>JALIRH010000125.1:675000-871241 GCA_023055505.1 Callipepla californica brunnescens
GTTAGGCCTTGGGTTTGTTTTTGGAATAGTTTTGGGTTTCAGAATAGGAATTGGGTTAGTATTTGGAATCTGATTGCTTTAGTATTAGTGTTAGGGTGGGGGTTAGAAGTTAGGTGAGCGTTGTGGTAATCTAATGCTTTGTGTTAGGCTTAGGGTTGGGCTTTTACTTGAGGTTGGTGTTAGGGTCAGCTTTAGTTTGAAGGTAGATTTAGAGTTTAAATTGTGGTCATGCTTTGGATTAGTTTTAGAGTTAGGGTAAGATTTAGGTTTCCTTTCAGTGTTAGGCTGTGAGAATTGTAGGCTTTGTGTTTTTGGGTTTGTGTTGGGTTTAGGAATTGGAATAGTGTTTGGGATAGTATTAGCGTTAAGGCTGGGGTTAGAGTTAGGTGATGGCTGTGGTAATCTAATGCTTTGTGTTAGGTTTAGGGTTGGGCTTCAATCTGGGGTTGGTTTTAAGGTCCCATTTAGATTTCAGGAAGAATTGGAGTTCAATTGAGGTAACGGTTAGGATTAGATTTAGGGTTCTGATAAGGGTTAGGTTAGGGTTAGGGTTTGGTTCCAAGTTGTTTTTAGGGTTAGGGTTAACGTTAGGTTTCAGGATAGGGTTAGGAATATAGCTAGGTGTTAGGTAAGGTTTAGTCCTGGGGTTTCAGTTCGGGTTAGGTGAAGCGTTAGTTTTACAGTTAGAAGACATGTTAGGGTTAGGGTTAGGTTTTGGTGTAGATTTAGGTTTAGGGTAAGGGTTAGGGATGTAGATGAAGGTTTAGTGGAAGGGGTAGGGTTCTCTTTAGTTTTAGGACCAGGGAAGGGTCCTAAAAGGGCCTTGGCTAAGGGTGAGTTTTAGTATTTGATTTAGCGTTGCGTTCAGGTCTAGGTTAGTTTGAGTGTCAGGCTGAGAGAAGGGGTAGGCCTTGGGTTTGGTTCTGGCTTAGTGTTAGGTTTAGGAATAGGAATAGTTTTGGTGTTTGGATTGGGTTTGGGGTTAGTAGTAGGGATTGGATTGGGGTTAGTGTTAGGTGAGATCTGCGGTAATCTGATGCTTTCTTTGAGGCTTGAGGTTTGAGCTTAAACGTGGTGTTGGTTTTAGGGTAGGATTTAGGGCTAGGGTTTGGTTGAGGGTAGCATTAGGTTTAGGTTTAGGGGAAGGGTTTTGGTTAGGGTAGAGGTTAGAATTCTGGTTTGGGTTAGGAATAGGGTTCTGGACAAGGTAAGGATTTAGTCCTAGGTTTCCAGTTAGGGTAAGGTGAAGTGCTGGTGTTCTAGTTAGGAGAAGAGTTAGGTTGAGGTTTCGGGTTAGGTTTTTTTGTCGATTTAGGTTTTAGGTAAGGGGTAGATTTTAGACAACATGAGCTTTCTGGTCAGAGTAGGGTTAGGCCTTAGAATATGGATAAGATTAGGATAAATGTAGGGTTAGTTTCGGGTTTAGGTTAGTTTGAGTGTTAGGCTGAGAGAAGGGGAGGGCCTTGGGTTTGGGTTTGGTTTAGGGTTAAGATAAGGTTTAGGAATAGGAGTAGGTTTGGGGTTTGGATTGGGTTTGGACTTGATAGTGACTCCCCACTGAACCATAACATCAGGGCCCCATAAATATCATCGGAATTGGCAACACAAACGGTTTGATAGTAGCTACCCGATCTTCAGGTCCTCTGATTGGAATGAACTCAGCACTTTGCTGGCTGTTCCTTGCACCTCCCACCCCAGCTAATGTATGGGATGATTTGTATGATGTAACCCAAAACCAAACCCCAGGCCTACCCCTTCTCTCACCCTGACACTCGAACCAAACCTCCGCCTAAACCTAACCCTAATATCTAAGCCTAAGCCTAACCCTTCCAATTGCCCTAGCCCTAACACTAACCCTTTTCCTATACCTAACCCTGACCTCAACCCTGATCCTAACCTTTCCCTAACCCTAACACCAACCCGTAACATCATTTGAATCCTAATCCTATTCCAAACCTTAACCCTATCCCAAGGCCTAACCCTACTCTGACCTTTACACTCCAACTAACCCAACCTCGATCAAGAAATACAAATGGAATCCTAAACCTAAACCTAAACCTAAACCTACTGCTAAGACCACAAGTCAGCCTACTTTTCTCCCTAAATCTAATCATAAATCTCAAAAAATCTTTGTCCCTAACCCTAATCATAAATCCAGTCCAAACTCTGAAACTTTCCCAAAACCTATGCCTATTCCTAACACTTACTCTTACCCTAAGTCTATCCCTAACACTAACCCTTCTCCCAGACACAACCCTAAAGCCAACACTAATCCTAACCTAATCTTTATCCTAATCCTAAACCTAATCCTAACTCTTACCCTAATTCTAACTCTACCCTAACCCTAACTCTGACCCTCAAACCAAACCCACATTTAAGCACAACCCTAATCCCGACACCTAGCATCAGATTACCACAACCCTAACGGAACCCTAACCCTAACACTAATGCTATGACTATCCCAAACCCTAACCCAAGTACTAGACCAAACCATACCCCTATCCCTCACTCTAAAACTAACAACCCTAACTAAACTCTAACCGTAACCCTATCCCTAATACTAACACTAATCATCTTTTAAACACCAATGTTATTCCTATTCCTAAACCTTACCCAATCTCCAAATGAAATCCAAGGCCGGTGCCTTCTCACACCCTAACGATCAAACCAAACCTACATCTAAACCAAACCCTAAATCCAATCTTTACCCTAAACCATACACTTGCCCTGGCCTTAACACTAACCCTTTCCCTATACCTAACCCTAACCCTAACCTTAACACTAATTTGAGGCCTATCCCTAGTAGGAACCCAAAACCTAATTGGAATCTGAATCCTGTTCTTAACCTTAACCCTAACACGACTTAACTCTACTCTGACCCTAAAAGTCAAATTAACCCTACTCCTTACCCTAAACCTCAATCTAAACCTAAACCTAACCCTAAACCTAAACTTCACAAGAACACTCAACCTAATCCTAGCACTAACCTAAACTAAAACTAAAACACCTTTTTTGCTAACCCTAATCCTAAATCTAACCCTAACCCCAAAACTCCCCCAAACCTGACCCTAAACCTAATCCACTCCAAAATCCTTACCCTAACCCTAACCCCAAACACCCTAATACTAGAACTAAAGCAATCCTTCACCCTAACCCTAAAACTAACAATTTAACTTTGACCCTAAAACTCAAATTCACCCTACATACACTTGATGCTACCTAGGTTAGGGTCAGGCTCAATCTGGGTTTTGTGTTGGGGTCAAAGGGATAGGGTTAGGGTAGAGTTCGAGTTAGGATGAAGGTAATGCTTACAGATATGTTTAGAGAATGGAACAGGGTTAGGGTTAAGGTTAGGGTAAGGTTGAAGGTTAGGCTCAGGGACAGATTTAGGGTTAGAGTTTGGGTTCCTTTTAGGTTTAGGGATAGGGTTAGGGTACGGTTAGGTATTGTACAACGCTAAGTGTTAGCTTCTGGGTAAGGGATAGGGTTAGGGTAAGGGTTAGATTCAGGGTTAGGGTTAGCATTAGCATCAGGGTTAGGGTTATGGTAAGAGTTAGGATAGGGAATGGGATACAGTTAGGGTAAGGGTTAGGAATAGGGTTAGGGTTACATTAAGGTTAGGGTTAGTGTTTGGATCAGGGGTAGGGTTAGGAATAAAGTTAGAGTAAGGGCTAGGATTAGGGTTAGGGTTAGGGTAGGGATACGGTTAGGGTAGAGTTAAGGTTAGGGTAGGGTTAGGGTTAGGGTAAGGGTTAGGGATAGGGTTAGGGTTAGGGTTAGGGTTAGGGTTAGGTTAGGGTTTGGGTTATGGTAAGAGTTAGGATAGGGATTGTGATACGGTTAGGGTAAGGGTTAGGATTAGGGATAGGGTTTGATTAGGGTAAGGGTTATTGTTTGGATTAGGGTAGGGTTACGAATAAAGTTAGAGTTAGGGCTAGGATTAGGGTTAGGGTTCGGGATTGGATTAGTGTTAGGGTAAGGAATAAAGTTAGAGTTAGTGTTAGGATTAGGGTTAGGGTAAAGTAGGGTTAGGGGTAGGGTTAGGGTTACGGTTAGGGTTAGGGTAGGGTTAGGGTTAGGGTTTGGGTTAGGCTAGGGTTAGGGTAAGGGTAAAGGTTAGGGTTAGGGTTAGGGTAGGGTTAGGGTTAGGGTTAGGGTTAAGGTTAAATTTATTGTTAGGGTTATGGTTAGGGTTAGGGTTAGGGTTAGGGTTAGGGCTAGGGTTAGGGTAGGGTTAGGGTTAGGGTTAGGGTTAGGGTTAGGTTAGGGTTGGGGTTTGGGTTAGGGTTAGGGTTAGGGTTAGGGTTAGGGTATGCTTAGGGTTAGGGTAAAATTAGGGTTAGGGTTAGTGTTAGGGTTAGGGTTAAATTTATTGTTAGGTTTAGGGTTAAGGTTAGAGTTAGGGTTAGGGTTGAGGTTAGGGTTAGGGTTAGGGTTAGGGTTAGGGTTAGGGTTAGGGTTAGGGTTAGGGTTAGGTTAGGGTTAGGGTTAGGGTTAAGGTGAGAGTTAGGGTTAGGGTTAGGGTTAGGGTTAGGTAAGGGTTAGGGTTAGGGTAAGAATTAGGATAGGGATTGTGATACAGTTAAGGTAAGGGTTAGGAATTAGAGTTAGGGTTAGGGTTAGGATTAGGGTTACGGTTAGGGTTAGGGTTAGGGTTAGGGTTAAGGTTAGAGTTAGGGTTAGGGTTAGGGTTAGGGTTAGGTAAGGGTTAGGGTTAGGGTAAGAATTAGGATAGGGATTGTGATACAGTTAAGGTAAGGGTTAGGAATTAGGGTTAGGGTTAGGGTTAGGTTTAGGTTTAGGTTTAGGGTTAGGGTTAGGGTTAGTGTTAGGGTAGGTTAGGGTTAGGGTATGGTAGGGTTAGGGTTAGGGTAGGGTAAGGGTTAGCATTAGGTTTAGGGTTAGGGTTAGGGTTAGAGTTAGGTTAGGGCTAGGGTTAGGGTTAGGGTTAGGGTTAGGGTTAGGGTTAATGTAGTTTAGGGCTAGGGTTAGGGTTAGGGTTAGGATAGGGTTAATGTAGGGTTGGGGTTAGTGCTAGGAATCAATTTGGAGGAAGGAAAAGGTATAGGAATTGGTTCATTGTTAGCGTTAGTCTTCAGGGTTAGGGTTCGGATTTAGCACTATGTTTCAGGTTCCTTTTAGGTTTAGTGATAAGGATTAGGGGTACGTTTAGGTATTGTACAATGCTAAGTGTTAGCTTCTGGGTGGGGGTTGGGGTTAGATTAAGGGTGAGGGTTAGGACTAGATTTAGGATTAGGTTTAGGAATAGGTTTTCTTTGATTGTTAGGGTGAGAGAAAGGTTAGGCCTTGGGTTTGTTTTTGGAATAGTTTTGGGTTTCAGAATAGGAATTGGGTTAGTATTTGGAATCTTATTAAGATAAGGTTTAGGAATAGTAGTAGGTTTGGGGTTTGGATTGGGTTTGGGGTTAGCTTTAGGGCTAGGTTTTGGTTTTGGTTTTGGTTTCGAGTTAGGTGAGGGTTTTGGTAATCTGATGCTTTGTTCAAGGTTTAGGGTTGGGCTTCAATTTGGGTTTTGGATTAGGATCAGTGTTAGGGATAGCTTGAAGGTAGAGTTAGGATTCGGGTAATAGCTACAGTGATTCTTATGGAGACGATTTGGGTCAAGGGTAAGTATTAGGCTTAGCTTTAGATTTAGAGTTAGCTTTAGGTTTAGGATTAGAGTTGTGTTTTTGGTTGGGAGTAGGGTTAGTGCTAGGTTTGAGGTTAGGGTTAGGGTTAGGTTTAGCATTTCAAGTAAGGCTTAGGGTTCTGGTTAGGTTGAGGTTGAGGGTTAGGTTGTGAGTTAGGGCAAAGATTGTGGATAGGGTAAAGGTTGGAGCTTGGATTAGGTTTCGTGTTAGCAATAGTCTTAGGTGTCATTTCTCCTGTAGACAAATCAGGTGTGATTCCACTGCTTCGAAATGTTCAGCAAGAAACCGTATAATCAGAGCATCGCAAAAGCCCCCTTTACCAAGTAGATCACACCAGCAGCGAGCTTTCTGTTCGAATGGCGCTGATCTGCGAATTCCGATTCTATGGCATCAATCGCGGCTCCTGCGGCTTTTGCCGCTGAAGAAAGACGAGCGTCATCAAGGTGCCGTGCAAAGAATAGCGGCTTCAAGAATCAGCCGGCAGAGGTCCTAATCAAGCAAATCGCTGTTTCCATGTGAAAGTGACTCCGTTTCAGGAGTTGGAAGTGAATGGAAGCTGAATCCTAACATTAATGGGAGGGTAAGTTTGGATTCTCATTCTGCTCTGCAACTGTATACAACGTATGTCTGCATCATTCATTCATCTGCGAGCACGTTTTCATTCTTTTTCTCTGAGCAGTGTTCTTATCCTGTTTAGTACCTCTAGATAATACCGACACACCAGTTTTTATGTCGAAGAAACGGATCATTCCGATGTTCATTTGGAACGGTATGATATTCAGAGCTAAAGAAGTCAAATAGTAGCGTTGAATACGTCAAGCTGTTTTTTCTACCAAATGCATTGTGTGATTCAACCGCTTCGAAATGTTCCCCAAAAAAACTGTCATCGGAGCATTGCAAAAGCCTTCTTTAAAAAGGAGAGCAAAACGGCTGCGAGCTTTCTATTTGAAACGAGAAGAACTGCGTATCAGGCTCGAATCGCATCAATCGCGGCTATTGCTGCTTTTGCCGCTGAAGAAAGACGCCAATAAAACGACAGACGTGCACTGAATAGCGGCATCAATAATTGCCGGTTGCGGTCAAATTTCATCCAATCGCGTCTAACACGTGAAAGTGACTCCGTTTCAGGAGTTGTAAGAGAATGCATGCTGGATCCCAAACTTAGTGGGAGGGAAAGATTTGATTCTCGTGTGTGATTCTACCGCTTCTAAATGTTCCTCATAAAACCTTGTCACCGGAGCTTCGTAATGGCTCCCTTTAAGAAGCAGAGCAAAGCGGCCGAGAGTTTGATGCTCGAACCGCGCTTAGCCGCGGATTCCCATTCAATCGCATCAATCGCGGCTCCTGCTGCTCTTGCCGCTGAAGAAAGACGCCAGTCAGACAGCAGCAGTGCACTGAATCGCGGCTTTTCAAAAATCAGCCGGTAGCGGTCCTAATCCAGCAAATCGCGGTTTACACGTGAAAGTGACGCCGTTTCTGGAGTTGTAAGAGAATGTGTGCTGGATCCCAGTGTCAATAGGAGGGAAAGTTTTGATTCTCATTCTGCTCTGCTACTGAATGCAACGTAAGTCTGCATCATTCATTCATCTGAGAGCACGTTTTCATTCCTTTCTCCTACCAGTGTTGGTATCGTTTTTACTTCCACAATCTACCACATTCACTTCAATTTTCTTACAATACACGTGGATCGTTCTCATTTTCTCTCAAAAAGGTATGTTTTTCAGAACTATGGAAGCAATGGAGAGGAGTTAAGTACGAAAAGTTAATTCTCCCAATGGTATGTGTGATTCTACAGCTTCTAAATGTTCCTCATAAAACCTTGTCACCGGAGCATCGGAATAGCCCCATTTAAAAAGCAGTGCAAAGCGGCCGAGAGTTTGATGCTCGAACCGCGCTTAGCCGCGGATTCCGATTCACTCGCATCAATCGCGCTCCTGCTGCTTTTGCCGCTGAAGAAAGACGCCAGTCAGCCGGTAAAAGTGCACTGAATCGCGGCTTTTCAATAATCAGCCGGTAGCGTTCCTACTCCAACAAATCGCGGTTTACACGTGAAAGTGACTCGGTTTCAGGAGTTGTAAGTGAATGGATGCCTGATCCCAGTGTTAGTGAGAAGGAAAGTTTTGATTCTCATTCTGCACTGCTACTGAATGCAACCAATTCCTGCATCATTCATTCATCTGCGAGCAAGTTTTCATTCTTTTCTCTGAGCAGTCTTGTTACCTTTTTTAGCACCTCTAGTCACACAAGTTTTTCTTGCCAAACAAACGGACAATTCCGATTGTCACTTGCAACGGTATGATATTCAGAGCTGAAGAAGTGATATAGAAGAGTTAAGTACGTCAAGCTGTTTCTTCTACCAAATGTATGTTTGATTCCACCTCTTCTAAGTGTTCCCCAAAAACACTGTCAGCGGAGCGTTGCAAAAGCCTTCTTTAACAAGCAGAGCAAACCGGCAGATTGTTAATATTCGAACCGCTCAGAACCTCGGATTCCGCTCGAATCTCATCAATCGCGGCTACTGCTGCTCTTGCCGCTGAAGAAAGACGCCAGTCAGACAGCAGCAGTGCACTGAATCGCGGCTTTTCAAAAATCAGCCGGTAGGGGTCTAATTCCAACAATACGCGGTTTACACGTGAAAGTGACTCGGTTTCAGGAGTTGGAAGTGAATGTGTGCTGGATCCCAGTGTTAATGGGAAGGAAAGTTTTGATTCTCATTCTGCTCTGTTACTGTATGCAACGTATGTCTGCATCGTTCATTCATCTGCGAGCACGTTTTCATTCTTTTCTCTGACCAGTGCTGTTATCCGTTTTACTTCCTTAATCTAACACATTCACTTCAATTTTCTTACAATACCGGCGGATCTTTCTCATTCTCTCACAAAAAGGTATGTTTTCAGAACTATGGAAGCAATGGAGAGGCGTTAAGTACGGAAAGCTGGTTCCTCTCCCAAAGGCGTGTGTGATTCCAGCGCTTCTAAGGGTTCCCCAGAAAACCTTGTCACCGGAGCATCGGAATAGCCCCCTTTAAGAAGCAGAGAAAAAGCGGCCGAGAGTTTGATGCTCGAACCGCGCTTAGCCGCGGATTCCGATTCAATCGCACCAGTCGCGGCTCCTGCTGCTTTTGCCGCTGAAGAAAGACGCCAGTCAGCCGGTAAAAGTGCACTGAATCGCGGCTTCAGTAATCAGCCGGTAGCGGTTCTATTCCAACAAATCGCGGTTTACACGTGAAAGTTACACCGTTTCAAGAGTTGTATGTGTATGTATGCTGCATCCCAATGTTAGTGGGAGGGAAAGTTTTGATTCTCATTCTGCTCTACTACTGAATGCAACGTACGTCTGCATCGTTCATTCATCTACGAGCACGTTTTCATTCTTTTCTCTGACCAGTCTTGTTACCTTTTTTAGTTCCTCTAGTTAATACCGTCACACAAGTTTATATTGCCAAACAAACAATTCATTCTCTTTTTCTTTTGGAACGGTATGGTATTCAGAGCTAAAAAGTCAAATAGTAGCGTTAAGTACGTCAAGATGTTTCTTCTATCAAATGTATATTTGATTCCACCTCTTCTAAGTGTTCCCCAAAAACACTGCCAGTGGAGATTTGCTAAAGCCACTTTAAACAAACATAGCAAACCGGCAGCGTGTTAATATTCGAACCGCGAAGAACTTTGAATTCAGCTCGAATCGCATCAATCGCGGCTACTGCTGTTTTGCCGCTGAAGAAAGACGCCAGTCAGACGGCAGCAGTGCACTGAATCGCGGCTTTTCAAAAATCAGCCGGTAGCGGTCCTATTCCAACAATTCGCGGTTTACATGTGAAAGTGACTCGGATTCAGGAGTTGGAAGAGAATGTGTGCTGGATCCCAGTGTTAATGGGAAGGAAAGTTTTGATTCTCATTCTGCTCTGCTACTGAATGCAACGTATGTCTGCATCGTTCATTCATCTGCGAGCACGTTTTCATTCTTTTCTCTGACCAGTGCTGTTATCCTTTTTACTTCCTTAATCTAATACACTAACTTGAATTTTCTTACAATACCCGCGGATCTTTCTCATTCTCTCTCAAAAAGGTATGTTTTTCAGAACTATGAAAGCAATGGAGAGACGTAAAGTACGGAAAGATAATTCCTCTCCCAAAGGTGTGTGTGATGCTACCGCTTCTAACTGTTCCCCAGAAAACCTGGTCACCGGAGCATCGGAATAGCTCCGTTTAGAAGCAGAGAAAAAGCGGCAGAGAGTTTGATGCTCGAACCGCGCTTAGCCGCGTATTCCGATTCACTCGCACCAATCGCTGCTCCTGCTGCTTTTGCCGCTGAAGAAAGACGCCAGTCAGCCTGCTGCCGTGCACTGAATCGCGGCATCAATAATCAGCCGGTAGCGGTTCTCTTCAAACAAATCGCGGTTTACACGTGAAAGTGACTCGGTTTCAGGAGTTGTAAGTGTATGTATGCTGCATCCCAATTTTAGTGGGAGGGAAAGTTTTGATTCTCATTCTGCTCTGCTACTGAATGCAACGTATGTCTGCATCGTTCATTCATCTACGAGCACGTTTTCATTCTTTACTCTGACCAGTGTTGTTATTCTTTTTCGTACTTCTAGTTAATACATGGAAAAACTTTTTCTTGTCGAACACAAGTATCTTTCGATTCTCTTTTGCAAAAGTATGGTATTCAGAGATAAAGAAGCAAAAGAGAAAAGTTTATTACGGAAAGCTGTTTCTTCTACTAATTGCATTGTGTGATTGCACCGCTTCTAAATGTTCCCCAAAAACACTGTCATCTGAGCATTGCAAAAGCTCCCTCTAACAAACATAGCAAACCGGCCGCGTGCTAATGTTCGAACCGCGGAAAACCGTGAATCATGTTCGAATCGCATCAATCGCGGCACCTGCTGCTTTTGCCGCTGAAGAAAGAAGCCAGTCAGTTGAAAGACGTGCACTGAATTGCGTCTTCAGTAATCAGCCGGTAGCGGTTCTATTCCAACAAATCGCGGTTGAAACCTGAAAGTGACTCCAATTCTGGTGTTGTAAGTGAATGGATGCTGGATCCCAGTGTTAGTGAGAGGGAAAGTTTTGATTCTCATTCTGCTCTGCTACTGAATGCAACGTATGTCTGCATCATTCATTCATCTACGAGCACGTTTTCATTCCTTTCTCTGACCAGTCTTGTTATTCCTTTTCCTACCTCTTTTTAATATCGTCACACAGATTTTTTCTTGCCAAACAAACAATTCATTCCCTTTTTCTTTTGGAACGGTATGGTATTCAGAGCTAAAAAGTCCAATAGTAGCTTTCAGTACGTCAAGCTGTTTCTTCTACCAAACGCAAGTTTGATTCACCACTTCTAAGTGTTCTCCAAAAACACTGTCAGCGGAGATGTCAAAAGCCTTCTTTAACAAGCAGAGCAAACCGGCAGAGTGTTAATATTCGAACCGCGAAGAACCTCGGATTCCGCTCGAATCGCATCAATCGCGGCTACTGCTGCTCTTGCCGCTGAAGAAAGACGCCAGTCATACAGCAGCAGTGCACTGAATCGCGGCTTCAGTAATCAGCCGGCAGCGGTTCTATTCCAACAAATCGCGTTTTACATGTGAAAGTGACTCCGTTTCAGGAGTTGTAAGTGTATGTATGTTGCATCCCAATGTTAGTGGGAGGGAAAGTTTTGATTCTCATTCTGCTCTACTACTGAATGCAACGTACGTCTGCATCATTCATTCATCTACGAGCACGTTTTCATTCTTTTCTCTGAGCAGTCTTGTTATTCCTTTTCCTACCTCTTTTTAATATCGTCACACAAGTTTTTCTTGCCAAACAAACAATTCATTCCCTTTTTCTTTTGGAACGGTATGGTATTCAGAGCTAAAAAGTCAAATAGTAGCGTTAAGTACGTTAAACTTTTTCTTCTACCAAATGTATGTTTGATTCCACCTCTTCTAAGTGTTCCCAAAAAACACTGTCAGTGGAGCGTTGCAAAAGCCACTTTAACAAGCAAAGCAAACCGGCAGCGTGTTAATGTTCGAACCGCGAATAACCGCGTCTCAGGCTCGAATCGCATCAATCGCGGCTACTGCTGCTTTTGCCGCTGAAGAAAGACGCCAGTCAGGCGGCAGCAGTGCACTGAATCGCGGCTTTTCAAAAATCAGCCGGTAGCGGTC
Source organism: Callipepla californica brunnescens (assembly GCA_023055505.1). Taxonomy (NCBI): domain Eukaryota; kingdom Metazoa; phylum Chordata; class Aves; order Galliformes; family Odontophoridae; genus Callipepla; species Callipepla californica. The sequence goes on from JALIRH010000125.1 coordinate 686,803, forward strand.
CTATTCCAACAATTCGCGTTTTACACGTGAAAGTGACTCGGATTCAGGAGTTGGAAGAGTATGTGTGCTGGATCCCAGTGTTAATGGGAAGGAAAGTTTTGATTCTCATTCTGCTCTGCTACTGAATGCAACGTATGTCTGCATCGTTCATTCATCTGCGAGCACGTTTTCATTCTTTTCTCTGACCAGTGCTGTTATCCTTTTTACTTCCTCAATCTAACACATTCACTTCAATTTTCTTACAATACCCGCGGATCTTTCTCATTCTCTCTCAAAAAGGTATGTTTTCAGAACTATGGAAGCAATGGAGAGGCGTTAAGTACGGAAAGCTGGTTCCTCTCCCAAAGGCGTGTGTGATTCCACCGCTTCTAAGGGTTCCCCAGAAAACCTTGTCACCGGAGCATCGGAATAGCCCCCTTTAAGAAGCAGAGAAAAAGCGGCCGAGAGTTTGATGCTCGAACCGCGCTTAGCCGCGGATTCCGATTCAATCGCACCAGTCGCGGCTCCTGCTGCTTTTGCCGCTGAAGAAAGACGCTAGTCAGCCGGTAAAAGTGCACTGAATCGCGGCTTCAGTAATCAGCCGGTAGCGGTTCTTCTCCAACAAATCGCGGTTTACACGTGAAAGTGAATCGGTTACAGGAGTTGTATGTGTATGTATGCTACATCCCAGTGTTATTGGGTGGGAAAGTTTTGATTCTCATTCTGCTCTACTACTGAATGCAACGTATGTCTGCATCGTTCATTCATCTACGAGCACGTTTTCATTCTTTTCTCTGAGCAGTCTTGTTACCTTTTTTAGTTCCTCTAGTTAATACCGTCACACAAGTTTATCTTGCCAAACAAACAATTCATTCCCTTTTTCTTTTGGAACGGTATGGTATTCAGAGCTAAAAAGTCAAATAGTAGCGTTAAGTACGTCAAGATGTTTCTTCTATCAAATGTATGTTTGATTCCACCTCTTCTAAGTGTTCCCCAAAAACACTGCCAGTTGAGATTTGCTAAAGCCACTTTAAACAAACATAGCAAACCGGCAGCGTGTTAATATTCGAACCGCGAAGAACTTTGAATTCAGCTCGAATCGCATCAATCGCGGCTACTGCTGTTTTGCCGCTGAAGAAAGACGCCAGTCAGCCGGCTGCCGTTCACTGAATCGCGGCATCAATAATCAGCCGGTAGCGGTTCTATTCAAACAAATCGCGGTTTACACGTGAAAGTGACTCCGTTTCAGGAGTTGTAAGTGTATGTATGCTGCATCCCAATGTTAGTGGGAGGGAAAGTTTTGATTCTCATTCTGCTCTGCTACTGAATGCAACGTATGTCTGCATCGTTCATTCATCTACGAGCACGTTTTCATTCTTTACTCTGACCAGTGTTGTTATTCTTTTTCGTACTTCTAGTTAATACATGGAAAAACTTTTTCTTGTCGAACACAAGTATCTTTCGATTCTCTTTTGCAAAAGTATGGTATTCAGAGATAAAGAAGCAAAAGAGAAAAGTTTATTACGGAAAGCTGTTTCTTCTACTAATTGCATTGTGTGATTGCACCGCTTCTAAATGTTCCCCAAAAACACTGTCATCTGAGCATTGCAAAAGCTCCCTCTAACAAACATAGCAAAAAGGCAGCGTGCTAATGTTCGAACCGCGGAAAACCGTGAATCATGTTCGAATCGCATCAATCGCGGCTCCTGCTGCTTTTGCCGCTGAAGAAAGAAGCCAGTCATTTGAAAGACGTGCACTGAATTGCGTCTTCAGTAATCAGCCGGCAGCGTTTCTATTCCAACAAATCGCGGTTTAAACACGAAAGTGACTCCAATTCTGGTGTTGTAAGTGAATGGATGCTGGATCCCAGTGTTAGTGAGAGGGAAAGTTTTGATTCTCATTCTGCTCTGCTACTGAATGCAACGTATGTCTGCATCATTCATTCATCTACGAGCACGTTTTCATTCCTTTCTCTGAGCAGTCTTGTTATTCCTTTTCCTACCTCTTTTTAATATCGTCACATAAGTTTTTACTTGCCAAACAAACAATTCATTCCCTTTTTCTTTTGGAACGGTATGGTATTCAGAGCTAAAAAGTCCAATAGTAGCTTTCAGTACGTCAAGCTGTTTCTTCTACCTTACGCAAGTTTGATTCAACACTTCTAAGTGTTCTCCAAAAACACTGTCAGCGGAGCGTGTCAAAAGCCTTCTTTAACAAGCAGAGCAAACCGGCAGAGTGTTAATATTCGAACCGCGAAGAACCTCGGATTCCGCTCGAATCGCATCAATCGCGGCTACTGCTGCTCTTGCCGCTGAAGAAAGACGCCAGTCAGCCGGCTGCCGTTCACTGAATCGCGGCTTAAGTAATCAGCCGGCAGCGTTTCTATTCCAACAAATCGCGTTTTACATGTGAAAGTGACTCCGTTTCTGGTGTTGTAAGTGTATGTATGTTGCATCCCAATGTTAGTGGGAGGGAAAGTTTTGATTCTCATTCTGCTCTACTACTGAATGCAACGTACGTCTGCATCGTTCATTCATCTACGAGCACGTTTTCATTCTTTTCTCTGAGCAGTCTTGTTATTCCTTTTCCTACCTCTAGTTAATATCGTCACACAAGTTTTTCTTGCCAAACAAACAATTCATTCTTTTTTTCTTTTGGAACGGTATGGTATTCAGAGCTAAAAAGTCAAGTAGTAGCGTTAAGTACGTTAAATTTTTTCTTCTACCAAATGTATGTTTGATTCCACCTCTTCTAAGTGTTCCCCAAAAACACTGTCAGCGGAGCGTTGCAAAAGCCACTTTAACAAGCAAAGCAAACCGGCAGCGTGTTAATGTTCGAACCGCGAAGAACTGCGTATTAGGCTCGAATCGCATCAATCGCGGCTCCTGCTGCTTTTGCCGCTGAAGAAAGACACCAGTCAGACGGCAGCAGTGCACTGAATCGCGGCTTTTCAAAAATCAGCCGGTAGCGGTCCTATTCCAACAATTCGCGGTTTACACGTGAAAGTGACTCGGTTTCAGGAGTTGGAAGTGAATGTGTGCTGGATTCCAGTTTAAATAGGAGTGAAAGTTTTAATTCTTATTCTGCTCTGTTACTGTATGCAACGTACGTCTGAATCGTTCATTCATCTGCGAGCACGTTTTCATTCTTTTCTCTGACCAGTGCTGTTATCCGTTTTACTTCCTTAATCTAACACATTCACTTCAATTTTCTTACAATACCGGCGGATCTTTCTCATTCTCTCTCAAAAAGGTATGTTTTTCAGAACTATGGAAGCAATGGAGAGGCGTTAAGTACGGAGAGCTTGTTCCTCTCCCAAAGGCGTGTGTGATTCCACCGCTTCTAAGGGTTCCCCAGAAAACCTTGTCACCGGAGCATCGGAATAGCCCCCTTTAAGAAGCAGAGAAAAAGCGGCCGAGAGTTTGATGCTCGAACCGCGCTTAGCCGCGGATTCCGATTCAATCGCACCAGTCGCGGCTCCTGCTGCTTTTGCCGCTGAAGAAAGACGCCAGTCAGCCGGTAAAAGTGCACTGAATCGCGGCTTCAGTAATCAGCTTTAGCGGTTCTATTCAAACAAATTGCGGTTTACACGTGAAAGTGACTCCGTTTCAGGAGTTGAATGTGTATGTATGCTGCATCCCAGTGTTATTGGGTGGGAAAGTTTTGATTCTCATTCTGCTCTACTACTGAATGCAACGTATGTCTGCATCGTTCATTCATCTACGAGCACGTTTTCATTCTTTTCTCTGAGCAGTCTTGTTACCTTTTTTAGTTCCTCTTTTTAATACCGTCACACAAGTTTATCTTGCCAAACAAACAATTCATTCCCTTTTTCTTTTGGAACGGTATGGTATTCAGAGCTAAAAAGTCAAATAGTAGCGTTAAGTACGTCAAGATGTTTCTTCTATCAAATGTATGTTTGATTCCACCTCTTCTAAGTGTTCCCCAAAAACACTGCCAGTTGAGATTTGCTAAAGCCACTTTAAACAAACATAGCAAACCGGCAGCGTGTTAATATTCGAACCGCGAAGAACTTTGAATTCAGCTCGAATCGCATCAATCGCGGCTACTGCTGTTTTGCCGCTGAAGAAAGACGCCAGTCAGCCGGCTGCCGTTCACTGAATCGCGGCATCAATAATCAGCCGGTAGCGGTTCTATTCAAACAAATCGCGGTTTACACGTGAAAGTGACTCCGTTTCAGGAGTTGTAAGTGTATGTATGCTGCATCCCAATGTTAGTGGGAGGGAAAGTTTTGATTCTCATTCTGCTCTGCTACTGAATGCAACGTATGTCTGCATCGTTCATTCATCTACGAGCACGTTTTCATTCTTTACTCTGACCAGTGTTGTTATTCTTTTTCGTACTTCTAGTTAATACATGGAAAAACTTTTTCTTGTCGAACACAAGTATCTTTCGATTCTCTTTTGCAAAAGTATGGTATTCAGAGATAAAGAAGCAAAAGAGAAAAGTTTATTACGGAAAGCTGTTTCTTCTACTAATTGCATTGTGTGATTGCACCGCTTCTAAATGTTCCCCAAAAACACTGTCATCTGAGCATTGCAAAAGCTCCCTCTAACAAACATAGCAAAAAGGCAGCGTGCTAATGTTCGAACCGCGGAAAACCGTGAATCATGTTCGAATCGCATCAATCGCGGCTCCTGCTGCTTTTGCCGCTGAAGAAAGAAGCCAGTCATTTGAAAGACGTGCACTGAATTGCGTCTTCAGTAATCAGCCGGCAGCGTTTCTATTCCAACAAATCGCGGTTTAAACACGAAAGTGACTCCAATTCTGGTGTTGTAAGTGAATGGATGCTGGATCCCAGTGTTAGTGAGAGGGAAAGTTTTGATTCTCATTCTGCTCTGCTACTGAATGCAACGTATGTCTGCATCATTCATTCATCTACGAGCACGTTTTCATTCCTTTCTCTGAGCAGTCTTGTTATTCCTTTTCCTACCTCTTTTTAATATCGTCACATAAGTTTTTACTTGCCAAACAAACAATTCATTCCCTTTTTCTTTTGGAACGGTATGGTATTCAGAGCTAAAAAGTCCAATAGTAGCTTTCAGTACGTCAAGCTGTTTCTTCTACCTTACGCAAGTTTGATTCAACACTTCTAAGTGTTCTCCAAAAACACTGTCAGCGGAGCGTGTCAAAAGCCTTCTTTAACAAGCAGAGCAAACCGGCAGAGTGTTAATATTCGAACCGCGAAGAACCTCGGATTCCGCTCGAATCGCATCAATCGCGGCTACTGCTGCTCTTGCCGCTGAAGAAAGACGCCAGTCAGCCGGCTGCCGTTCACTGAATCGCGGCTTAAGTAATCAGCCGGCAGCGTTTCTATTCCAACAAATCGCGTTTTACATGTGAAAGTGACTCCGTTTCTGGTGTTGTAAGTGTATGTATGTTGCATCCCAATGTTAGTGGGAGGGAAAGTTTTGATTCTCATTCTGCTCTACTACTGAATGCAACGTACGTCTGCATCGTTCATTCATCTACGAGCACGTTTTCATTCTTTTCTCTGAGCAGTCTTGTTATTCCTTTTCCTACCTCTAGTTAATATCGTCACACAAGTTTTTCTTGCCAAACAAACAATTCATTCTTTTTTTCTTTTGGAACGGTATGGTATTCAGAGCTAAAAAGTCAAGTAGTAGCGTTAAGTACGTTAAATTTTTTCTTCTACCAAATGTATGTTTGATTCCACCTCTTCTAAGTGTTCCCCAAAAACACTGTCAGCGGAGCGTTGCAAAAGCCACTTTAACAAGCAAAGCAAACCGGCAGCGTGTTAATGTTCGAACCGCGAAGAACTGCGTATTAGGCTCGAATCGCATCAATCGCGGCTCCTGCTGCTTTTGCCGCTGAAGAAAGACACCAGTCAGACGGCAGCAGTGCACTGAATCGCGGCTTTTCAAAAATCAGCCGGTAGCGGTCCTATTCCAACAATTCGCGGTTTACACGTGAAAGTGACTCGGTTTCAGGAGTTGGAAGTGAATGTGTGCTGGATTCCAGTTTAAATAGGAGTGAAAGTTTTAATTCTTATTCTGCTCTGTTACTGTATGCAACGTACGTCTGAATCGTTCATTCATCTGCGAGCACGTTTTCATTCTTTTCTCTGACCAGTGCTGTTATCCGTTTTACTTCCTTAATCTAACACATTCACTTCAATTTTCTTACAATACCGGCGGATCTTTCTCATTCTCTCTCAAAAAGGTATGTTTTTCAGAACTATGGAAGCAATGGAGAGGCGTTAAGTACGGAGAGCTTGTTCCTCTCCCAAAGGCGTGTGTGATTCCACCGCTTCTAAGGGTTCCCCAGAAAACCTTGTCACCGGAGCATCGGAATAGCCCCCTTTAAGAAGCAGAGAAAAAGCGGCCGAGAGTTTGATGCTCGAACCGCGCTTAGCCGCGGATTCCGATTCAATCGCACCAGTCGCGGCTCCTGCTGCTTTTGCCGCTGAAGAAAGACGCCAGTCAGCCGGTAAAAGTGCACTGAATCGCGGCTTCAGTAATCAGCTTTAGCGGTTCTATTCAAACAAATTGCGGTTTACACGTGAAAGTGACTCCGTTTCAGGAGTTGAATGTGTATGTATGCTGCATCCCAATGTTAGTGGGAGGGAAAGTTTTGATTCTCATTCTGCTCTACTACTGAATGCAACGTATGTCTGCATCGTTCATTCATCTACGAGCACGTTTTCATTCTTTTCTCTGAGCAGTCTTGTTACCTTTTTTAGTTCCTCTTGTTAATACCGTCACACAAGTTTATCTTGCCAAACAAACAATTCATTCCCTTTTTCTTTTGGAACGGTATGGTATTCAGAGCTAAAAAGTCAAATAGTAGCGTTAAGTACGTCAAGATGTTTCTTCTATCAAATGTATGTTTGATTCCACCTCTTCTAAGTGTTCCCCAAAAACACTGCCAGTTGAGATTTGCTAAAGCCACTTTAAACAAACATAGCAAACCGGCAGCGTGTTAATATTCGAACCGCGAAGAACTTTGAATTCAGCTCGAATCGCATCAATCGCGGCTACTGCTGTTTTGCCGCTGAAGAAAGACGCCAGTCAGCCGGCTGCCGTTCACTGAATCGCGGCATCAATAATCAGCCGGTAGCGGTTCTATTCAAACAAATCGCGGTTTACACGTGAAAGTGACTCCGTTTCAGGAGTTGTAAGTGTATGTATGCTGCATCCCAATGTTAGTGGGAGGGAAAGTTTTGATTCTCATTCTGCTCTGCTACTGAATGCAACGTATGTCTGCATCGTTCATTCATCTACGAGCACGTTTTCATTCTTTACTCTGACCAGTGTTGTTATTCTTTTTCGTACTTCTAGTTAATACATGGAAAAACTTTTTCTTGTCGAACACAAGTATCTTTCGATTCTCTTTTGCAAAAGTATGGTATTCAGAGATAAAGAAGCAAAAGAGAAAAGTTTATTACGGAAAGCTGTTTCTTCTACTAATTGCATTGTGTGATTGCACCGCTTCTAAATGTTCCCCAAAAACACTGTCATCTGAGCATTGCAAAAGCTCCCTCTAACAAACATAGCAAACCGGCCGCGTGCTAATGTTCGAACCGCGGAAAACCGTGAATCATGTTCGAATCGCATCAATCGCGGCTCCTGCTGCTTTTGCCGCTGAAGAAAGAAGCCAGTCATTTGAAAGACGTGCACTGAATTGCGTCTTCAGTAATCAGCCGGCAGCGTTTCTATTCCAACAAATCGCGGTTTAAACACGAAAGTGACTCCAATTCTGGTGTTGTAAGTGAATGGATGCTGGATCCCAGTGTTAGTGAGAGGGAAAGTTTTGATTCTCATTCTGCTCTGCTACTGAATGCAACGTATGTCTGCATCATTCATTCATCTACGAGCACGTTTTCATTCCTTTCTCTGAGCAGTCTTGTTATTCCTTTTCCTACCTCTTTTTAATATCGTCACATAAGTTTTTACTTGCCAAACAAACAATTCATTCCCTTTTTCTTTTGGAACGGTATGGTATTCAGAGCTAAAAAGTCCAATAGTAGCTTTCAGTACGTCAAGCTGTTTCTTCTACCTTACGCAAGTTTGATTCAACACTTCTAAGTGTTCTCCAAAAACACTGTCAGCGGAGCGTGTCAAAAGCCTTCTTTAACAAGCAGAGCAAACCGGCAGAGTGTTAATATTCGAACCGCGAAGAACCTCGGATTCCGCTCGAATCGCATCAATCGCGGCTACTGCTGCTCTTGCCGCTGAAGAAAGACGCCAGTCAGACAGCAGCAGTGCACTGAATCGCGTCTTAAGTAATCAGCCGGCAGCGTTTCTATTCCAACAAATCGCGTTTTACATGTGAAAGTGACTCCGTTTCTGGTGTTGTAAGTGTATGTATGTTGCATCCCAATGTTAGTGGGAGGGAAAGTTTTGATTCTCATTCTGCTCTACTACTGAATGCAACGTACGTCTGCATCGTTCATTCATCTACGAGCACGTTTTCATTCTTTTCTCTGAGCAGTCTTGTTATTCCTTTTCCTACCTCTAGTTAATATCGTCACACAAGTTTTTCTTGCCAAACAAACAATTCATTCTTTTTTTCTTTTGGAACGGTATGGTATTCAGAGCTAAAAAGTCAAGTAGTAGCGTTAAGTACGTTAAATTTTTTCTTCTACCAAATGTATGTTTGATTCCACCTCTTCTAAGTGTTCCCCAAAAACACTGTCAGCGGAGCGTTGCAAAAGCCACTTTAACAAGCAAAGCAAACCGGCAGCGTGTTAATGTTCGAACCGCGAAGAACTGCGTATTAGGCTCGAATCGCATCAATCGCGGCTCCTGCTGCTTTTGCCGCTGAAGAAAGACACCAGTCAGACGGCAGCAGTGCACTGAATCGCGGCTTTTCAATAATCAGCCGGTAGCGGTCCTATTCCAACAATTCGCGGTTTACACGTGAAAGTGACTCGGTTTCAGGAGTTGGAAGTGAATGTGTGCTGGATTCCAGTTTAAATAGGAGTGAAAGTTTTAATTCTTATTCTGCTCTGTTACTGTATGCAACGTACGTCTGAATCGTTCATTCATCTGCGAGCACGTTTTCATTCTTTTCTCTGACCAGTGCTGTTATCCGTTTTACTTCCTTAATCTAACACATTCACTTCAATTTTCTTACAATACCGGCGGATCTTTCTCATTCTCTCTCAAAAAGGTATGTTTTTCAGAACTATGGAAGCAATGGAGAGGCGTTAAGTACGGAGAGCTTGTTCCTCTCCCAAAGGCGTGTGTGATTCCACCGCTTCTAAGGGTTCCCCAGAAAACCTTGTCACCGGAGCATCGGAATAGCCCCCTTTAAGAAGCAGAGAAAAAGCGGCCGAGAGTTTGATGCTCGAACCGCGCTTAGCCGCGGATTCCGATTCAATCGCACCAGTCGCGGCTCCTGCTGCTTTTGCCGCTGAAGAAAGACGCCAGTCAGCCGGTAAAAGTGCACTGAATCGCGGCTTCAGTAATCAGCTTTAGCGGTTCTATTCAAACAAATTGCGGTTTACACGTGAAAGTGACTCGGTTTCAAGAGTTGTATGTGTATGTATGCTGCATCCCAATGTTAGTGGGAGGGAAAGTTTTGATTCTCATTCTGCTCTACTACTGAATGCAACGTATGTCTGCATCGTTCATTCATCTACGAGCACGTTTTCATTCTTTTCTCTGAGCAGTCTTGTTACCTTTTTTAGTTCCTCTAGTTAATACCGTCACACAAGTTTATCTTGCCAAACAAACAATTCATTCCCTTTTTCTTTTGGAACGGTATGGTATTCAGAGCTAAAAAGTCAAATAGTAGCGTTAAGTACGTCAAGATGTTTCTTCTATCAAATGTATGTTTGATTCCACCTCTTCTAAGTGTTCCCCAAAAACACTGCCAGTTGAGATTTGCTAAAGCCACTTTAAACAAACATAGCAAACCGGCAGCGTGTTAATATTCGAACCGCGAAGAACTTTGAATTCAGCTCGAATCGCATCAATCGCGGCTACTGCTGTTTTGCCGCTGAAGAAAGACGCCAGTCAGCCGGCTGCCGTTCACTGAATCGCGGCATCAATAATCAGCCGGTAGCGGTTCTATTCAAACAAATCGCGGTTTACACGTGAAAGTGACTCCGTTTCAGGAGTTGTAAGTGTACGTATGCTGCATCCCAATGTTAGTGGGAGGGAAAGTTTTGATTCTCATTCTGCTCTGCTACTGAATGCAACGTATGTCTGCATCGTTCATTCATCTACGAGCACGTTTTCATTCTTTACTCTGACCAGTGTTGTTATTCTTTTTCGTACTTCTAGTTAATACATGGAAAAACTTTTTCTTGTCGAACACAAGTATCTTTCGATTCTCTTTTGCAAAAGTATGGTATTCAGAGATAAAGAAGCAAAAGAGAAAAGTTTATTACGGAAAGCTGTTTCTTCTACTAATTGCATTGTGTGATTGCACCGCTTCTAAATGTTCCCCAAAAACACTGTCATCTGAGCTTTGCAAAAGCTCCCTCTAACAAACATAGCAAACCGGCCGCGTGCTAATGTTCGAACCGCGGAAAACCGTGAATCATGTTCGAATCGCATCAATCGCGGCTCCTGCTGCTTTTGCCGCTGAAGAAAGAAGCCAGTCAGTTGAAAGACGTGCACTGAATTGCGTCTTCAGTAATCAGCCGGCAGCGTTTCTATTCCAACAAATCGCGGTTTAAACATGAAAGTGACTCCAATTCTGGTGTTGTAAGTGAATGGATGCTGGATCCCAGTGTTAGTGAGAGGGAAAGTTTTGATTCTCATTCTGCTCTGCTACTGAATGCAACGTATGTCTGCATCATTCATTCATCTACGAGCACGTTTTCATTCCTTTCTCTGAGCAGTCTTGTTATTCCTTTTCCTACCTCTTTTTAATATCGTCACATAAGTTTTTACTTGCCAAACAAACAATTCATTCCCTTTTTCTTTTGGAACGGTATGGTATTCAGAGCTAAAAAGTCCAATAGTAGCTTTCAGTACGTCAAGCTGTTTCTTCTACCTTACGCAAGTTTGATTCAACACTTCTAAGTGTTCTCCAAAAACACTGTCAGCGGAGCGTGTCAAAAGCCTTCTTTAACAAGCAGAGCAAACCGGCAGAGTGTTAATATTCGAACCGCGAAGAACCTCGGATTCCGCTCGAATCGCATCAATCGCGGCTACTGCTGCTCTTGCCGCTGAAGAAAGACGCCAGTCAGACAGCAGCAGTGCACTGAATCGCGGCTTAAGTAATCAGCCGGCAGCGTTTCTATTCCAACAAATCGCGTTTTACATGTGAAAGTGACTCCGTTTCTGGTGTTGTAAGTGTATGTATGTTGCATCCCAATGTTAGTGGGAGGGAAAGTTTTGATTCTCATTCTGCTCTACTACTGAATGCAACGTACGTCTGCATCGTTCATTCATCTACGAGCACGTTTTCATTCTTTTCTCTGAGCAGTCTTGTTATTCCTTTTCCTACCTCTAGTTAATATCGTCACACAAGTTTTTCTTGCCAAACAAACAATTCATTCTTTTTTTCTTTTGGAACGGTATGGTATTCAGAGCTAAAAAGTCAAGTAGTAGCGTTAAGTACGTTAAATTTTTTCTTCTACCAAATGTATGTTTGATTCCACCTCTTCTAAGTGTTCCCCAAAAACACTGTCAGCGGAGCGTTGCAAAAGCCACTTTAACAAGCAAAGCAAACCGGCAGCGTGTTAATGTTCGAACCGCGAAGAACTGCGTATTAGGCTCGAATCGCATCAATCGCGGCTCCTGCTGCTTTTGCCGCTGAAGAAAGACACCAGTCAGACGGCAGCAGTGCACTGAATCGCGGCTTTTCAAAAATCAGCCGGTAGCGGTCCTATTCCAACAATTCGCGGTTTACACGTGAAAGTGACTCGGTTTCAGGAGTTGGAAGTGAATGTGTGCTGGATTCCAGTTTAAATAGGAGTGAAAGTTTTAATTCTTATTCTGCTCTGTTACTGTATGCAACGTACGTCTGAATCGTTCATTCATCTGCGAGCACGTTTTCATTCTTTTCTCTGACCAGTGCTGTTATCCGTTTTACTTCCTTAATCTAACACATTCACTTCAATTTTCTTACAATACCGGCGGATCTTTCTCATTCTCTCTCAAAAAGGTATGTTTTTCAGAACTATGGAAGCAATGGAGAGGCGTTAAGTACGGAGAGCTTGTTCCTCTCCCAAAGGCGTGTGTGATTCCACCGCTTCTAAGGGTTCCCCAGAAAACCTTGTCACCGGAGCATCGGAATAGCCCCCTTTAAGAAGCAGAGAAAAAGCGGCCGAGAGTTTGATGCTCGAACCGCGCTTAGCCGCGGATTCCGATTCAATCGCACCAGTCGCGGCTCCTGCTGCTTTTGCCGCTGAAGAAAGACGCCAGTCAGCCGGTAAAAGTGCACTGAATCGCGGCTTCAGTAATCAGCTTTAGCGGTTCTATTCAAACAAATTGCGGTTTACACGTGAAAGTGACTCCGTTTCAGGAGTTGAATGTGTATGTATGCTGCATCCCAATGTTAGTGGGAGGGAAAGTTTTGATTCTCATTCTGCTCTACTACTGAATGCAACGTATGTCTGCATCGTTCATTCATCTACGAGCACGTTTTCATACTTTTCTCTGAGCAGTCTTGTTACCTTTTTTAGTTCCTCTATTTAATATCGTCACACAAGTTTTTCTTGCCAAACAAACAATTCATTCCCTTTTTCTTTTGGAACGGTATGGTATTCAGAGCTAAAAAGTCAAATAGTAGCGTTAAGTACGTCAAGCTGTTTCTTCTATCAAATGTATATTTGATTCCACCTCTTCTAAGTGTTCCCCAAAAACACTGCCAGTGGAGATTTGCTAAAGCCACTTTAAACAAACATAGCATACCGGCAGCGTGTTAATGTTCGAACCGCGAAGAACCGCGTCTCAGGCTCGAATCGCATCAATCGCGGCTCCTGCTGCTTTTGCCGCTGAAGAAAGACGCCAGTCAGGCGGCAGCAGTGCACTGAATCGCGGCTTTTCAAAAATCAGCCGGTAGCGGTCCTATTCCAACAATTCGCGGTTTACACGTGAAAGTGACTCGGTTTCTGGAGTTGGAAGAGAATGTGTGCTGGATCCCATTGTTAATGGGAAGGAATTGTTTGATTCTCATTCTGCTCTGTTACTGTATGCAACGTACGTCTGCATCGTTCATTCATCTGCGAGCACGTTTTCATTCTTTTCTCTGACCAGTGCTGTTATCCTTTTTCCTTCCTTAATCTAATACACTCACTTGAATTTTCTTACAATACCGGCGGATCTTTCTCATTCTCTCTCAAAAAGGTATCTTTTTCAGAACTATGATAGCAATGGAGAGACGTTAAGTACGGAAAGATAATTCCTCTCCCAAAGGTGTGTGTGATTCTACCGCTTCTAACTGTTCCCCAGAAAACCTTGTCACCGGAGCATCGGAATAGCTCCGTTTAGAAGCAGAGAAAAAGCGGCAGAGAATTTGATGCTCGAACCGCTCTTAGCCGCGGATTCCCATTCACTCGCATCAATCGCGGCTCCTGCTGCTTTTGCCGCTGAAGAAAGACGCCAGTCAGCCGGCTGCCGTTCACTGAATCGCGGCATCAATAATCAGCCGGTAGCGGTTCTTCTCCAACAAAGTGCGGTTTACACGTGAAAGTGACTCCTTTTCAGAAGTTGTAAGTGTATGTATGCTGCACCCCAATTCTAGTGGGAGGGAATGTTTTGATTCTCATTCTGCTCTGCTACTGAATGCAACGTATGTCTGCATCGTTCATTCATCTACGAGCACGTTTTCATTCTTTACTCTGACAAGTGTTGTTATTCTTTTTCGTACTTCTAGTTAATACATGGAAAAACTTTTTCTTGTCGAACACAAGTATCTTTCGATTCTCTTTTGCAAAAGTATGGTATTTAGAGATAAAGAAGCAAAAGAGAAAGGTTTATTACGGAAAGCTGTTTCTTCTACTAATTGCATTGTGTGATTGCACCGCTTCTAAATGTTCCCCAAAAACACTGTCATCTGAGCATTGCAAAAGCTCCCTTTAACAAACATAGCAAATCGGTAGCGAGCTAATGTTCGAACCGCGGAAAACCGTGAATCATGTTCGAATCGCATCAATCGCGGCTCCTGCTGCTTTTGCCGCTGAAGAAAGAAGGCAGTCAGCCGGTAAAAGTGCACTGAATCGCGGCTTCAGTAATCAGCCGGTAGCGGTTCTATTCCAACAAATCGCGGTTTAAACCTTAAAGGAACTCCAATTCTGGTGTTGTAAGTGAATGGATGCTGGATCCCAGTGTTATTGAGAGGGAAAGTTTTGATTCTCATTCTGCTCTACTACTGAATGCAACGTATGTCTGCATCATTCATTCATCTACGAGCACGTTTTTATTCTTTTCTCTGACCAGTCTTGTTACCTTATTATTACCACTAGTTAATATCGTCACACAAGTTTTTCTTGCCAAACAAACAATTCATTCCCTTTTTCTTTTGGAACGGTATGGTATTCAGAGCTAAAAAGTCAAATAGTAGCGTTAAGTACGTTAAACTTTTTCTTCTACCAAATGTATGTTTGATTCCACCTCTTCTAAGTGTTCCCCAAAAACACTGTCAGCGGAGCGTTGCAAAAGCCACTTTTAACAAACATAGCAAACCGGCAGCGTGTTAATGTTCGAACCGCGAAGAACCGCGTCTCAGGCTCGAATCGCATCAATCGCGGCTACTGCTGCTTTTGCCGCTGAAGAAAGACGCCAGTCAGGCGGCAGCAGTGCACTGAATCGCGGCTTTTCAAAAATCAGCCGGTAGCGGTCCTATTCCAACAATTCGCGGTTTACACGTGAAAGTGACTCGGATTCAGGAGTTGGAAGAGAATGTGTGCTGGATCCCAGTGTTAATGGGAAGGAAAGTTTTGATTCTCATTCTGCTCTGCTACTGAATGCAACGTATGTCTGCATCGTTCATTCATCTGCGAGCACGTTTTCATTCTTTTCTCTGACCAGTGCTGTTATCCTTTTTACTTCCTCAATCTAACACATTCACTTCAATTTTCTTACAATACCCGCGGATCTTTCTCATTCTCTCTCAAAAAGGTATGTTTTTCAGAACTATGGAAGCAATGGAGAGGCGTTAAGTACGGAAAGCTGGTTCCTCTCCCAAAGGCGTGTGTGATTCCACCGCTTCTAAATGTTCCCCAGAAAACCTTGTCACCGGAGCATCGGAATAGCCCCCTTTAGAAGCAGAGAAAAAGCGGCAGAGAATTTGATGCTCGAACCGCGCTTAGCCGCGGATTCCGATTCAATCGCACCAGTCGCGGCTCCTGCTGCTTTTGCCGCTGAAGAAAGACGCTAGTCAGCCGGTAAAAGTGCATGGAATCGCGGCTTCAGTAATCAGCCGGTAGCGGTTCTTCTCCAACAAATCGCGGTTTACACGTGAAAGTGACTCGGTTTCAGGAGTTGTATGTGTATGTATGCTGCATCCCAATGTTAGTGGGAGGGAAAGTTTTAATTCTCATTCTGCTCTACTACTGAATGCAACGTATCTCTGCATCATTCATTCATCTACGAGCACGTTTTCATTCTTTACTCTGACCAGTGTTGTTATTCTTTTTCGTACTTCTAGTTAATACATGGAAAAACTTTTTCTTGTCGAACACAAGTATCTTTCGATTCTCTTTTGCAAAAGTATGGTATTCAGAGATAAAGAAGCAAAAGAGAAACGTTTATTAAGGAAAGCTGTTTCCTCTACCAAATGGATGTGTGATTCCACCGCTTATAAGTGTTCCCCAAAAACACTGTCATCTGAGCATTGCAAATGCTACATTTTACAAACATAGCAAACCGGCAGCGAGCTAATGTTCGAACCGCGGAAAACCGTGAATCATGTTCGAATCGCATCAATCGCGGCTCCTGCTGCTTTTGCCGCTGAAGAAAGAAGCCAGTCATTTGAAAGACGTGCACTGAATTGCGTCTTCAGTAATCAGCCGGTAGCGGTTCTTCTCCAACAAATCGCGGTTGAAACCTGAAAGTGACTCCAATTCTGGTGTTGTAAGTGAATGGATGCTGGATCCCAGTGTCAGTGAGAGGGAAAGTTTTGATTCTCATTCTGCTCTACTACTGAATGCAACGTATGTCTGCATCATTCATTCATCTACGAGCACGTTTTCATTCCTTTCTCTGACCAGTCTTGTTATTCCTTTTCCTACCTCTAGTTAATATCGTCACACAAGTTTTTCTTGCCAAGCAAACAATTCATTCCCTTTTTCTTTTGGAACGGTATGGTATTCAGAGCTAAAAAGTCAAATAGTAGCGTTAAGTACGTTAAACTTTTTCTTCTACCAAATGTATGTTTGATTCCACCTCTTCTAAGTGTTCCCCAAAAACACTGTCAGCGGAGCGTTGCAAAAGCCACTTTTAACAATCAAAGCAAACCGGCAGAGTGTTAATGTTCGAACCGCGAAGAACCGCGTCTCAGGCTCGAATCGCATCAATCGCGGCTCCTGCTGCTTTTGCCGCTGAAGAAAGACGCCAGTCAGCCGGCAGCAGTGCACTGAATCGCGGCTTTTCAAAAATCAGCCGGTAGCGGTCCTATTCCAACAATTCGCGGTTTACACGTGAAAGTGACTCGGATTCAGGAGTTGGAAGAGAATGTGTGCTGGATCCCAGTGTTACTGGGAAGGAAAGTTTTGATTCTCATTCTGCTCTGCTACTGAATGCAACGTATGTCTGCATCGTTCATTCATCTGCGAGCACGTTTTCCTTCTTTTCTCTGACCAGTGCTGTTATTCTTTTTACTTCCTCAATCTAACACATTCACTTCAATTTTCTTACAATACCCGCGGATCTTTCTCATTCTCTCTCAAAAAGGTATGTTTTTCAGAACTATGGAAGCAATGGAGAGGCGTTAAGTACGGAAAGCTGGTTCCTCTCCCAAAGGCGTGTGTGATTCCACCGCTTCTAAATGTTCCCCAGAAAACCTTGTCACCGGAGCATCGGAATAGCCCCCTTTAAGAAGCAGAGAAAAAGCGGCCGAGAGTTTGATGCTCGAACCGCGCTTAGCCGCGGATTCCCATTCAATCGCATCAATCGCGGCTCCTGCTGCTTTTGCCGCTGAAGAAAGACGCCAGTCAGCCGGCTGCCGTGCACTCAATAGCGCCTTCTCTAATCAGCCGGCATCGGTCCTATTCCAACACATACGCTAAAGCTAAACCTCACCCTACTCTCACCCTTACGCACCAGCTAACCCTGCCTCAATCCCTACATACAGATCAAATCCGAAACCTAAACCTAACCCTAAACCTCAACTTCATGCTAACATCAACACTCAACCTAATCCTATCCCTAAATAGAATCATCACATTGAGAAACACTTTCTCCCTAACCCTAATCCGAAATCGAATCCGAAACCTCAAAGAATCCCAAACCCTTTCCATAGCTCTAACCCAATGCTGAACCCTACCCTGACCCACTTTCACTACCCCTTACCATAAAACTCAATCAACACCAAAACCCACCCCTGACACTAAACCTAACACTAATTCTTATCCTAACCCTAACCCAAACACTTACCCTAATCCGAACCAAAACCCAAGCCCTAACCCGAGCACAAAGCCTTACCTTGCCCCTCATTCTATTCTGAACCCTAACCGGAAACCTAACACTTACCCTAAGACCAACCCTTTCCCTAAACAGAAACCTATCCCTAGCAGAAGCGGAACCCAAGCAAAAACTCCTACTTTAACACCAACCCCAAGTTGATGCCCAAGCCTAAACCTGACACATAGCATCAGATTACCACAACCCTCACCTCAACTCTAACCCCAACCCTAACACTAAGACTTACCCTAGCTATCTGATGGTCCTCATACCCTATTCCAATTCCTAAACCCAAGGCAAACACCACACCAAAAGCAATGCCTACCATTTTCCAAACCTGAAACTTAAAGTCAACCTAAACCTTACTCTAACCGTATATCAAACCCTGACCATTAGCCTCATTGTGACTCTAAGTCTGCCTTCAATCGAAATCTGACCCTAAAACCAACCCCAACTCAAAGCCCAACCCTAAACCTAAAGCTAAGCATCAGATTACTGCAGATCTCACCTAACCTATCCCTACTTCTAACCCCAAACCCAATCCAAACGCCAAACCTATTCCTAACCTAACACTAAGCCAGAACCCAACCCAAGGCCTACCCCTTCTCTCAGCCTAACACTCAAACTAACCTAGACCCAAAACCAACCCTAAATCAAATCCTAACCCTCCCCCTTACTCTATCCTGTACCCAAGCAAGGCGTAACCCTTCTCTGATCCTAAAACTAAAGAGAGCTCTACCCCATACTCTAAACCTTCATCTACACCAAAACCTAACCCTATCCCTAATCCAAAACCTAACCCTAAACCTAACCCGAACTCTAACCTTAATCCTAAACCTAAACCTTACCCTAACCCTAAGCCTAACCTTAACCCTAAGCCTTCTCTGAACCTCAAACTAAAGAGAACCCTAGCCCTTGCACTAAACCTTCAGCTACACAAAAAAATAACCCTAACCTAATCCTAAAACAAACCCTAAACCTAACCCAAAGCATCAGATTACCACAACCCTAACCTGACACCTACACTCAAATGCATCCTTCCCCTTATTTGAAGCAAAGTGAAATCCTAAATGGAATTCATAGGAAGAGCGAATTCACCAATCTTCATCGTATACAATGCACAATACATATACAATATACATACAAAGCGTACAAGGAAATGACTGAGTTTTCTCGTCTGTTAAAAAAAAAAAACAAAACAAAACAAAAAAACGTTTTACATTTTTCTTAGAGTGGTTTGTAGATCGTCCGAAGTCTTGGACA
Organism: Callipepla californica brunnescens; assembly: GCA_023055505.1. Lineage (NCBI taxonomy): Eukaryota > Metazoa > Chordata > Aves > Galliformes > Odontophoridae > Callipepla > Callipepla californica. The sequence continues at coordinate 705,612 of JALIRH010000125.1, forward strand.
CCTCCCACTGGGGTCCTGTGTCACGGATTGGTCCTTTCACATGGCTTGCATGGATCCATCTGCGCTCAGCTGTCCGGATGGCTGTTTCTGTTGCTAATAAAACAAGAAAAGGTCCTTCCCAGCGGGGAGTTAGAGATGACTCTTTCCACGTTTTAATTTAAACCTTGTCTCCTGGACTGATTCCATGTATTGCCATATCTAGCGGAGGCCGTTGGACCACCAGTCCTTCCATTCTTCATTCATTCCTTCTCTTATTCATTTCAATTCAATATTCCTGTATTTTCTTCTACCTTGGGATGTTCCGATGGGAGTTCTAAATCATATGGCATTCCATATCCCATTTCAAAAGGTGATATTCCAGTCTCTCTTCTTCGTTCTGTTCTTCAGTTAAGTAGTGCCAGTGGCAAACACTTCATCCAAGACATCTTGGTTTCAATCATTCCTTTAGTAAGCCGCTTTGGAAGTTCCCCATTCGACCTTTCTACTTTTCCAGAGCTCTGTGGGTGCCATGGGGTGCGATATTCCCATTTGGTCCCCATTGGAGCTAAAGCCTCTTACACTGCCTTTAATACAAAGTGAGGGTCTCTAGCTGAATCTGCAACTTCCATGTTCCCATATCTGGGGATAATATGTTCGAACAATGTCTTGATTACTGTCTGGGCTGTTGCCCTAGCGGTGGGGTAGGCCTCCAGAAAATGTGTTCAATGGGCGATTCTTCCTAAGAAGTACTTCTATCTTCCAACCCTGGGGAGATCTGTGAAGTCTATCTGCATTTGAGCAAAAGGTCTGACAGCCCATTCCCTTCCTCCCTGTATTTTTTCCCTCAGTTGTTGTTTCTTTCCTTTCCTCCAAATCATACAATGATCTACAATTCCTTTGGCTATGCTAGAAATGCCTATACACATCTATTTCATTGTGAATTGGTCCACCAAGGCCTGAAGCCCGCAATGAGTCTGCTTAGGAAATTCTCATCTTCTCCAAGCTTTAGGGATTACCTCTCTTCCATCAGCTAATAACCATTTTCCCTCCTTTTCCTCAACCTCCATTTGTCGGAGCCGCTCTTTTCGCTTCTTCATCAGCAAAATTAGTTCCCCTTATTTCAGCCGACATCGCCCTCTGGTGCCTTTCCGTGTACTACTGCGCTTTTCTCTGGTTCTCTTCTTGCCCTCAGAGTTTGTCTTCTTAACGACTGGTGAATTAACCCTTTCCCGGGTGAGTTTACCAATCCTCTTTCCTCCCATCTTTTTCCCAAGGTATGGACTACCCCATACGCATACCTAGAATCTGTAGAGATAGTCCCAATGCTTCCTTTCAACATTTGAAGGGCTGGAAGGATTGTATAGAATTTCACAGCCTGAGCTGACCACGTTCTGTCCAATGCTCCCGATTCAATTACTGGAAATGTTTTCCCGTTTAGTAGAGCATCCCCTGATTTTCCTTTTCCTTCTACCACCCGGGAGGAGCCATCTACAAATCATTTGCCCCCTTCTAATAACTTCTCCTCTTCTAAGTCCTCCCCTCTTTTAGCCTGATACTCTATACACTGAATGCAATCATGGCTTAAATCTTCATCTGGTTCCCCATAGAAAAATTGAGCAGGATTTGGCAAACTTGGAGTTTCTATTTCTAATTGAGGAGAATGGATTAGGATTCCTTCCTATTTCAATAGTCTAGCATCTGTAATCCACTTCTCTGCTTTTTCTTGGAGTACTCCCCTTATTGTCATGTGGACTATACACTTGTAATTCACCCCTGAAAGTCATCTTCCCTGCTTCTTCTACTAACAGAGCTACAGCAACTATTGCTCGTAGACAGGTAGGCCACCCACGGCTAACGGGATCCAAGAGTTTTGAAAAGTATCCTGCTGGCTTCTTCTTCCCGGCCCATTCCTGGCTCACTACTCCAAAAGCGATCCCTTCGTCTGTATTTACAAAAAGGTAAAATGGGCTTTTTAGATCAGGTAAGCTTAACGCTGGTGCATGAAGAAGATCTACCTTGAAGTCTTCTAATCTTTGCTCATCCTCCTGGCTCCACTTTCTTCAGCCATCTTGTACTAGTTTCTGCTATAAAAGCTTTACCTTACTGCTATCATTCTCAATCCATTGTCGACAGCATCCTAGCAGCCCTAACATCTGCCTCACCTGCCTCTTGCCTCTTGGGGCTTTTCAAGATCAAATCCCATTTGCCCGTTCTGGATCTAATGTCTTATTTCCCTTGCTTAACCAATGTCCCAAATATTTCACTTCCTCTTCTGTAAATTGGCATTTTGCCTTTGAAACTTGGAACCCCTTTGAACCAAAGAAATGCAATAGTTTAATGCTCTCCTGTCTAACTGTCTCCTCGCCTGCTCCAGCTAATAGTAAGTCATCTACATATTGCACTAAGGTTGCCTGTGGGTTTAGTTCATCAGTTTTTAGTACTTGCTCAAGGGCTTGCCCAAACAAGTTAGGGATTCTGTGAATCCCTGTGGGAGCACTGTCCCTCTGAGTTGTTGTTTTCTATGGGGGTTTGGATCTTCCCACTCGAAGACAAAGTAGTCTCTGCATTCTGCCGTCAGGGGGCAGGTCCAAAAAGCATCCTTGAAATCAATTCCACTATACTACTGAGATTCTGGCTTCAATTGACCGAGCAGCGGATAGGGGTTTGCCACTACTGGGAAGCGGGGAATTGTTCTCTCCTTAATTTCCCTTGAGTCGTGGACCAATCTGTATGTGCCATAAGGTTTTTTTTTTTACATGGAGTATGGGAGTATTCTAGGGAGACATACAAGGCTCTAATAGTTCTTTAGATATTAATCTCTCCATTTCAGGTTGTAGCCCTGATTTACCTTCCTGTGAAATGGGATATTGTTTCACCCTAATTGGAATGCCTGGGTCCTTTAGAATCACTTCAAAGGGTTCTATGTCTAACTTCCCTACTGATTCTGGACTCTACCAAACTTCTGGGTTAATTCTAGCCTCATCTTCTATCGTTAGAGTACGTTGCTGAACAGTTAATTCTCTATCTTTTACTTCCAAATGTATTCCTAACTCCACAATTCAATCTCTCCCTAGCAAATTCTATTCTGCTTCAGGTACCAATAAAAAAGACTCAGTTCCATAGGTGCTAGGTGATTCTATTTCTACCTGCTTTACAACAGGTACCATAAAAGGTTCCCCTTTTGTTCCAATTACTTGTAGCTCTTCCGAGGATAAAGAACATCCTCGAGGTAAATATTGAACAGTCGATCTTTCTGCCCCAGACTCTACCAAAAATTCCATTTCCTGACGCTGAGAACCCAATTTCAATTTTATCAAGGGCTTGTTTCTTTCCCAGGTCCCCAGCACATAGAGTCCCTGACCCCCTCAGTCCTCCTGAAACATTTGCTCGTCCCAGATTCTCTTTCTACAGTCTTTCTTCATGTGTCCCTTTTTCTGACAGTAGAAGCATTCAACTGTCCTCATATCTCTGGGTCTGTTCTGCTTGGGTTGAAGCGCATTTTCTGCCCGAGGAATATTCCCTCTTCTCCTTGCCTGGAACGCCCCCTTCTGTCCTTCTCTTACCGCGGCTATCAGACTTCCAGCTTGCCTCTTCTGAGTCTCCTCCTCTCTCCTTAACGTATACTTTCTGAGCCTCTCTCAGCAATTCATCTAATCCTCTCTCCTGCCAGTCCTCCAGCTTCTCTAGTTTCCTTCCAATATCTGTCCAGGACCTAGCTTCAAACCGCGTTTTCAGGAGAGCTCGCCCCACGGGGTAGCAGGATCTAATCCTGAATAGAACTGTACATTTCTGCATAGTCTCTCTAACCACTCAGTAGGAGTTTCATCTTTTTTCCGTTGCTTGCCTTATTTGCCTTATTGATATTCTGTCCCCGAGGGACAGATTCTCTAATCCCTTGAATAATAAGAACTCGCAAATCTGCCATGTGAGTACCATGTTCCTGGCTCTGATTATCCCAATTGGGCCGCTGTAAGGGTCACTTTAGATCTGCTCCTGGGCCAGCCGGGTGTTGCTGATCCCAGATTCACGTACCTGCCCTCCTGATCATATCCCTTTCTTCTGCTCTAAATAGTATGCCCAAAATTGCCTGTGTTTCATCCCAAGTTTAATGGTTGGGACCTGAAGATTGATCTAGCCTCTCGGAGACCCCTCAAGGATCCTCCAGCAAATTCCCCATCTCCTTCTGAAATTCCCTTATGTATCTCCTGAGTTGAAGGGAACTGAAACATAGCCAGCTCCTGGCTTTGATCCTCCGGTAGCTACAGGTATTTCTCTTCAAGGGAGAACGTTTCCTCCTTGACCCCTCTCCTGCCTAGCTTGCCTTCTAGTGATCCTTCTCCTAGGGAAGTCTATGGGTTCACATTCAGGTTCATCTCCCAAGTCAGATTCAGCTTGCTCCGGCGGAGCCGCTGGATTCTGTTCGGGGGGAGCGTAAGGCGGGGGGATAGTGTATAATGTCCTCCTCTGTTGTATTCCTTTTTTTAATTAGGGGGAACAGAAAGGTTCCAATATCAGATTCTACACATCATTTGCATACTCACCATCTTCCAGATTCAAAGGCTGTTTTTCATTTGCATAAGCGTTTAGAGCCTGGCAGATCCGGTCCTCAAAGGACCCAAATACTGGCCAGAACAGCTGATCTGCCCTTCTCTGCTTTCCTCCCCATACCTCCATACAGTCATGTACCATCTTCACCTCACTCTTTCCTCGTCTAGAGGGAGAATCACCCCAATGTTTTAACATTAAACCTAGGGGACTTTCTAGTGGTATGTCCGGTAGCTTTACCTGCGAGCTGTACCTAGAGTTCGGAGCTACAGGTCTCTGCACAGAAGTTCCCCAGCCCAGGGGCCGTCCGAAGACGGGGTGCTCCCCTGGAGTGGGAATTCCACAGCAGAGTCGCCTGGATCCGAGTCACGGCACCAAATTGTTAGAGGTATGAAGAGAACGATACGCACCAACTGTTGCCAACAGTAAGGAATTTATTGAGCAAGCAAGAAATGAGCGGAACAGCGCTGGGCGGCCGGGAGTCTCCTCTGCACCAGAGGTGCTCAACAGGGCCCCCCAACCCCTCTTTTCATTGTCCCTTATCTCTGCATTCATGTCTTATCTTTCTCTTCCTGGGCTGCGCTGCCTGTTATCTGGGGGTCGTTCTCTGCCTCCTGGCGATCGAGATGATGAAGGCCATAGTTTTCCTCAGCTCCGATCACGCGCGCTCAAGAGGAGATTTTCACTTCTTTTTCTTTTGCAGTTTCTCCAAAGGTCACTGCTATCTGTTGTTCATTGTCCAGGTGTTAGAACTAAGCGCTGTGGCTCCAACTTGCACAAACTACAGTTTTTAGACAAAACATCGATATATCTCTTTTGAGACTTCTACAAACTACATAGTTCTCAGAAAAAAAAACACGCTGAAAAACACGGACACATCTGTCTCGAGTCGGTTTGATTAACAAGTAGAGAACTCATTTTTACCACAATCCTTACCCTAAGCCTAACACTCACCTTAAACCTAACCCGAACCCTGTACCTAGCCTGAACCCTAAGCATAACCCTAAACCTATCCCTATTCCTATCCTCAACAGTAACCCAAACCCTAATCCTAACACTGACACTCAACCTAGTTCTAATGCTGTATCTAACCTTAGAACTCAAACAAACCCTATCCCTAAGCCTAATCCTAAATCGAATTCTAACCCTTACCTATACACTATCCCTATCCCCAAAACCCTTTTCCTACACCTAACCCTAACCACAAGACTTACCTTAACCTAACCCTAACACCAATCCCAGGCCTAACCCTAACACTAACCTGAAACCTAATCCTATTCCTAACCTTAACCCTAACCAGAGGCCTAACCCTAATATGACCCTTACACTCAAACTGACCCTGCCCCTAACCCTAAACACAGATCGCATCCTAAACCTAAACCTAAACCTAAAACTTCCCCTAATGCTAACATGAACACTCAACCTAATCCTAGCTCTAAACACAATCATAAAACTGAGAAAAACTTTTTCCCTAACCCTAATCCTAAACCTAATCCAAAACCTAAAACAATCCCAAACCCTTTCCCTATCTCTAACCCTAACCCAGAATCTAAACCTAACCCTATTACTAAACCCAATCTTACACCTAACCCTATTCCATAACCTAAACTTACCCTAACACTGTATCACTAAATCTTTCCCTAATCGTAACCCTAACCCTAAACATAACCTTACCCTAGTACTAAAACAAACTTACCCATAACCCTAACCCAAAACCTAACAGAACCCTAGTCCTAACCATAATCCTAACCCTAACTCAAACCCTAAATCTAACACTAATCCTTACCCTAAACAGAACTCGAAGCATTTCCCAAATCCTAATTCTAACTCTACCCTAACCCTAACCCAAACTCAGACCCTACCACAAAACCCAAGTGGAAGCCCAACCCTAAACCTAACCAAAAGCATCAGATCACCACAACCCTCACCTCAATCTATCCCAAAACATGTTCCTAATATTAAACCAAATCCTAATCCAAACACTAACCCTACAACTATTCCTAAACCTTTACTTAACACAAAGCCAAACCCGAGGCCTACCCCTTACCTCACCCTGACACTCAAACTAACCCTATCCCTAACCCTACATACAAATCCAATCCTAAGTCTAACCCTAAACTTAACCCTAATGCTACTCCTAACATGAACACTTCACCTACTTCTGTCCCTGACGCTAACACTCAAATTATCCCTAACCCTTACCCTAAACCGAAATCTACACCAAAACCTAACCCTTGCCCTAACCCTGACCCTGAAGCTGACCCTAACCCTAGCCTAAACCCTAACCCTAACCAGTCGCAGAAAAGGCCTGAATCCATACAGCCTTTTCACTGTGAAAATCTGGGAGAGAAAATCTGGCTTACCATGGAGATCTCAGCTTTAAGGAAATCTAAAAACAAAACAAAGCATGCAGTTCCCAGATTCCCAGCAACATTTTTCCCCATACTTTCACCACCATAGATTGAGAAGACCATTTGCTGGACTTACACAGTGTCAGCAGGGTGAACCACATTTGGTCAGTGCACAACATTAATTACCACTTGCTCCACAGGCACAGGACAGACGGCCTCAGCGGTTAAGCACCCAGCCACTACAGGGATACACACTTTCTGATTCACACTGCTGCAAAACGGCACCCATCTATTGTGCAAGTACCTGCTGTAAACCGTAACACAGAAACTCTAGCAGCTACGGAAATCAGGAAAGAAATACTTCAAGAACTAATCAATACTTCTACTCAAAGGACGTATGAATATACTTCAAGTAGACTTCAGCTTCCAGGACCACGACATCCCAAGGTCCTGGAACAGAAAAACAACTCCGAATTTAATTCCAGAACTGGATCAAGAAATTAAGTCAGTGAGATCAAGACATTCACCCAGACAGCCACAGCTCATCAACCTCACCTTCATTTCCACCCAACAGAATAATGCTATGTAAACTACATAGCATAACACGCCCTGCCCCCTTTCTTGCAATATCCTGAATATAAAATCCCTTTTCTTTTTTTTTCCGTTATCCAAAATTTACATAGGAATACCTTCTTGATCATATTTAACGTGCACTCAAAAACAGCATCAAAGATCTGAGGTATTTCAGCAGCGATGTGCCCACCCAGCTTCTTTACAGCCACAGCCACAGCACCCAGTACTGCAGGCTCTCTAGCAGCTGGAACATTTCTCTGGTAGTCAATGAGAGCGGCACCCAACAAGGGAGGAACAAAGTTTTCAGCAACCTACATCAAGAGCAAGACATGCTTAGAGCAGTGCAGTTACCCAACAAAGCCTCACACAGCAGTTCGGAAAGAAGCTAAAAATGAACTTACACGCCCACATGCTTCCCACACACTGTGTTCATCCAGCAGTGCTTGCCTGAGGGCTCTCCTACACCTTCCTGCTTCCCCTTAGGACTGCTCTCAGCTGACACTACCTGAAGCACTCAAAACACAGCTCAGGCCTACCCCTGTATGGTCACAGCTTATCATCCTTCCTGCAGATATTGCAGTTCTGAAGCCAGTTCTTGTGAACAGAACAGTGTTAACTGCACTGCAGCAAAAGAGCAGAGTTCCTCCTGAATGTGTCCTATCAACTCTTTGGATGCCATATTTACTTACCATCTGAGGATCGTTGGACCTGCTCACCCAGCCAGAAATCAGTTCTAAACTTTCCCTTTTTACAGTCCTCATCCTTCTAACCAAGGGCTGCTTGGTTTCCACTTCGCCTGAAAGGTAGCAAAGCTGCACTGAATCTGGGTTAAGATGCGTCAACAAACAGATTCCCCTCAACTCCTTCCAGAAGATTGAGAATGTTTCATTTTTATACCCAAATGACAAAGAAGGAAGATCTCTCGTTCATATTATGCAGATTAAAACCATTTTCCCATTACTTCAGCTCCATGGATCCAAGTTGCAATTTAGTATTCCACTGCTACTGCTGACAGCACACTCTGCCAGTACAACTCAGAAACAATGCTGCAGCTTCTTTTTCAAGGAAGGGAATGTTCCTTCAGCTCTCAGGATCATGCTTACCTCTGGCTCTCACTGCGTGATGAGAAGAACCAACCTATACAGTGTTCTAAAGCACGCTCCTGATTTGGTCACAAACAGAATTGTTCCAACTTGTCTTTACTACAAGGAGCCTAATTCTTACTTCATTTTCTCACGTCCAAGTCCATGCAAGTCTCGTCAGTAGAACTTGCCCTAACTGAGTGCACAGACACACACTCATAACAGTACATCCAAGGAAAACCTCACCAGACTGCAGCCAGGGAAACAAAGGCAGAACTGCTCCTGCTGCCATCAGAGATAACAACTGTGAGAACACACTCTGAGCCGAGTGCCATCTCAATAGCTGTTGCTCGAGTAAAATCTCACCACTACAAGTCCTAGCAACTGCTTCCTATTTCTCTTGTTGTGTTTTCTTTTTGTTTTAAGCACCTTCTGGCAATTAGAGCTGCAGAATCAAAAGAATGCATTAAGTTCTGAGAAGCTACGTCAAGGTGTATTCATTGCATGGGTAAGAAAGTCTGTCAGAACACAGCTCCAATAACCGAGTCACTTCATTCCTCAAGGGATGCTCCAGCAGCACATTCTACTTGGATATCACAGACCCAATTTTTTCCAGGTAACAGTGGTTAGGTAACTCGAGTAGCTCCTAATTCCTCCTCAGTGATTACCAGTCTAGTTTGTGACAAATCTGAGGCGCCTTCACTGAAGTTACACTTCTGTAAGAAAGCTGTTTCAGTAGTAGAATATCACCAAACCAAAACTCTGCCAACGTCCTAGGGTCTTTTCTTATCTAAAACGATGAAGTCAGAACTTACAACTGTGTCTCCACAAGACTGCTATTAGTCAGCAGTCTCCGGTACCCTTCCTAAACTCACACTTGAAGAGCTTTCCTCCTTCCGCAATCAGAGTTTCTTTGAACAAAACATCTGGCTAACAAAAACAAGAACCTAAGCAAGCACATTTTCAGGCATTCTCTTGCCCAAACGCACACACAAAGAAGCAACAAAAACCACCACCACCAACAGACACGCAATGAGATAAGCCCAGCAAATTCACAACCTGATCACGTGCACTGCCCATCCCGCTGTTAGGAAGGACGTGCAATTTCTTACCGTCAGCCTCAAGAGCTGCAGACATGTTTTCACTTGGGCACTTGGACATATTCAGCATATCTAAATCAATTCTTCCCAGCTGAATCACAAAGGGGCGGCCAGCTGCTTTCCATGCCCTTACGCTGCTTTTCAGAATGCTACCAAGCTGCGTAACGGCTTCAGGATCCTTCAGAACATCAACATTCTGTGGAAAAGAACTGAGCTAACTCCAGTCAGTCAATGAAAACGCCATTTATCTTCTAATACAAAAACGGTCACTTTCACGTTTAGGGTTATCTTACACGCTGTGTTAAAGCATGTTCTGTCAAGTTCTTCAACTGGATTTAAACCAGTCTCAGTTGTTTAGGTCTCCTTCAACACTTCTACTGCCAGATCAACCATTGCTTTATAAAAGTTCAGCACAGCCAAGTTCACTTCATTCCACAGATGAAAAAAAATGGAATAACAACAAACATTCAGCACTTTTACTTTAGTTGAATACACAAAATGTACCGTCTGACTTTTGTTGCCTGCATGTGTTTTTCTATCAGATGCTCCTGTACAGTCCGGTCTGTCTGCGCCCCAACCACGTATCCTACTGCTCCACAGAACGGATGCACCTGATTGAAAAACAAGAAGTCTAACAGAAAGTTAAGGAAGACTAACCCAAAATGTACAGCGTTCAGGTAGTAAAAGTTCAAAATGGCTTTCCAATGACTAAATACCCACTTCCCACCTCAGTTCACAAGATCCTTCTCCATCCTTTCCTTCCTTACTCCACATTTAAAGCAAGCCTCTGCTCCCCTCCAATACAGGCAGGAAATTAGAAATGCAAAAGCCCAGCTCCAACTTAGACTGGCTACTGCAGTAAAGCAGAGCAAAAAATCCTTTTACAAATATATTAACAGTAAAAGATCTAAGGAGAATTTCTCTCCTTTACTTGATGCGGCAGGGAATGGAACCACAGAGGATAAGGAAAAGGCTGAGGTTCTCAATGCCTTCTTCACGTCTCTCTTCAATAGACAGATCAGTTAACTCAGGATACTTTTTGCCCTGACCTGGAAGTCTGGGACGAAGCGCATCATACACCCCCTGTGATCCTAGCAGAGACAGTCAGAGACCTGCTCCTCCATCTGAACTGCCGCAAGTCCATGGGACCAGATGGGATCCAACCAAGGGTGCTGAGGGAGCTGGCAGAGGTGATTGCCAAGCCGCTTTCTGTCATCTATCAGCATTCCTGGTCATCTGGAGAGGTCCCACAAGATTGGAGGCTTGCTGATGTGACTCCCATCTACAAAAAAGACCGTAAGGAAGTGTCATGGTTTTATGATTTTTTGGTACTGGTATTCCACATCATGGCATCATGTGGTGCATTGGGAGTCAGGGAGAAAACTACATTCCCCAGAGGACTTGGCAATGCTTTGTATTTTTTCACGTGTTTTCCGCTCAGAGGGAACAGATAAAAACTCTCTGCGGTCACGGGACATTCTCTCTTTCCTCTAGGATCACTTAGGAGTGGGTGCTCGCTGCCGTCCGCCTTCAGCGTTAGCGCAAGGCCTTCGGTTTATCAGGCACTCACTCTCTCTCTCTCTCTCTCTCTGTCTTACTCGTTTTGTTTGATTCATTGGGCTTAATTCCAAATTGTATTGCATTATACTGTGTTATTTACTTCCTGATGTCTTATTTAGTAAATTAGCTTTTCCCCCTCAGATCGTTGCCGCTGTTTTGTTTTGGGGCTTATCTCCCTTTTTCCCTTTCCCCCTTCCCCTTGTCCGGGGTGTGGGCCTGTGGGTCTCCTTCCTCGGTTGTCGCAGGGCCGGGCTGAACCGGCTCACAAACCCCTGACATTTTTGGCGCCCAACGTGGGACACAACCAGCTGCCTTAGCCAGGCAGAGACAAACTTTTAGAGTACATCTCTGTCTGTTGTTAACAAGCTTATCTGTACTGCAAGTGCTGTACAGCAAAACACGACCTTGAAGTCCGGGCGTACTGTCAGTTGTTTTGGGATATCTGTAAACTTCTTTTGGGTACTGCCAGATTGTTTTAGTACAAGAAAAAAAAAAATAATAATAAAAAGATGTCTTTTCTGTTTCTGTTAAAACTGCCCTTACAGGGATTGTACTTCACCGCTTTTTCCCTCTTAATGCTCAAAACGTACTGGAACTTGGTTAAGTTTGCCATTCTGTTCCATTGGGTCTGGTCCCTGTATGATAAATTAAAAGCAATGATAGAGGAACCTGCCAGATCCCAGGGCACCCCAGCTAATGGAACAAAGGATAACATGTTAACGAACCATGTGATGTTTGAATGGGTATCCAGGTTCCCCTCTCAGTTTTTTATGAATTTTCAAGATCACAGCTTAGGGATGGTGTTAATAATTGGGATATTAGTCCTCCTGCATGTAGTAGCACTTTACATCATGTGCAGGAAGCTTCTCCCAGAAACAGAGAATGTTGAATGGCAGGGAGAGTGGAGAGTTTTAGGAAAGAAATGAGAAGGATGGGGACACCCGGTGTCATGGGATCTTTCTCCTGAACAATTGCAGGATCCTGAGGAGCTAGGCCTGTATCTGAGTAAAGGGTGCTGCGGCTCAGAAAGATCTGAGGTGGAACACTTATCTGGGGCTTGGCCTATGCTTACCGAGGTTTATATACTATTATGAAGAGAGAGAGTGTCCAAACTGAGGCCCAAACCAAAGAGGAAAACCTCCCGGTCACACCTGACCAGCCAAAGGAAGCACCAGTATCAAAGTCAGTTGCCCCTGTGGAAGGCAAGAAATGGAAACGTGTGTCCTCGCGCCTAGAACGCAAAGAAGAGGTGCCGAAAGAAGAGGAAAATATAGGTGAGGGGGTGGCCACAACCCCATCACCATCGAGAAAGGCAACAAAGAAAAGTGAGAGACATGGAGAAGAAAGTGATGATGAAGGTGAAGAGAAAGTTAAAGTTACGACGTTTCGTTGGCCCGTGAAAATGTCTGAGATCCAAGGCTCAAGAAAGGAGTTTATTCGACGTCCAGATGAGAGTATTGTCACTTGGTTGCTTCGGTGTTGGGACAACTGGGCCAACAGTGTGTCCCTTGATAGTAACGAAGCTCGCCAACTAGGAAACATTGCCCGAGATCCGGCTGTCGACAGAGGAATCAGCAGGTATATGGATGGAATCGCCAGCCTCTGGCAACGAATGCTAGTAGCTGTGAGGGAAAGATATCCCTACAAGAGTGACCTGGCACCTAAAGTGAAAAGGTGGAAAACTATTGAGGAAGGCATCCAGTATTTGAGAGAAACAGCTGTGGCGGAAATGCTGTATGATCCCACCTTTGATCCTGACGATCGGGACCATGATCCGGAGAAAGTAAGGAGTACACCCGAAATATGTCAGAAGCTTTCAAAGTCAGCACCAGAAAGGTACGCCGGTACACTAGTGACAACGTTCAACAGATATGAGGACCAAGACAGAAAACCCCCAGTTTTTGAACTAATTCTTACACTTCAAAACTTCAAACAAAAATTTCCGCTGCCATACGCGTCCATTTCAGCCATATCAAAGTTAGAAGGACAAATGGAAGATATACTGGGAAAATTATCCCAACTGATTGATAGGGTTGAATCGGTTGCAGCTATCAGAAGCAAACGCCATCCTGCTCGAGCAAATGACAGCACTAACTTCACTAACTTCATGTCGCGTGCGGCTTTGTGGAGTTACTTACGTGCAAATGGAGAAGATATGAAGGAATGACATCAAAAACCCACCCCTGCACTGCGAGTACGGGTGAGAGAATTACAACACAGACCAACTACCAGCGAAGTTGTTCCCGTCACTACAGGTAATGAATAGAGGGGCCCTGCCCTCAGCCAGAGGAGGGAGAGGGATAATAGAGTGTATTGGACTGTGTGGATTCGGTGGCCTGGCACATCAAACCCACAGAAATAGGAGGCACTGGTGGATACTGGTGCACAATGTACTCTAACGCCTTCAAGTTATAAAGGGGCAGAATTGATTCATCTCTCTGGAGTGACTGGCGGCTTTCAGGAATTGTCTGTGCTGGAGGCAGAAATAAGCCTCACGGGTAAAGACTGGCAGAAGCATCTTATAGTGATTGGACAGGGGCCCCACGCATACTTGGTATAGACTATCTCAGAAGGGGGCACTTTAAGGATCCCAAGGGGTAGCGATGGGCTTTTGGAATAGCTACTGTGGACACAGATAGCATTAAGCAACTATCTGTTTTACCTGGCCTGTCAGAAGATCCATCTGTTGTGGGGTTGCTACAAGTGGAGGAGCAACAGGTACCAATTGCTACAAAAACGGTGCACAGACGGCAGTACCGCACCAACAGGGATTCCTTGCTCCCCATTCATCATCTGATTCGTCAGCTAGAGAGCCAGGGAGTGATCAGCAAAACTCACTCCCCGTTTAACAGCCCCATATGGCCAGTGCGTAAAGCCAACGGAGAATGGAGGTTGACGGTAGATTACCGTGGCCTGAACGAAGTCACACCTCCACTGAGTGCTGCTGTGCCAGACATGCTTCAACTCCAGTATGAACTGGAGTCAAAAGCAGCCAAGTGGTATGCCACCATTGACATTGCTACATTGCTAACGCCTTCTTTTCAATTCCCTTGGCCACAGAATGCAGGCCACAGTTTGCCTTCACCTGGAGAGGCGTTCAGTACACCTGGAACCGTTTGCCCCAGGGGTGGAAGCACAGCCCAACCATTTGCCATGGGTTGATCCAAACTTCATTGGAACAGGGTGCTGCTCCTGAGCATCTGCAGTACATCGACGATATTGCTGTATGGGGCAATACAGCAGAGGAAGTTTTTAAGAAAGGAGAGACAATAATACAGATCCTCCTGCGAGCTGGCTTCGCTATTAAGCGAAGCAAAGTGAAAGGACCTGCACAAGAAATTCAGTTCCTAGGCATAAAGTGGCAAGATGGACATCGTCACATCCCAACAGATGGGATTGACAAAATTACTGCCATGTCTCCACCCACCAGTAAGACAGAGAGCCAAGCTTTTCTGGGTGTAGTGGGATTTTGGAGACTGCATGTTCCAAACTACAGCCTCATTGTGAGCCCCCTTTATCAGGTGACCTCTGGAAGAAGAATGATTTTGTGTGGGGCCCTGAGCAGCAGCAGGCTTTTGAGCAAATGAAGCAGGAGATAGCCCGTGCCGTGGCCCTGGGGCCAGTGCGGACGGGACAGGATGTAAAGAACATCCTCTACACTGCTGCTGGAAAGGAAGGTCCCACTTGGAGTTTGTGGCAAAGAGCTTCTGGAGAGACCCGAGGCCGACCCCTTGGTTTCTGGAGTCGAGCATACAGGGGGTCTGAGGAGCGCTACACTCCAACTGAGAAGGAGATCTTAGCCGCATATCAGGGGGTTCGAGCTGCTTCTGAAGTAATCGGTACTGAAACGCAGCTCCTTCTGGCACCTCGACTGCCAGTACTGAACTGGATGTTTAAAGGAACAGTTCCCTCTACCCATCATGCTACTGATGCCACTTGGAGTAAGTGGACTGCGCTGATTACACAGCGAGCTCGGATGGGGAACCCCAACCGTTCAGGAATCCTGGAGGTGATCATGGACTGGCCTGAAGGTAAAAAGTTTGGAACAACACCAGCAGAGGAGGTGTCACGTGCTAAAGAAGCCTCACCATATAATGAACTAACAGAAGATGAAAAGAGATACGCCCTGTTCACAGATGGATTGTGTCGCTTTGTGGGAAAGCCCGATTGCTGCCCCATAGCTGCCCCATAGCCTCGCCATAGCTTCCTCTTAGATGCCCCACTGCAGCCCCATAGCTGCCTCACTGCTGCCCCATCGCTGACCCACTACTGCCTCACTGCTGCCCCATAGCTTCCCAATAGCTGCCTCACCGTTGCCGCATATCTGCCCCATAGCCTCCCCACAGCCTCCTCATAGCTACCCAATAGCTGCCTCACTGGTGCACCATAGCTGCCCCAGAGCCTCGCCATAGCCTCATCATAGCTGCCCCACTGCTGCCCCATTGCTACCTCCCTGCTGCCCCATAGCCGCCCCATGGCTGTCTAATACCCGCCCCATAACTGCCCTATAGCCTCCCCGTAGCCTCCTCATAGCTGTCTCACTGCTACCCCATAGCTGCCTCATAGCCGCCCCATAGCCACCCCATAGCTTCCTCACTGCTGCCCCATAGCTGCTCCATAGCCTCCCCATAGCCTCCTCAGAGCTGCCCCATAGCTGCCCTATAGCCTCCTCATAGCTTCCCACTGCTGCCCCATAGCTGCCCCGTGGCTGCCTCATAGCTGTCAAACTGCTGCCCCATTGACGCCCCATAGCTTCCTCACTGATGCACCATAGCTGCCCCATAGCCTCCCCATAGCCTCTTTATAGCTGCCCCACTGCTGCCCCTTAGATGCCCAATGGCTGCCTCATAGCCGCCCCGTAGCTGCCCCACTGCTGCCCCATAGCCTCCCCATAGCCTCTTCATAGCTGCCTCACTGCTGCCCCACAGCCGCCTCATGGCTGCCTCATACCTGCCCCATAGCTGCCTCATAGCCGCTCCATAGCTGCTGCATAGGCTCCTCGGAGCTGCCCCATAGCTTCCTCAATGCGGCCCCAGAGATGCCCAACTGCAGCCCCATGGTTGCCTCATAGCTTTTCCATAGCTGCCCCATAGCCTCCCCATAGCCGCCCCATAGCTGCCTCACTGCAGCTTCATAGCTGCCCCGTAGTCTCCCCATAGCCTCCTCATACCTGTCCCATCGCTGCCTCTCTGCTGCCCCATAGTTGCCCCGTAGCCTCCTCATAGCTACCCCACTACTGCCCCATACCTGCCCCACTGCTGCTACATATCCACCCCATAGATGTCTCACTGGTGTCCCATTGCCACCCCATGGCTGCCTAATAGCCGCCCCATTGCTGCCCCACTGCTGCCCCATAGCTGCACCATGGCTGCCTCATAGCTGTCCAATACCTGCCCTATAGCCTACCCATAGCCTCCTCATAGCTCTCTCACTGCTTCCCCATAGTTGCCCCATGGCTGCCTTGTAGCCGCCCCATAGCTGGTCCATAGCCTCCTCTTAGCTGCCCCACTGCTGCCCCATAGCCGTTTGATGGCTGCCCCATGGCTACCCCATAGCTGCCCCACTTCTGCCCCATAGCCTCCCCATAGCCTCCTCATAGCTGCCTCACTGCTGCCCCATAGCTGCCTCATAACTGCAAAACTGCTGCCCCATTGCCGCCTCGTAGCTTCCTCACTGATGCACAATAGCTGCCCCATAGCCTCCCCATAGCTTCCTCTTAGCTGCCCCACTGCAGCCCCATAGCTGCAGCACTTATGCCCCATAGCTGACCCACTACTGCCTCACTGCTGCCCCATAGCCGCCTCACTGCTGCCCTTAGCTGCCTCAGTGGTGCCCCAGACGTACCCCATGGCTGCCCCATAGCCTCCCCATAGCTGCCTCACTGGTGCCCCAGACGTACCCCATGGCTGCCTCATAGCCGCCCCATAGCTGCCCCATTACTGCCCCATAGCCTCCCCATACTTGCCCCATAGCTGTCTCACTGCTGACCCATAGCCACCCCATAGCTGCCTCCCTGCTCCACCATAGCTTCCCTATGTCTGCCTCATCGCCACCCCATAGCTGCCTCATAACCTCTCGATATCTGCTCCATAGCTGCCCCACTGCTGCCCCATACCTGCCCCATAGCCTCCCCATAGCCGTCCCATAGCTGCCTCACTGCTGCCCCATGGTGCCCAATGGCTGCCTAATAGCCGCCCGATAGCCTTGCCACTGCTTCCCAATAGCTGCCCCACTACTGCCCCATAGCCGCTCTATAGCTGCCTCATCGGCTTCCCATAGCCTCCTCATAGCTGCCTCATTGCTGCCTCACTGCTGCCCAATAGCTGCCCCATAGCCTCCCCATAGTCTCCTCATAGTTGCCCCACTGCTGCCCCATAGACGCCCCATAGCTGCCTCACTGCTGCTTCATAGCTGCCCCATAGCCTCCCAATTGCCTCCTCTTAGCTGCCACACCGCTGCCCCAGAGCTGCTTGATAAGTGCCTCATACCTGTCCCATAGCTGCCTCACTGCTGCCCCATAGCCTCCTCATAGCCTCCTCATATCTGCCCCACTGCTGCTCCATATCCGCCCCATAGCTGCCCGACTGCTGCCCCGTAGCCTCCCCATAGCTGCCTCACTGGTGCCCCAAAACTGCCTCACTGCTGCCCCATAGCCTCCCCATAGCCTCCTCATAGCTGCCCAACTGCTGCCCCATAGCTGCCTCACTGCTTCCCCACTACTGCCCCATAGCCTCCTCATAGCTACCTCATAGCTGCCTCACTTCTGCCCCTTACCTGCCCCACTACTTCCCCATAGCTGCCCCACTAATGCCCCATAGCTGCCCCATAGCCTCTCCTGAGCCGCCACATAGCTGCCTCACTACTGCCCCATAGCTGCCCAACTGCTGCCTTATAGCTGCCAAACTACTGCCCCATAGCCGCCCCAAAGCTGTTTCAAATCTGCTCCATAGCTGCCCCATAGCCTCCTCATAGCTGTTCTATAGCTAGCTCACTGCTGCCCCATAGCTGCCCCATAGCCTCCCTATAGCTTCCTCTTAGATGCCCCACTGCGGCCCCATAGCTGCAGCACTAATGCCCCATAGCTGACCCACTACTGCCTCACTGCTGCCCCATAGCTTCTCAATAGCTACCTCAACGTTGCCACATATCTGCCCCATAGCCTCCCCACAGCCTCTTCATAGCTACCCAATAGCTGCCTCACTGGTGCACCATAGCTGCCCCAGAGCCTCGCCATAGCCTCATCATAGCTGCTCCACTGCTGCCCCATTGCTACCTCCCTGCTGCCCCATAGCCGCCCCATGGCTGCCTAATAGCCGCCCAATAGCTGCCCCACTGCTGCCCCATTGATGCCTTATATCTGCCCGACTACTGCCACATAGCCACTATATACCTGCCCCATAGCCTCCCCATAGCCTCCTCATAGCTGCCCCATAGCTGCCCTCTAGCCTCCTCATAGCTGTCCCACTGCTGTCCCATAGCTGCCCCGTGACTGCCTCATAGCTGTCAAACTGCTGCCCTAAAGACGCCCCATAGCTTCCTCACTGATGCACCATAGCTGCCGCACAGCCTCTCCATAGCCTCTTTATAGCTGCCCAACTGCTGCCCCATAGCTGCCTCACTGCTTCCCCACTACTGCCCAATAGCTACCCCATAGCTGCCTCACTGCTGCCCCATATCTGCCCCACTACTTCCCCATAGCTGCCCCACTAATGCCCCATAGCTGCCCCATAGCCTCTCCTGAGCTGCCACATAGCTGCCTCACTACTGCCCCAACTGCTGCCCAACTGCTGCCTCATAGCTGCCAAACTACTGCCCCACAGCCGCCCCAAAGCTGTTTCAAATCTGCTCCAGAGCTGCCCCATAGCCTCCTCATAGCTGCCCAACTGCTGCCCCATAGCTGACTCACTGCTAACCCATAGCTGCCCCATGGCTGCCTTATAGCCGCACCATAGCTGCTTCACTGCTGCCACATATCTGACCCATAGCCGCCTCATAACTGCCTCACTGCTGCTTCATAGCCGCCCCATAGCCTCCTCATAGCCTCCTCATATCTGCCCCACTGCTGCCACATAGCTGTCTTACTACTGCCCCATACCTGCCCCACTGCTGCTCCATATCCGCCCCATAGCTGCCCGACTGCTGCCCCATATCTGCCCCATAGCCTCCTCATAGCTGTTCTAAAGCTAGCTCAATGCTGTCCGATAGCTGCCCCATAGCCTCCCCATAGCCTCCTCTTAACTGCCCCACTCGGCCCCATAGCTGCAGCACTAATGCCCCATAGCTGACCGACTACTCCCTCATTGCTGCCCCATAGCTTCCCCATAGCTACCTCACCGTTGCCACATATCTACCCCATATCCTCCCCACAGCCTCCTCAAAGCTACCCCATAGCTGCCTCACTGTTGCACCATAGCTGCCCCATAGCCTCTCCATACCCTCCTCATTGCTGCCCCATAGCTGCCCCATAGCTTCCCCACAGCCTCCTCATAACTGTCCCATTGGTGCCCCATAGCTGCCCCATGGCTGCCTCACTGGTGTACCATAGCTGCCCCATGGCTGCCTCACTGGTGTACCATAGCTGCCCCGTAGACTCACCATAGCCTCATCATAGCTTCCCAACTGCTGCCCCATTGCTACCTCCCTGCTGCCCTATAGCTGCCCCATAGCTGCTCCATAGCCTCCCCATAGCCTCCTCATAACTGCCCCACTAATGCCCCATAGCTGCCGCACTAATGCCCCATATTTGACTCTCTACTCCCTCACTGCTGCCCCGTAGCCTCCCTATAGCTGCCTCACTGGTGCCCCATAGCTGCCCCATAGCTTCCCCACAGCCTTCTCATAGCTGCCTCACTACTTCCTCACTACTGCCCCATAGCTTTCTCATAGCTACCCCATAGCTGCCTCACTGCTGCCCCATATCTGCCCCACTACTTCCCCATAGCTGCCCCACTAATGCCCCATAGCTGCCACATAGCCTCTTAATAACCGTCCCATATCTGCCCCACTGCTGCTCCATTGCCTCCCCATAACCTCCTCATAGCTGACCCATAGCTGCCCCATAGCTACCTCACTGCTGCCCCATACGTGCCCCATGGCTGCCTAATTCCCGCCCCATAGCTGCCCCACTGCTGCCTTATATCTGCCCAACTACTGCCACATAGGCGCTCTATAGCTGCCCCATAGCCTCCCCTTAGCCTCCTCATAGCTGCCCCATAGCTAGCTCTCTGCTGCCACATAGCTTCCCCATAGCCTCCTCATAGCTGTCCCACTGCTGCCCCATAGCTGCCAAAATGCTGCCCCAAAGCCGCCCCATAGCTTCCTCACTGATGCACCATAGCTGCCCCATAGCCTCCCATAGCCTCCTTATAGCTGCCTCACTGCTACTCCATAGCTCCATCACTGCTTCCTCATAGCTGCCCCACTACTGCCTCATAGCTGCTTGATGGCTGCCTAATAGCCGCCCCATACCTGCCCCACTGTTGCCCCATAACTGCCCCATGGCTACCCTTAGAGCTGCCCCACTTCTGTCCCATAGCTGCCCCATAGCTGCCCCACTGCTGCCCCGTGGCTGCCTCATTTCTGCCCCATACCTGCCTTACTGCAGCCCCATAGCCGCCCCATAGCCACCCCATAGCTGCCTCATATCCTCCCCATAGCCTCCTCATAGATGTTACAAGTGCTAGGGGAAAAAAGAGAGCGCCGCGCGGCCCCCGGAATCCTGCCCCGCCCCTCCCCCGCTGCCGCTGCCGCTGCCGCTGCCCCTGCCCAGCCCCACCCCCAAAGCTCACAGTGCCTCCCGTACAGCCGCCGCCGCCGCTCCAACGTGCGGTTTCCGCGGCAACGGAGCCGCCGCCGCCGCCGCCGCTCCAACGCGCGGTTTCCGCAGTTTCCGCAGTTTCCGCGGTTCCCACGGCAACGGAGCCGCCGCCGCCGCCGCCGCTCCAACGCGCGGTTTCCGCGGTTTCCGCGGCGCCGCCACCGCCGCCGCCATAGTACTCCACCGCTCCGTTCATCTGCGGGGGGGGGGGGGGGGGGGACTTCCGTTTCCGGCTTCCGGGACCGGCGCACGCGTAGTGCTATTCCCAGAGCCGCGCGCAGTGGGGGTGGGGCTGTTCGGCCATGGCGTTGGCGGGGGGGGGAGGTCGCGCAACGTGGAGCTCCTGGGGGAGCTACAGCGGCTGCTCGCGCACACGCAGGTGGGAAAGGGGAGGGGGGGAGGAGTGGGGTGGCGGAGGGAGAAGGGGGGAATAGGGTGTGGGTGGGGTGGGGCGGAGTTGGGTGAGGGACGGGGATGTGGGGCTGGGGTTGGGGCTAATGGGGCTCGATGCTCGGTTCTAAGTCCGGGTGCTCAGTTAGGGGTCTGAAGGCTCTGTTATGGGGCTGGGGCTGCAGATGTGGGGTCGGGGTTATGGGGCTGGGGTCGGGGTTGTGGGTCCGGGGCCGTCGATGTGGGGGAGGGATCAGCCAGTCCTCATTGGTGGGCAACCATGGAAGGGGCGAGGACTCCAACAAAAGAAGCGGGGGGAAACCAGCAGCCCCACTGCTGCCCCATAGCCTCCTCATAGCTGCCCCACTGCAGCCCCATAGCTGCCCCACTGCTGCCCCGCTGCCACCCCATAGCCACCCCACTGCTGCCCCATAGCTGCCCCACTACTGCCTCATAGTGGCCCCATAGCCTCCTCAGAGCTGCCCGATAGCTGCCTCATAGCCACCAGATAGCCTCCCCATAGCCTCCTCATAGCTGCAACACTGCTGCACCATAGCTGCTCCATGGCTGTATAATAGCCGCCCGATAGCTGCCCCACGGCTTCCCAATAGCTGCCCAATAGCTGCCCGACTACTGCCACATAGCCGCTCTATACCTGCCCAATAGCCTCCTCATAGCTGTCCCACTGCAGCCCCATACCTGCCCCATGGCTGCCCCATTGCTGCCACATAGCCACCCCACTGCTGCCCCATAGCTGCCCCACTACTGCCTCATAGCGGCCTCATAGCCTCCTCAGAGCTGCCCGATATCTGCATCACTGCTGCCTTAGAGCCGCCCCATAGCTGCCCCACTGCTGCCCCATTGCTGCCTCACTGCAGCCCCATAGCTGCCAATGGCTGCCCCATAACCTCCTCATAGCTGCCCCACTGCTGCCCCATAGCCGCCCCATAGCTGCCCCACTGCTAACTTATAGTTGCCCCACTACTGCCCCATAGCTTCCCCACTGCTGCTCCACAGCCGCCCCAAAGCCTGCTCATAGCTGCCCCACTGCTGCCCCATATCTGCCTCATGGCTGCCTCATAGCCGCACCATAGCTGCCCCACTGCTGCCCCGTGTCTGCCTCATGGCTGCCTCATAGCCGCACCATAGCTGCCCCACTGCTGTCCCATAGCTGCCCTATAGCTTCCTCGTAGCTGCCCCACTGCTGCCCCATAGATGCAAAATGGCTGCCTCATAGCCGCTCCGTAGCTGCCCCACTGCTGCCCTATAGCATTTCCATAGCCTCTTCATAGCTGCCTCACTGCTGCCCCACAGCCACCCCATGGCTGCCTCATACCTGCCCCATAGCTGCCTCCTAGCCGCTCCATACATGCCCCATAGTCTCCCTATAGCGTCCTCATTGCTGCCCCACTACTGCCCCATAGCTGCCCCACTACTGCGTTATTGCTGCCCCACTGCTGCCCCATAGCTGCCCCATAACGTCCTCATAGCTGCCCCATAGCTGCCCCATACCTGCCTCACTGCTGCCCAATAGGTGCCCAAAGGCTGCCTAATAGCCGCCCCATAGCTGCCCCACTGCTTCCCAATAGCTGCCTTATATCTGCCCGACTGCTGCCCCATAGCTGCCTCATAGCCTCCCCATAGTCTCCTCATAGTTGCCCACACTGCTGCCCCATAGCCTTCCCATAGCTGCCTTAGCTGCCCCACTGCTGCCCCATATCTGCCCCATAGCCTCCTCAAGGCCTCCTCATAGCTAACCCATAGCTGCCTCACTCGTGCCCCATAGCTGCCTCTCTGCTGCCCCATAGCTGCCCCATAGCCTCCTCATAGCTGCCTCACTGCTGCCCCATATCTGCCCAACTTCTGCCTAATTGCTGCCTCACTGCTGCACCATAGCTGCCCTACGGCTGCCTCATAGTTGCCCCATAGCTGTCTCATAGCCACCCGATAGCTGCCTCCATAGCCTTCTCGTAGCTTCCTTACTGCTGCCCCATAGCTGCACCGTGGCTGCCCCATAACTGCACCGTGGCTGCCTCATAGCCGTTACATATCTGCCCCATAGCCTCCCCATAGCCTCCCCATAGCTTCCTCATAGCTGCCTCACTGCTACCCCATAGCTCCCTCGCTGCTTCCCCATAGGTGCCCCATGGCTACCTCATAGCTGCCCCACTGCTGTCCCATAGCTGCCCCATGGCTGCCTCATAGCCACCCCATAGCTGACCCACTGCTGCCTCATAGCCACCCCATAGCTGACCCACCGCTGCCTCATAGCTGCTCCACTACTGCCCCATAGCTGCCTCACTGGTTTCTCATACCTACCCCATGGCTGCCTCATAACCTCACCATAGCTGCCCCACTACTGCCCCATAGCCACCCCGTCGCTGCCCCATAGCCTCCCCATACTTGCCCCATAGCTGTCTCACTGCTGCCCCATAGCTGCCCCATGGCTGCCTCATAGCCGTCCAATAGCTGCCCGACTACTGCCCCATAGCTGCCTCATAGCCTCCCCATAGTCTCCTCATAGTTGCCCACACTGCTGCCCCATAGCCTCCCCATAGCTGCCTTAGCTGCCCCACTGCTGCACCACATCTGCCCCATAGCCTCCTCATAGCTGACCCATAGCTGCTTGATAAGTGCCTCATACCTGTTGTATAACTGCCTCACTGCTGCCCCATAGCTGCCCCATAGTTTCCTCAGAGCCTCCTCATATTTGCCCCACTGCTGCCCCGTAGCTGCCTTACTACTGCCCCATACCTGCCTCACTGCTGCCCCATAGCTTCCCCGTCGCTGCCTCATAGCCGCCCCATTGCTGCCCCATGGCTTCCCAATAGCATCCTCAAAGCTGCCCCATTGCTTCCCCTTAGCTTCCTCACTGCTGCCCCATAGCTACCCCACTACTGCCCCATAGCCGCCCCGTAGCCTCAAAGCTGCCCCACTGCTGCCCCATGGCTGCCTCTTTGTTGCCCCATACCTGCCCCACTGCTGCCCTATAGCCACCCCATAGCTGCCTCACTTCTGCCCCATAACTGCCTCATATCCTCCCCATAGCCTCCTCATAGATGCCTCACTGCTACACAATAGCTGCCCCACAGCTGCCCCATGGCTGCCTCACTGCAGCCCCACAGCTACTTTTTGTCTGCCTCAAAGATGCCCCATAGCTTCCTCATGGCCTTCCCATAGTCTCATCATAGCTGCCCCACTGCTGCCCCATAGCTGCCTTACTACTGCCCCTTGCTGCCCCAAGGCTCGCTTATAGCTACACCATAGCTGTTTCACTACTGCCACATAGCTGCCCCATGGCTGCCCCATAGCTGCTCAACTGCTGCCCCATAGTCGCCCCATAGCTGCCCCACTGCTGCCCCATACCTGCTTCATAGCCTCCCCATAGTCTCCTCCTGCTACCCCACTGCTGCCCCATAGCTGCTCCATAGCCTCTCAAGAGACTCCTCATAGCTGCCCCACTTCAGCCCCATAGCCGCCCCATAGCTGCCTCACTGCTGCCCCATTGCCACCCCATGGCTGCCTAATAGCCGCCCCATAGCTGTCCCACTGCTGCCCCATAGCTGCCTTATAGGTGCCCCACTACTGCCACATTGCCGCTCTATAGCTGCCCCATAGCCACCCCATAGCTGCCCCCATAGCCTTCTCAATAGCTTCCTTACTGCTGCCCATAGCTGCCCCACTGCTGCCCCATAGCTGCACCGTGGCTGCCCCATAGCCTCCCCATAGCCTCATCATAGCTGCCTCACTGCTACCCCCATAGCTCCCTCGCTGCTTCCCCATAGCTGCCCCATGGCTACCTCATAGCTGCCCCATAGCTGCCCCACTACTGCCCCATAGCCACCCCATAGCTGCCTCACTGCTCCCCCATAGCTACATTTTGTCTGCCTCAGAGCTGCCCCATCGCTTCCCCATGGCCTTCCCATAGCCTCGTCATAGCTGCCAAACTACTGACCCATAGCTGCTTCACTACTGCCCCATAGCTGCCCAATGGCTTCCCCATAGCCGCCCTATAGCTGCCCAACTACTGCCCCATAGCCTCCCCATAGCTGCCTCACTGCTCCCCCATAGCTGCCCCATGTCTGCCTCATCGCCGCCCCATAGCTGCCCCATAGCCTCTCGATAGCTGACCCATAGCTGCCCCATAGCCTCCTCATAGCTGCCTCACTGCTGCCTGATTGCTGCCTCACTTCTGCCCCATAGCTGCCCAATGGCTTCCTCATAGCCGCCCCATAGCTGCCCCACTGCTGCCCCATAGCTGCCTTATAGCTGCCCTACTACTGCCCCATAGCTGCCCCACTGCTGCCCAATAGCTGCCCCATAGCTTCCCCATAGCCTCCTCATACCTTTCTTTTCTCTTATTCTGGCATTCTGACATTCTGACATTCTGACATTCTGAGATACTCTCATTGTCACATTGCAACATTGTTACATTCTAATATTCTCCCATTCTGAACTTCTGGAATTATGACAACCTGCCGTTGTGACATTCTCCCATTCTGACATTATGACATTCTCATATTCTCACATTCTGAAGTTCTGGCATTATGACAACCTGCCCTTGTGCTATTTTCACATTCTGACATTCTGACATTCTAGCATTGTGACATAGTGACATTCTGGAATTGTGACAACCTGTCATTCTGACATTCTGTCATTGTGATCCTCTCACATTCTGCTATTGTGACATTCAGATATTTGGACATTCTGAAATTCTGGAATTGTGACATTCTGAAATTCTGGAAATGTGACAATCTGTCATTCTCACATTGTGACAATGCAAAATTCTGATACTGTGAAATTCTGACTCTCTCTCATTGTGACATTGTGAGATTCTCACATCGTGGCATCGTGGCATTCTCACTTTCTCACATTCTGACATGTTAACATTGTGACATTCTAACATTCTCTCATTGTGATTTTCGGCCATATTTATCATCTGACATTGTGACGTTCTGTCACAGTCATATGTTGTCATTGTGACATTCTATCTTCATGACATACTGATATTGTGACTTTGTGGCATTGTGATACACTGACATTCTGAAATTGTGGCAATCTGTCATTGTGACTCTGTGACATTCTCCAATTCTGACATTCTCACATTCTAACGTTCTCACATTGTGTCATTCGGTCATTGTCATATTCTCACTTTCTGATATTCTCTCATTGTGATATCGTGACGTTGTGACAATTTGACATTCTGACATTAAGACATTCCGACATCATGAGATTCTCTCTTTCTCTCATTCTGACATTTTGACATTGTGACATTCTCACTTTCTCATATTCTGCCATTCTGATATTCTGGCATTGTGACATTCTGAGATACTCACATTGTAACATTGTGACATTGTGACATTCTAATATTCTCACCTTCTGAAGTTCTGGCATTATGACGATCTGCCATTGTGATATTCTCACTTTCTGATATTATGACATTCTAGCGTTGTGACATAGTGAAATTGTGACATTGTGACATTCAGACATGTTGACATTCTGAAATTCTGGAATTGTGACAACCTGTCATTCTCACATTGTGACAATGCAACATTCTGATATTGTGACATGATGACATTGTGACACTGTGACATTCTGAAATTCTAACTCTCCCTCATTCTGACGTTCAGACATTCTCACATTGTGACATTGTAAAACTCTGACTCTCTCTCATGGTGACATTCAGACATTCACACATTTTGACATTCTGACATTCTGACATTCTGGCATTCTGACATTCTCACAATGTGTCATTCGGTCATTGTCATATTCTCACTTTCTGATATTCTCTCATTGTGATATTGTGACGTTGTGACAATTTGACATTCTGACGTTAAGACATTCTGACATCATGACATTCTCTCTTTCCCTCATTCTGACATTTTGACATTGTGACATTCTGAGATACTCTCATGGTGACATTGTGACATTGTGGCATTCTAATATTCTCACCTTCTGATGTTCTGGCATTATGACAATCTGCCATTGTGATGTTCTCACCTTGTGACATTGTGACATTCTAGCATTTTGACAATGCGTCATTCTGACGTTGTGACATAGTGACATTCTGGAATTTGGAAAATCTTTCATTCTGACATTCTGTCATTGTGACATTCTCAGAATCTGACATTGTGACATTCTGATATTTTCACATTCTGAAATTCTGTAATCGTGACAATCTGTCATTCTCCCATTGTGGTATTTGTGACGTTCTTACACTGTTACATATTGATATTCTGACCTTGAGACATTGCGACATTGTGACATAGTGATATTCTGTCATTCTGACATTTTGACATTCTCACATTCTCACTTTCTTACATTGTGACACTCGGTCATTGTGATATTCTCTCTTTTTCATCTCCTCTTATTGTGACTTTCTGACACAGTCATATTCCCTAATCTTGTAGTTGTGACACAGTGAAGATTTGACATTCTGACATTAAGACACTCTGACATCATGACATTCTCACTTTCTCCCATTCTGACATGTTGACATTGTTGCATTCTAACATTCTCTCATTGCTATATTCTGACATATTTCTATTCTGTCATTGTGGCATTCTCTCACAGACACATGCTGCCATTTTGACATTCTATCATTGTGACATTCTGACATTGTGACATTCTGAGATACTCTCATGGTGACATTCTGACATTCTAATTGTATGGGAACAGTTGAATCATGGCCTGAACCACTGATTGATCACCTGAGGCAAGCCCTGAGTCAGCTGCAGGGGCACAAGTGAGTGTGATTGGAAGGGGTGGAGTTTGACTCCACCTCTGCCAAGACCCCATTTAAGGGCTGACCTCCAGCAGGGAAGGTTCTCTTGTTAGAGATCCCTCCCTTTTGGAGTTATTAGCGAGCCTCAACCATCATCAAGGTGAGCTCCTCTCTTTTCTTCTTGTTTGTATACCATTTTCTTAAGCCTACCTAAAATATACCGCCTTTCGCACAATTTCCATGGAGTGCTTTTTTGGGGGTTATTTGCCCTATACTAATATTCTGACTTTCTCACATCGTGACATTCAGTCACTGTCATAATTCTCACTTTCTGATATTCTCTTACTGTGCTATTGTGGCACTGGGACAAGTTGACATTCTGACTTCATGACATTCTCTCTTTCCCTCATTCTGACATTGTGACATTGTCACGTTCTGACATTCGGTCGTTGTGATATTCTCACTTTTTCATATTCTCTCTTTGTGACATTGTGACACAGTCATATTCCCTGATTTTGTAATTCTGATATTCTGACGTTCTGACATTCTGACATTCTCACAATGTGTCATTCATTCATTGGCATATTCTCACTTTCTGATATTCTCTCATTGTGATATTGTGACTTTGTGACAATTTGACATTCTGACATCATGACATTCTCTCTTTCCCTCATTCTGATATTCTGACATTGGGACATTCTCACTTTCTCGTATTCTGACATTCTGATATATCAATAATCTGTAATTGCGACATTCTCTCATTGTGGCATTGTGACATTCTCTCATTCTGACACTGAAATTCTGAGATTTGTGATATTGTGACGTTCTCATACTGTGACATTCAGGCACTCTCACATTGGTTCATTCTGACATTCTGACGTTATGACATTTTGATGTTGTGACATTCACTCACTCCCATTCTGGCGTTTTCACATTCTGACATTCTCACAATCTGGCATTCTAAAATTGTGGCCATCTCTCATTGTGACATTCACTCATTCTCACATTCTGATAGTTTGACAGTCTCTCTTGGTGACATTTTGAGGTTCTCTCGTTGTGACATTGTGATATTCTGACCTTCTGATGTTCTGACATTTTGACATTATAGCATTGTGACACTCTGACATTCTCTCCTTGTGACATTCTGACATTCCGATATTTTGACTTTCTCTCATTACCACATTCTGACATTCTGAAACTGTGGGAATCTGTCATTCTGACATTCTGTCCTTGTGATATTTGGACTTTGTGACATTTTGACATTTTGAAGTTCTGACATTCTGAGATCCTCTCATTGTGACACTGTGACATTGTCATTCACTTGGTGTTATTATCTCTCATTGTGACGTTGTGACATTTTGATATTCCCCGATTTTCTAATTGCGACATTCTGACATTCGGTCATTGTGATGTTCTCACTTTTTCATATTCTCTCATTGTGACGTTTTGACACAGTGTCACGCTCCAAAATAAAGGAGGGAGATGAGGTTCTTTATATGTATGTGTATACCCGATGGTGAGATTAAAAGGCAATGGTTCAAATGTTAGCCCAACCAGTTTATTCCAATAAGTAGTTTTTTAGGGATATGGGGAAGGGAAGATGGGTGATAGAAAAGAGATGAAAAGCGAAGAGACTTGGCAGAAAGCAAGAAAGAGAAAGAGAGAGCATCAGCACCGTGGATCTGGCGAGGTCCGTAGTCCGTTGGTCTCAGGAATTCGTCTGGTCTCCGCGGGGGATGGGAGAAAGCCGGGAAGTTTTGCAGCAAGCAGGCGCTGTGCAGGGGGGTTCTTCCAAAGAGGTTTTTCCCTCAGGAAAGTCTCTTCTTCAAAGTCTTTGGTTTAGTGGTGTCGAGAAAACCAACTGAGCAACTCGACACACCAATGAGTTCTGTCAAGCGGCGCGCTGGGTACATGGGGGATTGCTTCACCAAACATGCGCACGTAAGAGAGAAATGAATAGCTATTTAAAGGTATAGCACATGCATATTCATCACATTCCAGACTCTGGTTATCGAGGGGATTAAACCTAAAGGTCAGTTTTGCTTTAAATTTTCAAACCTTGAAGGAGGAAAGCTCCTCACCATTCATGTGGGTGTTTTGTTTTAAGAGAGGCTTGTCTTGTAGGGACAACAGGGTGTCTATCCTGCTTTCTTTAGCTGCCTCCGTGTTCTGGCATTAGTTTGATTTGTGCCCACCCAACACATCTGGCCCAACAGATAAATCAACAGGAGTAGTACTTTCGGTGCCATACAAGTATTATTGTCCTTTGTGATGATCAGCTTCTCCAAGCAGTTGTCAATTAGAGTCTTCTAGCCAGAAAGACCTCATGAAGCAAGCTTTGAGACAACAAAAGTCAAAAACAGTTGCTGTCTTTCACACACAGTCATATTCCCTGAATTTTAATTGGGAGGTTGTGACGATTTGACATTCTGACATTAAGACATTCTGACATCATGACATTCTCCCTTTCTCACATTCTGACATGTTGACATTGTGACATTCTAATATTCTCTCATTGTGACATTGTGACATTCTGACATTCTTATATTCTCACCTTCTGATGTTCTGGCATTCTGACAATCTGCCATAGTGACATTCTGACATTGTGATATTGTGATATTATGACATTGTGGCTTTGTGACTTTGTGATATTCTCGCAGTGTCAAATTCTGTGATTCTGACATTCTGACATTGTGACATCGTGGCATTTTGGGAATCTGGCATAGTGATATTGTGATATTCTCACATTTTGTCATTCTGACATTCTGACAATCTGATATTGTGACATTCTCAGATTGTTACATTGCTGCGTTCTGAAATTCTCTCATTGTGACATTGTGAAGTTGTGAAATTCTGACATTCTGACATTATGATGTGATGTCTTTGTTACATTCTGAGATTGTGCCAATGTTACATTCTTCTATTCAGATACATTGTGACATTCTCAACTTAGGACATTCTGATATTCTTGCATTCTGACGTTGTGACATTCTGACATTCTGAAATTCTGACATTCTCACATAATCACATTCTGACATCATTTCGTTCTCACATTCTGACATTCTGTTATTCTGACATTCTCATATTCTCACTTTGTGACATTGTGACGTTCTGACATCCTCACGTACTGACATTCTGAAAATGCGACCTTCTGACATTGTGACACTGTAATATTCTGACTGTGAAATTTTTACCTTCTGGTATTGTGACAGTCTTTCATTTTTGCATTGTGACATTCTGACACTGTGACATTTTTAGATTCTCACATTGTGATATTTTGGCATTGTGAAATTCTAACCTTGTGACACTGACATTCTGACATTGTGATACTTTGATATTGTGACTGTCACATTCTGACACCGTTAGGGTAGGGTTAGGGTTAGGTTTAAGGGGTAGGGTAGGGATGGGGTAGGGTTAGGGTTAGATAATGGTTAGGGTAAGTATTAGGGTCAGGGTTAAGGGTAGGGTGTGAGGTAGGGTTAGGGTTTTAGGGTTAGGGTAGGGTTAGGGTTAGGTTAGGGTAGGGTTTAGGGTTAGGGTGTAGGGTTAGGGTAAGGGTAGGGTTAGGGTTAGGGGTTAAGGTTAGGGGTTAGGGTCAGGGGTTAGGTTTAGGGATAGGGTCAGGGTTAGGGTTAGAATTAGGGTAGGGTTAGGTTTAGGGTAAGGGTTAGGGTTAGGGTAGGGTAAGGGTTAGGGTTAGGGTTGGGTAAGGGTTAGGGGTAGGATTACGGGTAGGGTTAGTGTTACAGTTAGGGTCCATCAATAGGGTTAGCAAAGGGTTAGGTGTTAGGGTTAGGTGTTAGGGTTAGGGGTTAGGGTTAGGGTAGAACTAGGGTCCATCAATAGGGTTATGGTAGGGTTAGGGTTTAGGGTTAGGGTAGGGTTAGGGTTAGAGTAGAATTAGGGTTAGATTGGAGGGTTAGGGTAGGGTTAGGGTTAAGGGTTAGGGTTAAGGGTTAGGGTAGGGCTAGAGATAGGTAAGGGTTAGGGTTAGGGATAGGGTTAGGGTTAGGGTAGGGCTAGGGTTAGGGATAGGTAAGGGTTAGGGTAAGGGTTAGTGTAGGGGTAGGGGTATGGGTAGGGTTAGGGTAGGGTTAGGGTTAGGGTTGGATTAGAATTTTCGGTAAGGGTTAGGGTTAGGAGTTAGGGTCAGTGTCAGGGTTAGGGCTTAGCGTTAGGGATAGGGTAAGAGTTAGGGTAGGGTTAGTGTTAGGGTTAGAGTTAGGGTAAGGGTAGGGTTAGGGTAGGTTTAGGGTAAGGTTAGGGTTTGGGTTAGGGGTTAGGGCTAGGGTAGGGTTAGGTCTAGGGTAGGGCTAGGGTAGGGTTAGGGGTTTGTGTTAGGGTTAGGGGCAGGGTTAGGGTTAGGATTAGGGTAGGGTTTGGGTTAGGTAAGGGTTTGGGGTTAGGGCTTATGGGTTGGGGTTAGGGGTTAGGGTCACGGTTAGGGTAGGGTAAGGTTAGGGTTAGGGTTAGTGTTAGGGTTATGGTTAGGGGTTAGGGTAAATGTTAGGGTAGGGTTAGGGTTAAGGGTTAGGGTAGGGTTAGGGTTAGGTAAGGGTTAGGGTAGGGTTAAGGAGGGTTAAGGGTAGGGTTTGAGTCAGGGGTAGGGTAGGGTTAGGGTTAGGGTTAGGGGTTAGGGGTTAGTGTTAGGGTAGAATTAGGGTTAGATTTGAGGGTTAGTGTAGGGTTAGGGCTAGGTAAGGGATAGGGTTAGGGTTAGGGTTAGGTGTTAGGGTAGGGTTAGGGTAGGGTTAGGGATAGGTAAGGGTTAGGGTCAGGGATAGTGTTAGGGTCAGTGTTAGGGTTAGGGTATGGTTAGGGTTAGGGCAGGGTTAGGGTAGGGCTAGGGTTAAGGGTTAGGGTTAAAATTAGGGGTTAGGGGTTAGGGCTAGGGTAGGGTTAGGGGTTAGTGTGAGGGTTAGGGGCAGGGTTAGGGTTAGGGTAGGGTTAGGGTTAGGGGCAGGGTTAGGGTTAGGGCTTAGGGGTTGGGGTTAGGGGTTAGGGTCACGGTTAGTGCAGGGTTAGGGTTAGTGTTAGGGTAAGGGTTAGGGTAGGGTTAGGGGTTAGGGTAGGGTTAGTTTTAGTGTTAGTGTTATGGTTAGGTAAGGGTTAGGGGTTAGGGTAAATGTTAGGGTAGTGTCAGGGTAAGGGTTAGGGTAGGGTTAGGTAAGGGTTAGGGTAGGGTTAGGGTCAGGGTTAAGTGTAGGGTTTGAGTCAGGGTTAGGTTTAGGGTGGGGTTAGTGTTAGGGTAGAATTAGGGTTAGATTTGAGGGTTAGTGTAGGGATAGGGTTAGGTAAGGGATAGGGTTAGGGTTAGGGGTTAGGGTAAGTGTTAGAGTAGGGTTAGGGTTAAGGTTTAGGGTAGGGTTAGGGATAGGTAAGGGTTAGGGTCAGGGATAGGGTTAGGGTCAGTGTTAGGGTTAGGGCAGGGTTAGGGTAGGGCTAGGGTTAAGGGTTAGGGTTAAAATTAGGGGTTAGGGGTTAGGGCTAGGGTAGGGTTAGGGGTTAGTGTTAGGGTTAGGGGCAGGGTTAGGGTTAGGGTAGGGTTGGGGTTAGGGGCAGGGTTAGGGTTAGGGCTTAGGGGTTGGGGTTGGGGGTTAGGGTCACGGTTAGTGCAGGGTTAGGGTTAGTGTTAGGGAAAGGGTTAGGGTAGGGTTAGGGGTTAGGGTAGGGTTAGTTTTAGTATTAGTGTTATGGTTAGGTAAGGTTTAAAGGTTAGGGTAAATGTTAGGGTAGTGTCAGGGTAAGGGTTAGGGTAGGGCTAGGGTCGGGGTTAAGGGTAGGGTTTGAGTCAGGGTTAGGGTTAGGGTAGGGTTAGGGGTTAGGGTTAGGGTAGAATTAGGGTTAGATTTGAGGGTTAGTGTAGGGTTAGGGTTAGGGGTTAGGGTAAGGTTTAGGGTAGGGTTCGGGTTAAGGGTTAGGGTAGGGTTAGGGATAGGTAAGGGTTAGAGTAAGGGTTAGGGTCAGGGATAGGGGTAGGGTCAGTGTTAGGGTTAGGGTATGGTTAGGGTTAGGGGCAGGGTTAGGGTTAGGGTAGGGTTAGGGTTAGGGGTTAGGGTTAAAATTAGGGGTTAGGGCTAGGGTAGGGTTAGGGCGAGGATAGGGCTAGGGTAGGGTTAGGTGTTAGGGGCAGGGTTAGGGTTAGGGTGGGGTTAGGGCTTAGGAGTTAGGGTTAGGGCTTAGGGGTTGGGGTTACGGGTTAGGGTTAGGTTTAGTGTTAGGGTTATGGTCAGGTAAGGGTTAGGGTAAGGGTTAGGGGTTAGGGTAAATGTTAGGGTAGTGTTAGGGTAGTGTTAGGGTGAGGGTTAGGGTAGGGTTAGGGTTAGGGTACGGTTAGGGTAAGTGTTATGGTTAGGGTAGGGTTAGGGTTAGGTTTTGGGTCCATCAATAGGGTTAGGGTTAGTTTAGATTAGGGTTAGTGTAGGGTTAGTGTTAGGGTTAGGGGTTAGGGTTAAGGTAGAATTAGGGTCCATCAACAGGGTTATGGTAGGATTAGGGTTTAGGGTTAGGGTAGGGTTAGGGTTAGGGGTTAGGGTTAGAGTAGAATTAGGGTTAGATTGGAGGGTTAGGGTAGGGTTAGGGTAGGGTTAGGGTTAGGGTTAGAGTAGGGTTAGAGATAGGTAAGGGTTAGGGTAGGGTTAGGGTCAGGGTCAGGGTTAAGGGTAGGGTTTGAGTGAGGGTTAGGGTAGGGTTAGGGTCAGGGTTAAGGGTTGGGTTTGAGTCAGGGTTAGGGTCAGGGTTAGGGTCAGGGTTAGGGTTAGGGTAAGTGTTAGGGATAGGTTTTGGGTCCATCAATAGGGTTAGGGTTAGTTTAGATTAGGGTTAGTGTAGGGTTAGGGTTAGGGTTTAGGGTTAGGGTTAGTTTAGATTAGGGTTAGTGTAGGGTTAGTGTTAGGGTTAGGGTTTAGGGTTAGGGGTTACGGTAAGGGTTAGGGTTAGGGGTTAGGGTCAGGGATAGGGTCAATGTTAGGGTTAGGGTAAGGGTTAGGGTTAGGGGTTAAGTATAGGGTAGGGTTAGGGTTAGGGTAGGGTTATGGTAAGGAATCAGTAGGGTTAGGGTTAGAGTTAGGGTTAGGGATCTGGTGGGTTGGGGTTAGGGTTTAAGGTTAGGGTTAGGTTTAGGGTAGGGTTAGGGTAGGGTTAAGGTTTAGGGTTAGGGTTAGGGATAGGTAAGGGTTAGGGTAAGGGATAGGGTTAGGGTGAGGGGTAGGGTTAGGGTAGGGCTACGGTTAGGGGTTAGGGTTAGGGGTTAGGGTTAGGGTAGTGTTAGGGTTAGGGTGAGGGGTAGGGTTAGGGTAGGGCTACGGTTAGGGGTTAGGGTTAGGGGTTAGGGTTAGGGTAGTGTTAGGGTTAGGTTAGGGTTAGGGGTAGGGGTATGGGTAGGGTTAGGGTAGGGTTAGGGTTAGGGTTGGATTAGAATTTACGGTAAGGGTTAGGTTTAGTGGTTAGGGTCAGTGTCAGGGTTAGGGGTTAGGGTTAGGGATAGGGTAAGAGTTAGGGTTAGGGTTAGAGTTAGGGTAGGGTTATAGTTAGGTTTAGGGTAGGGTTAGGGTAAGGGTAGAGTTAGAGTAGGTTTAGGGTAAGGGTAGGGTAGTGTTAGGGTAGGGTATGGGTTAGGGATTAGGGCTAGGGTAGGGTTAGGGGTTAGTGTTAGGTTTAGGGTTAGGGTAGGGTTGTGGTTAGGGTTAGGGTAGGGTTGGGGTTAGGGACAGGGTTAGGGTTTGGGCTTACGGGTTGGGGATAGGGGTTAGGGTCACGGTTAGGGTAGGGTTAGGTTAGGTTTAGGGTTAGTGTTAGGGTTATGGTTAGGTAAGGGTTAGGGTAAATGTTAGGGTAGGGTTAGGGTTAGGGTTATGGGTTAGGGTTATGGGTTAGGGGTAGGTAAGGTTTAGGGTAGGGTTAGGGTCAGGGTCAGGGTTAAGGGTAGGGTTTGAGTCAGGGTTAGGGTAGGGTTAGGGGTAGGGTTAGGGTAGGGTTAGGGATAGGTAAGGGTTAGGGTAAGGGTTAGGGTTAGGGTAGGGCTAGATGTAGGGGTTAGGGGTAGGGGTATGTTTAGGGTTAGGGTAGGGTTAGGGTTAGGGATAGGGTAGGGTTAGGCTTAGGGTAGGGCTAGATGTAGGGGTTGGGGTAGGGGTATGGGTAAGGGTTAGGGTAGGGTTAGGGTTAAGGGTTAGAGTAGGGTTAGGGATAGGTAAGGGTTAGGGTAAGGGTTAGGGTTAGGGTCAGGGATGGTGTAGGGTCAGTTTTAGGGTTAGGGTATGGTTAGTGTAAGGGGTAGGGTTAGGGTTAGGGTAGGGCTAGGGTTAGTGTTAGGGTTAAAATTAGGGGTTAGGAGTTAGGGCTAGGGTAGGGTTAGGGGTTAGTGTTAGGGTTAGGGTTGGGTTGGGGTTAGGGGCAGGGTTAGGGTTAGGGCTTTGGGGTTGGGGTTAGGGGTTAGGGTCACGGTTAGGGTAGGTTTAGGGTTAGTGTTAGGGTAAGGGTTAGGGTAGGGTTAGGGGTTAGAGTAGGGTTAGTTTTAGTGTTAGGGTTATGGTTAGGTAAGGGTTAGGGGTTAGGGTAAATGTTAGGGTAGTGTTAGGGTTAGGGTAGGGTTAGGGTTAGGTAAGGGTTAGGGTAGGGTTAGGGTCAGGGTTAAGGGTAGGGTTTGAGTCAGGGTTAGGGTCGGGGTTAGGGTTAGGGTACGGTTAGGTTAAGTGTTATGGTTAGTGTAGGGTTAGGGTTAGGTTTTGGGTCCATCAATAGGGTTAGGGTTAGTTTAGATTAGGGTTAGTGTAGGGTTAGGGTTAGGGTTTAGGGTTAGGGGTTAAGGTTAGGGGTTAGGGTTAGGGTAGGGTTAGGGGTTACTGTAAGGGTTAGGGTTAGGGGTTAGGGTCAGGGTAAGGGTTAGGGTTAGAGTTAGGGTAGGGTTTGGTTTAGGGTAAGGGTTAGGGTAGGGTTAGGGTTGGGTTAGGGTTAGGGTAGGGTTAGGGTTAGGGGTTAGGGTAGCGTCAGGGGTTAAGGTTAGGATAAGGGTTAGGGGTTAGGGTTAAGGTTAGGGTAAGGGAAGGGTTAGGGATAGGGTTGGGGTTAGGGTTAGGGTAGGGTTAGGGTAGGGTTAGTGTTAGGGTTGGGTTGGGATTAGGGTAGGGTTAGGGTTAGGGGTTAGGGTAGAGTCAGGGGTTACGGTTAAGGGTTAGGGTTAGGGTAGGGTTAAAGTTGGGGTTAGGAATAGGGTTAGGGTTAGGTTAGAGTTAGGGTAGGGTTAGGGTAAGGAATCAGTAGGGTTAGGGTTAGAGTTAGGGTTAGGGATCTGGTGGGTTAGGGTTAGGGTTTAAGGTTAGGGTTAGGTTTAGGGTAGGGTTAGGGTAGGGTTAAGGTTTAGGGTTAGGGTTAGGTTTAGGGGTTAGGGTAGGGCTAGGGTTAGGGGTTGGGTTAGTGTAGGGGTAGGGGTATGGGTAGGGTTAGGGTTAGGGGTTAGGGTATGGTCAGGGGTTACGGTTAGGTTAAGGTTTAGGGTTAGAGTAGGGTTAGGAGTTAGGGTTAGGGTTAGGGTTAAGGATAGGGTTGGGGTTAGGGTTAGGGTAGGGCTAGTGTTAGGTTAGGGTTAGGTGTTTGGGTCAGGGTTAGTGTAGGGTTAATGTTAGGGTAGGGGTTAGGATTAGGTTTATGGTAAGGGTTAGGGTAGGGTTAGGGTAAGAGTTAGGGAAAGGTAAGGGTTAGGGTAAGGGTTAGGGTTAGGGTCAGTGTTAGGGTCAGGGTTAGGCTTATAGTATGGTTAGGGTAAGGGTTAGGGGTTAGGGTAGGGTTAGGGTAGGGGTAGGGGTAGGGGTAAGGGTAGGGGTATGGGTAGGGTTAAGGTAAGGGTAGGGTTAGGGTTAGGTTTGGATTAGAGGTTACGGTAAGGGTTAGGGTTAGGGGTTAGGGTCAGTGTCAGGGTTAGGGTTAGGGTAGGGTTAGTGTTAGGGTAAGGTTTAGGGTTAGGGTTATGGTAAGCGTTAGGGTTAGAGTTAGGGTAGGGTTAGGGTAGGGTTAGGGTTAGGGTAGGGTTTGGGTTAGTGGTTAGGGTTAAGGTTAGGGGTTAGGGCTGGGGTAGGTTTAGGGCTAGGGTAGGGTTGGGTATAGGGTTAGGGTGGGGTAAGGGTTAGGGGCAGGATAAGGGCTTAGGGGTTGGGGTTAGGGGTTAGGATTAGGGTAGGGTTAGGGTAAGGGTTAGGGTAGGGTTAAGGGTTAGGGTTTACGGTAGGGTTAGGGTTAGTGTTAGGGTAGGGTTATGGTTAAGTAAGGGTTAGGGTTAGGGTAAAGGTTAGGGTAGGGTTAGGGTTAGGTTTAAGGGGTAGGGTTTGGGTTAGATAATGGTTATGGTAAGTATTAGGGTCAGGGTTACGGGTAGGGTGTGAGTCAGGGTTAGGGTTTTAGGGTTAGGGTAGTGTTAGGGTTAGGTTTTGGGTCGATCAAT
The DNA here is from genome assembly GCA_023055505.1 of Callipepla californica brunnescens. Lineage (NCBI taxonomy): Eukaryota > Metazoa > Chordata > Aves > Galliformes > Odontophoridae > Callipepla > Callipepla californica. The sequence continues at coordinate 744,168 of JALIRH010000125.1, forward strand.
AGGGTTAGGGTTAGATTAGGGTAGGGTTAGGATAGGGTTAGGGTAGGGTTTGTGTTAGGGTTAGGGTGTAGGGTTAGGGTTAGGGTTAGGGGTTAAGGTTAGGGGTTAGTGTTAGGGTAGGGTAGGGGTAGGGTTAGGGTAGGGTAAGGGTTAGGGGTTAGGATTAGGGTTAAGGTGTTAGGAGTTAGGGTTAGGGTAGGGTTAGGGTTAGGGTTAGGGTTAGGGTTAGAATAGGGTAAGGGTTAGGGGTAGGGTTACGGGTAGGGTTAGGGTAAAGTTAGGGTTAGGGTTCCGGTTACGGTTAGGGTCCATCAATAGGGTTAGGGTTTAGGGTTAGGGGTTAGGGTTAGGTGTATGGGTAGGGGTAGGGTTAGGGTTAGGGTTAGGTTGGATTAGGGTTAGGGTTAGGGTTGGGTAAGGGTTAGGGGTAGGATTACGGGTAGGGTTAGTGTTATGGTTAGGGTCCATCAATAGGGTTAGGCAAGGTTTAGGGTTAGGGTTAGGTGTTAGGGTAAGGGGTTAGGGTTAGTGTAGGGTTAGGGTCCATCAATAGGGTTATGGTAGGGTTAGGGTTATGGATAGGGTTAGAGTTAGGGTAGGGTTAGAGTTAGGGTTAGGGTAGGGTTAGGGTAAGGGTAGAGTTAGGGTAGGTTTATGGTAAGGGTAGGGTAGTGTTAGGGTAGGGTATGGGTTAGGGGTTAGGGTTAAGGTTAGGGGTTAGGGCTCGGGTAGTGTTAGGGGTTAGTGTTAGGGTTAGGGGCAGGGTTAGGGTTAGGGTAGGGATGGGGTTAGGGTTAGGGTAGGGTTGGGGTTAGGGACAGGGTTAGGGTTTGGGCTTACGGGTTGGGGATAGGGGTTAGGGTCACGGTTAGGGTAGGGTTAGGTTAGGTTTAGGGTTAGTGTTAGGGTTATGGTTAGGTAAGGGTTAGGGGTTAGGGTAAATGTTAGGGTAGGGTTAGGGTTTTGTTAGGGTTAGTGTTAGGGTTAGGGTTATGGCTTAGGGGTAGGTAAGGGTTAGGGTAGAGTTAGGGTCAGGGTCAGGGTTAAGGGTAGGGTTTGAGTCAGGGTCAGGGTCAGGGTTAGGGTTAGCACAGGGTTAGGGTAGGGTTAGGTGTTAGGGTAGGGTTAGGGTTAGTGTTAGAGTTATGGTTAGGTAGGGGTTAGGGTAAGGGTTAGGGGTTAGGGTAAATGTTAGGGTAGGCTTAGGGTTAAGGATTAGGGTAGAGTTAGGGTTAGGTAAGGGTTAGGGTATGGTTAGGGTCAGGGTTAAGGGTAGGGTTAGGGTTAGGGTAGAATTAGGGTTAGATTTGAGGGTTAGGGTAGGGTTAGGGTAGGGTTAGGGGTTAGGGTAAGGGTTAGGGTTGGATTAGAATTTACGGTAAGGGTTAGGGTTAGGGGTTAGGGTCAGTATTAGGGTTAGGGGTTAGGGTTAGGGATAGGGTAAGAGTTAGGGTAGGGTTAGGGTAGGGTTAGAGTTAGGGTAGGGTTAGTGTTAGGGTTAGGGTACGTTTAGGGTTTGGGTAAGGGTTAGGGTGAGGGTTGGTGTTAGGGTAGGATTAGGGTTAGGTTCAGGGTTAGGGTAGTGTTAGGGTTTAGGGTTAGGGTTAGGGTATGGTTAGGGGTTAGGGTTGGGGTAAGGGTTAGGTTAGGGTTAGGGTTAGGGGGTTAGGGTTAGGGGATTAGTGTTAGGGTTAGGGGTTAGGGTTAGGGTGAGGGTTGGTGTTAGGGTAGGATTAGGGTTAGGTTCAGGGTTAGGGTAGTGTTAGGGTTCAGGGTTAGGGTTGTGGTAAGGTTTAGGGGATTAGTGTTAGGGGTTAGGGTAGGGTTAGGGTTAGGATTGGGATTAGGTTTAGGTTAGGGTTATGGTTAGGGTTAGGATAGGGTTAATGTAGGGTTAGGGTTAGTGATAGAGTAAGACTTAGGGTTAGGGTTATGGTAAGAGTTAGGGATTGGGATACGGTTAGATTTAGGGTTAAGAATAGGGTTCGGGTTTGATTAGGGTTAGGGTTAGTGTTAGGAATCAATTTGGAGGAAGGAAAAGGTTTAGGAATTGGTTCATTGTTAGGGTTAGTCTTCAAGTTAGTAATAGAGTAAGGGTTAGTGTTCGGGTTAGGAATAGGGTTCTGAATAGGGCGAGGTTTGGGAATAGGATGAAGTTTAGGGTTAGGGTTCGGGTCAGATTTAGCACTATGTTTCAGGTTCCTTTTAGGTTTAGTGATAAGGATTAGGGGTACGTTTAGGTATTGTACAATGCTAAGTGTTAGCTTCTGGGTGGGGGTTGGGGTTTGTCATGGTTTTATGATTTTTTGGTACTGGTATTCCACATCATAACATCATGTATTGCATTAGGAGTTGAAGAGCTAATACTCCAGCTCCATAGATCATTGATAATTCCAGGTATACCTGTCTGAGAAGAGAAGAAGCACTACATTCCCCAGAGGACTTTGCGATGCTTTGTATTTTTACGTGTTTTCCGCTCAGAGGGAACAGATAAAAACCCTCAGCGGTCACGGGACACTCTCTTTCCTTTTGGATCGACTCAGCAGTGGGTGCTCGCTGCCGTATCGCCTTCAGCGTTAGCGTAAGGCCTTCGGTTTATCGGACACTCTCTCTTGCTCATTTTGTTTGATTCATTAGCCTCAATTCCAATTACATTGTATTATATTGTGTTATTTTGTTTTCTAATATCTTATTTAGTAAATTAGCTTTCCTCCTCAGATCGTTGCCGCTGTTTTGTTTCTAGGCCCATCTCCCTTTTCCCTTTTCCCTTTTTCCTTGCCCTTTCCTGGGGCGTGGGTCCGTGGGTCCCCGCAGCAATCGTCACGGAACCGGGCCGATCCAGCCCGGTAAACCGTTGACAGGGTTAGATTAAGGGTGAGGGTTAGGATTAGGACTAGATTTAGGATTAGGTTTAGGAATAGGTTTTCTTTGATTGTTAGAGTGAGAGAAAGGTTAGGCCTTGGGTTTGTTTTTGGAATAGTTTTGGGTTTCAGAATAGGAATTGGGTTAGTATTTGGAATCTGTTTTGGTTTAGTATTAGTGTTAGGGTCAGGGTTAGAAGTTAGGTGATGGCTGTGGTAATCTAATGCTTTGTGTTAGGCTTAGGGTTGGGCTTAAATTTGGGGTTGGTTTTAAGGTCCCATTTAGATTTCAGGTAGAATTGGAGTTAAATTAAGGTAACGGTTAGGATTAGATTTAGGGTTCTGATAAGGGTTAGGTTAGGGTTAGGGTTTGGTTCCAAGTTGTTTTTAGGGTTAGGGTTAACGTTAGGTTTCAGGATAGGGTTAGGAATATAGCTAGGTGTTAGGTAAGGTTTAATCCTAGGGTTTCAGTTCGGGTTAGGTGAAGCATTAGTTTTACAGTTAGAAGACATATTAGGGTTAGGGTTAGGTTTTGGTGTAGATTTAGGTTTAGGGTAAGGGTTAGGGATGTAGATGAAGGTTTAGTGGAAGGGGTAGGGTTCTCTTTAGTTTTAGGACCCACAGCACAGAACCCGGCCCCAAAAGGGCACGAACGGACCCCATAACCCAGCCCTATAATGTCGATATCTGACCCCAAAACTCAGCGCCAAAATCCTGCAATTCCACCCCAAAATCTCCATTATCAGCCCCAGAATCCGATTATTTCCCCCAAATGTCAGCCCCAAATCCCATTAGTTCCCCCCTGACCCCACAATTTTCCCCCGACCCCATAATTCCCCCCCATGACCCTATAATTTCCCCCCCAACCCCATCAATTCCCCCCTGTGACCCCATTACTTCACCTCCTGACCCTGTTACTTCCCCTATTCCCCCTGACCCTATAATTGCCCTAGAACAGCCGCAGGACGATTCCTCGGTGCTGTTTGAGGTCACATCAGCCCAACCCCATTACTTTCCCCCCGTCCCCATAATTCACCTGTTCCCCCCGTGACCCCATTAATTTCCCCTCTGACCCTATTAGTTCCCCTGTTCCCCCCCCAACCCTTTAAATTCCCCCTGACCCCATAATTCCCCCTGACCCCATTGCTTTCCTCCCGACCCCATAAATTCCCCCTGACCCCATAATTGCTCTATAACAGCCGCAGGATGATTCCTCGGTGCTGTTTGAGGACACGTTGTACGCTGACGGATATTCATCGCCACTCAACGTCGCACAGCGCTACGTTGTGGCCTGCAGGGACACCAAGAAGAAGCGACCCCGTGTGGCCGTTTTGGGGCCGTTCCAGGATTTAGGTTTTTTGGGGTCATTAGGGCCGATTTACGGTCACTTTGGGGTCACTCTGGAGCACTTTGGGGTGCAGTGCTGCGTCGTGGCCTGCAGAGACACCAAGAAGTGACCCCATAGGGGATTTGATATGGTCCTTATGGGGTCGTTATAGGGTTTTGGGGTCACTTTGGGGTCATTTTGGGGCCCTTTGGGGCGCAGCGCTTCCAAGAAGTGTTGGAAGTAATCTGGGATATTTGGGGTCATTTTGCGTCACATCGGGGTCACTTCGGGTCATTGCACGTTGGGGCGTGGCTCGAATGCGAGGCTTAACGTTGGCCACACCCACTCGCTTCCCACTGGCTTCCGGTTTCCCACTTCCAGGCGTGCTTCCGCCTCCTTACCCACAATGCCCCGCTCGCTGCCGGAAATCCGCGCTCCCAGAAGTTTCAGTCATTTCCGGTCATCGTGCCTCGTTCCAGTGGCACTGTTCCGCCTCGCTACCCCACACCCCGCCCTTTCCGCTGCCGATCTGTGCTGTGATTGGCCGAGCTGTGCCGTGGGGCCGGAAGCGGCCGCATGGTGGAAGCGGAGCTGGAAGCAGAGCACGTGGTCAGTGGCAGGGCGGGAGGGGCGGTTATGGGGCCGGGGTCAGGTTATGGGGTTATGGGGCAGGGATTTGGGGCTGGGGTCGTGGGTGTGGGGTCCAGGCTTGGGGCAGAGCTGTGGGGCAGAGTTGTGGGTCCAGGTGCACTGATTGGGGCAGAGCTGTGGGATGCGGGGCTGAGCTGTGGGGTGGATCTGTGGGGCAGAGCTGTGGCGGTTGGGGGGCGGAGGTGTGGTGCAGGTATGAGCAGATGTGGGGCTCAGATGCGGGGCTGAGCTGCGGGATGTGAGGCTGATCCATGGGGCAGAGCTGTGGAATGTGGGGCTGATCTGTGGGGCAGGTAGGTATGTGGGGCAGAGCTGTGGGATGTGGGGCAGGTATGTGCAGATGTGGGTTGAGCCGTGGGGCAGAGCTGTGGGATGTGGGGCAGATCTGTGGGTCCAGGTGTGGGGTTTGGGGCAGATGTGTGGGGCAGAGCCACAGGGCTGAGCTCTGGGGCCAGGTGTGGGGTGAGGGGCTGAGCTGTGGTGCAGAGCTGAGGGATGTGGGGCTGAGCTGTGGGTCCAGGTGTGGGGTTTGGGGCAGATGTGTGGGGCAGAGCCACAGGGCTGAGCTCTGGGGCCAGGTGTGGGATGAGGGGCTGAGCTGTGGGATGTGGGGCTGAGCTGTGTGGCCAGGGGATGAGGGGCAGAGATGTGGGGCAAATGTGTGGGATGTGGGGCAGCGCTGTGGGGCTGAGCTGTGGTGTGGATGTTTGGGGTGAAGGTGTGGGGCAGAGTTCTGCCCCACAGAGGTGCTCCCGCAGGAGGTGGAGGAGATGCAGTGGCGGCATTCTGAGGGGAATAGGTCAGTGCCCCATTGCTGCCCCACAGCTGCCCCATAGCCACCCCATTGAGATCCACTGAGATCAGTGGAGACCCCATTGAGATCCGTAGGGACCCCATGGAGATCCATGGTGACCCATGGCTGCCCCGTAGCTGCCCCACATCCGCCCCATAGCTGGGCGTGGCTTCGCTCTGGGCACACCGCCTTCTGCGGGACCCACAGCGACCCACACTGACCCACAGTGACCCACACTTACCCATAGAGACCCACAGCGACCCATAGAGACTCACAGCGACCCATAGCGGGACCCACAGCGACCCAACCGACCCACAGCAACCTATAGGGGGAACCACAGCAACCCACAGAGACCGATAGCTCACACAGCGACCCACAGTGACCCACAGCGGGACCCACAGCGACCCATAGAGACCCACAGCGACCCATAGAAACACATAGAGACTCATAGTTACCCACAGCGATTTATAGAGACCCACAGCGACTCACTGAGACCCACAGTGACCTATAGCTGGACCCACAGACACCCACAGCAACCCAAAGTGACCCACAGCTTGACCCATAGCGACCTATGCCAGGAACCACAGCGACCCATTGGGACCCATAGCGATCCACAGCGACCCATGGAAAACCACAGGGAGCAAGAGGGAGCCACAGAGACACAGCGACATCACGTGAGAGCGCCGCCTGGTGTCGTGGAGGGGGAACTGCAGCTCCTTAGGAATCTCCTGGGGCACATAGAGACCAACAGCGCCTCATAGCAGGACCCACACTGACCCACAGCGAACCATATTGGGACCCACAGCGTAACCCACAGCGACCCGTAACAGACCACATTGACCCATTGCGACGCACTGCAACCCATAGCGACTCATAGAGGCACAGCGACACACAGCCATCCACAGCAACCCATAGCGACCCAGCCGACCCACAGCAACCTATAGGGGGGCCCACAGCGACTCACAGCAACCCACAGAGACCGATTACAACCAATAGTGACCGATAGCGACCCACCGCGACACACAGCGACCCACACCGACCCATAGCAACCCACAGTGACCCACAGAGACCCACTGAGACCCATAGAGACCCAAAGCGACCCACAGCGACCCATAGCAGGACCTACAGTGACCCATAGCGTCCCGAAGAGACCCGTAGCGACTCACTGCGACCCACAATGACCCATAGCTGGACCCACAGACACCCACAGCATGACCCACAGCGACCCACTGCAACCCTTAGCAACATGTAGAGACTTATAGCGATCCACATCGACCCATAGCGACCCATGGATACACATAGCAAGACCCACAGTGACCCATAGCGTCCCATAGAGACCCGCAGCAAAACGTAGCATCCCACAGAGATCGATAGCGACGCATAGTGACCCACAGCGACCCATAGCGCCCAATAGGAAACCACTGATAGCAATAAGGAGCCCTAGAGACCCAGCGACATTACGTGAGAGCGCCCCCTGGTGGCGTGGAGGGGAACTGCAGCCCCTTAGGGATCCATTGGGAACCTTAGAGACCCACAGAGACCCATAGCAGGACCCACAGCAAACCAAAGCGATCCATAGCAACCCATAGCGATCCACAGTGACCCACAGTAACCCACAGCGAAGCATATTGGGACCCATAGCGACACATAGCGCCCAATAGGAAAACACAGAGAGCAATAGGAAGCCGTAGAGACACAGCGACATCATGTGAGAGCTCCCTCTGGTGGCGTGAAGGGGAACTGCAGCCCCTTAGGGATCTCCTGGGGCACGTAGAGACCCATAGCAGGACCCACACCGACCCACAGCGAACCCTATTGGGACCCATAGCGTGACCCACAGCGACCCACAGCAACCCATAGAGACTCATAGCAAACCACAGCAACCCACAGTGACCCATAGCGAGACCCACAGCGACCCACAGTGACCCACAGCTTGACCCAAAGCAACCCATGCCGGGACCCACAGCGACCCATAGAAAACCTCAGAGAGCAATAGGAAGGCACAGAGACATCACGTGAGAGCGCCCCCTCCCCTGGTGGCGTGGAGGGGAACTGCAGCCCCTTAGGGATCTCCTGGGGCATATAGAGACCCACAGCGACCCATAGCAGGACCCACAGTGACCCACAGCAAACCATATTGGGACCCATAGCGGGACCCAGAGAGACCCACAGACTGTTACAATGAAGGGTCGGGAACCCAGCTTGATGCTAGCTAATGTTCCATTTATTAAGCAACAACTCAAAGCTTAGATAGACAGAGAAGCAGTGTGTGTTAGGATCTAACTGGGGGAAGCTGCAAGGATCTAATTGAGGGAATTTACACTCCTCAGTGTTAACAGGTCAAGAATATAAAACACTCCTAGTCATCTAAACAAACAGTTTCTTATTGCTATCCATTACTGTCTTCTGTTTCTTTTCACTCCTTAGACATGGTTGTCTCAAGCTTATCAGCTTATCTTTACACAGCCTACGTCCAAGGTTTATGGCCTGATTCCTGCTTAGCTAACAGTTCCGTCTGACTCCCACTTTTGCCATCACCCACTTCTCCCCCTTTCTGTTATGAATATTTTCTTTGTAGCATTGTCAATCATCTTTTTGCGCACATTGTAAAATGCAAGGAAGTAACAGCAAAAGCGTTACAACGATCATCGCAATGTAGCACATCATTTTTAAGATACTGTGGAGCCATCCGGTGAGACCCCCATCCCGAGAATAATTTGTCCAACCAGTCCCAATCCCTCTGTTCCTGCAGTTTCTTCACTCCATCCCGTATGGTCTTGATACTTGCTTGAATTGAAACGGAATGTTCTGACAGGTTCATGCAGCACATTCCTTCGAAATCCTCCCAGCCATGGCCTTGCGCCAGAAGTAGGAAATCAGTAGCAGCGCAATTTTGTGGCGCAGCATGTCTGACACTGTCCGCATCAAGTAAAAGACCTGTTAAAGCTAAACTAGCGGCATTTCCTTGTTTTGCTAAGCAAGAACCCAGTTTGTTCAGTGTTGCCAAAGCTTTAGCAACAGCAACCTGCGGTGTGAAAAAGGAAAAGGCTCCTATGGTCTCCCTGTTCCAAAACTTCATGTTATCATCACAATCTGATCTGAAGGTGTGGGTCATTCTCCTAAAACGGTGATGAGAATATTTCTTTCTCCATTGCAAGACAGTTGTCTCATTTCGGGTAAGGATGGTTAAACGCCCGAGACTACATGGCCCACCTCTAATGTAAGAAGGAATGGCAGGCCATGCCCGGTCAGCGCAACTACGGAAAACTCCATCTGGTAACTGTAAAGGAGCATTTACTGATTTTGAAAGGCTGGGTGAGGTGTAATTACACCACAGAGTTTGGTTATTGATGGCTGTGTCTACGGGACTGACATCCCATAGTTTGGTTTTATTTTTTCCAGTAGAATGGAATCTCAGGCAGAAGTCCATTTTTATAGATCCTAAGAAATCTATTTCTTGTGGCTCTAATTTGGCAGACGGAAGATATGGAACCCATCCATCCCAATTATCTACCGAATTTGTGCCAGTAAAGATTGCTCGTGAGGGACCAGGGATTGGCCACTCGTCTATGGGAAAGCCCACCAAGCGGGTAGAGAAGGGATTTTGTGCAGTTGCAGTGGCTAAGCAAAGTGTTTCCTGATGAGTAATATTAGCAAGTGTAAGCCACACATTCGTTTTTGGGAGGGTAATAAAACCAGTAGAGAGTCCTGAAATTTCAAGAAGTCAAGTCCATACAGTAGCTGGTCTCATCCTTCCTTGGTTGTGTTTTCATCTGTTGTCGACCAAGTCTGTTCCTCGCGGTATGGTTTCACGTTCTTCGCAGGAATCCACCTGGGGCCTTTTCCTGTGGAGACACAAGCATAACCTCTCCCCCATGTGACAAGAGGATATGGCCCCATTATCATACCTGTTTCTGGGTGGCGAATCAACACCGGAGCCTTGATTCTTCTTTCCAATGTGATATTTGAACTAAAATGTCGGACTATCGGGGGATTGGTATCTAGCAGAGAAGAATTCAAAAAGTGAAAACATCAAGAGCTTTATGTAGTCGCTCCTCAGGAGGGGAAGCTCCCATTCCCCCTTTCTGTTGTGCTAATAGACGCTTTAAAGATTGGTGTGACCGCTCAATTGACCTGGAGGGGAATGAGGGATCGCGGTGATGTGCATAATGCCCCAAGAATCCAGGAAGGCTTTTGTCGCAGCGGAGGTATATGCAGGACCATGATCTGTTTTTAATTGGGAAGGGATACCTAATGTAGCAAAAGCACGCAGCAAACGCTTGCGAACATCTCGTGCCTTTTCTCCTGTATGACAAGAGGAAAATAAAGCTCCGGAAAAAGTATCAATCGAGGAATGTGTATATTTCAGCTTACCAAACCATGGGTAATGTGTGACATCCATTTGCCATAGCTGGAGGCTCTGCAGATCTCTGGGGTTAACCCCCCCTGCTATTGATGGGAAAGAATGCCTCTGGCAGTCGGGACATACCGCTGTAATGTTTGATGCTTGTTGGGAGGTAAGCCCAGACTGTCGTTTAAGACCTCCAGCATTCTGATGAAAGAAGGAGTGGCTAAGTTTAGCTTGCGCTATTCGGTCTGGTAAAACACGGACATATCAGCTTGAGATTCCCTTCTGCCGTGAAACCAGGTAAAGATGTGTGTGAGCGGATGTGCATTACAAAATAAGGATGAGTGCGGGAGTCTAAAAAAAAAAAGTTCCTGGAACAAAATAAACAATGAAGAGTGAGAAATATTGCGTAATATGGATGCTTCTGCTCGCTGAACAATTCCTGCAACAGAAGCTGAGTCGGTAATAGGATTGAAAGGTGTGGACCATTTCCAAAAAACTCGGACAACAGCAGCTGGTTCCACTATTTGTGGAGAACCAGAAACAATTTCAATATCCGAATCCCATTGCTTCTGTTGATTATCCCACCATCAAATAACTGATTTGTGTGATCTTCCAGACCCATCCGTAATCTGGTAAGGGCCTGCAGCAGCTGATCACTTCTTTTTGGTGTGGATGTGAAGTGAACATTGAGGTTCAATAGCTTGTGTGACGGTGCGTGGGAAGTAAGGCTGCCTGTATAGCTTGCCAATGCCATGCTAAAGGCATCTGCTTGCTGATCAAGCCATTGTAAATACACATTTGTCACAGGTAAACAACTAGAGGAAAAGTCTACCCCTGATAACATCAGCAAGCGCTGCCTAGCTTTGATTCTCAGGGAAGCAAACATCTCATGCTGTGTCAGGATTGTCTTTGTCAACTGGTTTGGCAAAAAAATCCATTCAATAATTCATAGTGGGTCTGGCCTTTGAAAATCCCACTGAAAAATTAGCGCATGAGGTTGTCGAGCAGGGTTGAGGATCATTAGAAAAAAAGGTAACTCCGGGGCACACCGATGAGCTTGTCTGTTAGTGCTAGCTGCAGCAACTTTTTGCAAGGCACTAGCCACTTCAGAGCCAAGACGGCAGGGAGAGTGTAAATCAGAATCCCCTTTCAGTAGTTCCAAAAGAGGATACAAGTCTGCATTAGAGATACCCAAGAGCGCTCAGACCCAGTTAATTGATCCCAACCATTTTTGTACATCGTGTCAATTTTTCACATCAGTTTGTCTTTGGAAGGGCTAGGGAATGATAGTCTGGGCTCTGATGCACCAGCCTAAATATTTCCATGGTGACGTTTTCTGCATTTTTTCAGGCGCAATACAGAAACCTGCCGAATTAACAGCAGTTGTAAGGAGGGCTACTGCTTCCTCCATGATCTCGTGATGTTGCGCGGCCACTAAGATGTCGTCCATCTAATGATACGATAAAACATTTGGCATTGTGTCTGGAATGGGGCTAAGCACTTTAGCTACATACCACTGACAAATGGTGGGGCTATTTTTCATTCCTTGTGGCAGCACAACCCACTGGTATCTCTGCAACGGGGCTTGCATGTTGATGCTTGGAACTGAAAAAGCAAATGGAGGGGCATCCTCAGGGTGTAATGGACTATTAAAAAAGCAGTCTTGAAGATCAGTGCCAGTCAAATGCCAGTCTCGGGGAATCATAGTGGGTGACAGGAGGCCTGGTTGAAGGGCTCCCATATTTTCCAGAGCATCATTCATTTTTCTGAGGTCATGGAACAAGCGCCTTTGACCAGTTTGTTTCTTAATGACAAATCCAGGTGAGTTCCAAGGATTAGTGGAGGTACAGTATGTCCTTTTGCTAATTGTTCCGCTACCAAGTCTTGGAGGGCGCCAAGTTTTTCTAGCGGAAGGGGCCATTGATCCACCCATCTAGGGGTATCTGTTTTCCATATTAGCTTAAGGGCGTCGCACCTCTCAATGGCCCCTCCCGAAAATCTGAATTGATAGTGACTCCCCACTGAACCATAACATCAGGGCCCCATAAATATCATCGGAATTGGCAACACAAACGGTTTGATAGTAGCTACCCGATCTTCAGGTCCTCTGATTGGAATGAACTCAGCACTTTGCTGGCTGTTCCTTGCACCTCCCACCCCAGCTAATGTATGGGATGATTTGTATGATGTAACCCAAAACCAAACCCCAGGCCTACCCCTTCTCTCACCCTGACACTCGAACCAAACCTCCGCCTAAACCTAACCCTAATATCTAAGCCTAAGCCTAACCCTTCCAATTGCCCTAGCCCTAACACTAACCCTTTTCCTATACCTAACCCTGACCTCAACCCTGATCCTAACCTTTCCCTAACCCTAACACCAACCCGTAACATCATTTGAATCCTAATCCTATTCCAAACCTTAACCCTATCCCAAGGCCTAACCCTACTCTGACCTTTACACTCCAACTAACCCAACCTCGATCAATAAATACAAATGGAATCCTAAACCTAAACCTAAACCTAAACCTACTGCTAACACCACAAGTCAGCCTACTTTTCTCCCTAAATCTAATCACAAATCTCAAAAAATCTTTGTCCCTAACCCTAATCATAAATCCAGTCCAAACTCTGAAACTTTCCCAAAACCTATGCCTATTCCTAACACTTACTCTTACCCTAAGTCTATCCCTAACACTAACCCTTCTCCCAGACACAACCCTAAAGCCAACACTAATCCTAACCTAATCTTTATCCTAATCCTAAACCTAATCCTAACTCTTACCCTAATTCTAACTCTACCCTAACCCTAACTCTGACCCTCAAACCAAACCCACATTTAAGCACAACCCTAATCCCGACACCTAGCATCAGATTACCACAACCCTAACGGAACCCTAACCCTAACACTAATGCTATGACTATCCCAAACCCTAACCCAAGTACTAGACCAAACCATACCCCTATCCCTCACTCTAAAACTAACAACCCTAACTAAACTCTAACCGTAACCCTATCCCTAATACTAACACTAATCATCTTTTAAACACCAATGTTATTCCTATTCCTAAACCTTACCCAATCTCCAAATGAAATCCAAGGCCGGTGCCTTCTCACACCCTAACGATCAAACCAAACCTACATCTAAACCTAACCCTAAATCCAATCTTTACCCTAAACCATACACTTGCCCTGGCCTTAACACTAACCCTTTCCCTATACCTAACCCTAACCCTAACCTTAACACTAATTTGAGGCCTATCCCTAGTAGGAACCCAAAACCTAATTGGAATCTGAATCCTGTTCTTAACCTTAACCCTAACACGACTTAACTCTACTCTGACCCTAAAAGTCAAATTAACCCTACTCCTTACCCTAAACCTCAATCTAAACCTAAACCTAACCCTAAACCTAAACTTCACAAGAACACTCAACCTAATCCTAGCACTAACCTAAACTAAAACTAAAACACCTTTTTTGCTAACCCTAATCCTAAATCTAACCCTAACCCCAAAACTCCCCCAAACCTGACCCTAAACCTAATCCACTCCAAAATCCTTACCCTAACCCTAACCCCAAACACCCTAATACTAGAACTAAAGCAATCCTTCACCCTAACCCTAAAACTAACAATTTAACTTTGACCCTAAAACTCAAATTCACCCTACATACACTTTATGCTACCTAGGTTAGGGTCAGGCTCAATCTGGGTTTTGTGTTGGGGTCAAAGGGATAGGGTTAGGGTAGAGTTCGAGTTAGGATGAAGGTAATGCTTACAGATATGTTTAGAGAATGGAACAGGGTTAGGGTTAAGGTTAGGGTAAGGTTGAAGGTTAGGCTCAGGGACAGATTTAGGGTTAGAGTTTGGGTTCCTTTTAGGTTTAGGGATAGGGTTAGGGTACGGTTAGGTATTGTACAACGCTAAGTGTTAGCTTCTGGGTAAGGGATAGGGTTAGGGTAAGGGTTAGATTCAGGGTTAGGGTTAGCATTAGCATCAGGGTTAGGGTTATGGTAAGAGTTAGGATAGGGAATGGGATACAGTTAGGGTAAGGGTTAGGAACAGGGTTAGGGTTACATTAAGGTTAGGGTTAGTGTTTGGATCAGGGGTAGGGTTAGGAATAAAGTTAGAGTAAGGGCTAGGATTAGGGTTAGGGTTAGGGTAGGGATACGGTTAGGGTAGAGTTAAGGTTAGGGTAGGGTTAGGGTTAGGGTAAGGGTTAGGGATAGGGTTAGGGTTAGGGTTAGGTTAGGGTTTGGGTTATGGTAAGAGTTAGGATAGGGATTGTGATACGGTTAGGGTAAGGGTTAGGAATAGGGATAGGGTTTGATTAGGGTAAGGGTTATTGTTTGGATTAGGGGTAGGGTTACGAATAAAGTTAGAGTTAGGGCTAGGATTAGGGTTAGGGTTCGGGATTGGATTAGTGTTAGGGTAAGGAATAAAGTTAGAGTTAGTGTTAGGATTAGGGTTAGGGTAAAGTAGGGTTAGGGGTAGGGTTAGGGTTAGGGTTAGGGTTAGGGTAGGGTTAGGGTTAGGGTTTGGGTTAGGCTAGGGTTAGGGTAAGGGTTAGGGTTAGGGTTAGGGTTAGGGTTAGGGTTAGGGTAGGGTTAGGGTTAGGGTTAGGGTTAGGGTTAGGGTTAGGGTTAGGGTAGGGTTAGGGTTAGGGTTAGGGTTAAGGTTAAATTTATTGTTAGGGTTAGGGTTAGGGTTAGGGTTAGGGTTAGGTTAGGGTAAGGGTTAGGGTTAGGGTTAGGGTTAGGGTAGGGTTAGGGTTAGGGTTAGGGTTAGGGTTAGGTTAGGGTTGGGGTTAGGGTTAGGGTTAGGGTTAGGGTTAGAGTATGCTTAGGGTTAGGGTAAAATTAGGGTTAGGGTTAGTGTTAGGGTTGGGGTTAAATTTATTGTTAGGTTTAGGGTTAAGGTTAGAGTTAGGGTTAGGGTTGAGGTTAGGGTTAGGGTTAGGGTAAGGGTTAGGGTTAGGGTTAGGGTTAGGGTTAGGGTTAGGGTTAGGGTTAGGGTTAGGGTTAGGGTTAGGGTTAGGGTTAGGTTAGGGTTAGGGTTAGGGTTAAGGTGAGAGTTAGGGTTAGGGTTAGGGTTAGGGTTAGGTAAGGGTTAGGGTTAGGGTAAGAATTAGGATAGGGATTGTGATACAGTTAAGGTAAGGGTTAGGAATTAGGGTTAGGGTTAGGGTTAGGGTTAGGGTTAGGGTAGGGTTAGGGTTAGGGTTAGGGTTAAGGTTAAATTTATTGTTAGGGTTAGGGTTAGGGTTAGGGTTAGGGTTAGGTTAGGGTTAGGGTTAGGGTTAGGGTTAGGGTAGGGTTAGGGTTAGGGTTAGGGTTAGGGTTAGGTTAGGGTTGGGGTTAGGGTTACGGTTAGGGTTAGGGTTAGGGTATGCTTAGGGTTAGGGTAAAATTAGGGTTAGGGTTAGTGTTAGGGTTAGGGTTAAATTTATTGTTAGGTTTAGGGTTAAGGTTAGAGTTAGGGTTAGGGTTGAGGTTAGGGTTAGGTTTAGGGTTAGGGTTAGGGTTAGGGTTAGGGTTAGGGTTAGGTTAGGGTTAGGGTTAGGGTTAAGGTGAGAGTTAGGGTTAGGGTTAGGGTTAAGGTGAGAGTTAGGGTTAGGGTTAGGGTTAGGGTTAGGTAAGGGTTAGGGTTAGGGTAAGAATTAGGATAGGGATTGTGATACAGTTAAGGTAAGGGTTAGGAATTAGGGTTAGGGTTAGGGTTAGGTTTAGGTTTAGGTTTAGGGTTAGGGTTAGGGTTAGGGTTAGTGTTAGGGTAGGTTAGGGTTAAGGTATGGTAGGGTTAGGGTTAGGGTAGGGTAGGGGTTAGCATTAGGTTTAGGGTTAGGTTTAGGGTTAGAGTTAGGTTAGGGCTAGGGTTAGGGTTAGGGTTAGGGTTAGGGTTAATGTATTTTAGGGCTAGGGTTAGGGTTAGGGTTAGGATAGGGTTAATGTAGGGTTAGGGTTAGTGCTAGGAATCAATTTGGAGGAAGGAAAAGGTATAGGAATTGGTTCATTGTTAGCGTTAGTCTTCAGGGTTAGGGTTCGGATTTAGCACTATGTTTCAGGTTCCTTTTAGGTTTAGTGATAAGGATTAGGGGTACGTTTAGGTATTGTACAATGCTAAGTGTTAGCTTCTGGGTGGGGATTGGGGTTAGATTAAGGGTGAGGGTTAGGGTTAGGACTAGATTTAGGATTAGGTTTAGGAATAGGTTTTCTTTGATTGTTAGGGTGAGAGAAAGGTTAGGCCTTGGGTTTGTTTTTGGAATAGTTTTGGGTTTCAGAATAGGAATTGGGTTAGTATTTGGAATCTGATTGCTTTAGTATTAGTGTTAGGGTGGGGGTTAGAAGTTAGGTGAGCGTTGTGGTAATCTAATGCTTTGTGTTAGGCTTAGGGTTGGGCTTTTACTTGAGGTTGGTGTTAGGGTCAGCTTTAGTTTGAAGGTAGATTTAGAGTTTAAATTGTGGTCATGCTTTGGATTAGTTTTAGAGTTAGGGTAAGATTTAGGTTTCCTTTCAGTGTTAGGCTGTGAGAATTGTAGGCTTTGTGTTTTTGGGTTTGTGTTGGGTTTAGGAATTGGAATAGTGTTTGGGATAGTATTAGCGTTAAGGCTGGGGTTAGAGTTAGGTGATGGCTGTGGTAATCTAATGCTTTGTGTTAGGTTTAGGGTTGGGCTTCAATCTGGGGTTGGTTTTAAGGTCCCATTTAGATTTCAGGAAGAATTGGAGTTCAATTGAGGTAACGGTTAGGATTAGATTTAGGGTTCTGATAAGGGTTAGGTTAGGGTTAGGGTTTGGTTCCAAGTTGTTTTTAGGGTTAGGGTTAACGTTAGGTTTCAGGATAGGGTTAGGAATATAGCTAGGTGTTAGGTAAGGTTTAGTCCTGGGGTTTCAGTTCGGGTTAGGTGAAGCGTTAGTTTTACAGTTAGAAGACATGTTAGGGTTAGGGTTAGGTTTTGGTGTAGATTTAGGTTTAGGGTAAGGGTTAGGGATGTAGATGAAGGTTTAGTGGAAGGGGTAGGGTTCTCTTTAGTTTTAGGACCAGGGAAGGGTCCTAAAAGGGCCTTGGCTAAGAGTGAGTTTTAGTATTTGATTTAGCGTTGCGTTCAGGTCTAGGTTAGTTTGAGTGTCAGGCTGAGAGAAGGGGTAGGCCTTGGGTTTGGTTCTGGCTTAGTGTTAGGTTTAGGAATAGGAATAGTTTTGGTGTTTGGATTGGGTTTGGGGTTAGTAGTAGGGATTGGATTGGGGTTAGTGTTAGGTGAGATCTGCGGTAATCTGATGCTTT
Organism: Callipepla californica brunnescens; assembly: GCA_023055505.1. Classification (NCBI taxonomy): domain Eukaryota; kingdom Metazoa; phylum Chordata; class Aves; order Galliformes; family Odontophoridae; genus Callipepla; species Callipepla californica. Next base: position 761,429 of record JALIRH010000125.1, read on the forward strand.
CTTTGAGGCTTGAGGTTTGAGCTTAAACGTGGTGTTGGTTTTAGGGTAGGATTTAGGGCTAGGGTTTGGTTGAGGGTAGCATTAGGTTTAGGTTTAGGGGAAGGGTTTTGGTTAGGGTAGAGGTTAGAATTCTGGTTTGGGTTAGGAATAGGGTTCTGGACAAGGTAAGGATTTAGTCCTAGGTTTCCAGTTAGGGTAAGGTGAAGTGCTGGTGTTCTAGTTAGGAGAAGAGTTAGGTTGAGGTTTCGGGTTAGGTTTTTTTGTCGATTTAGGTTTTAGGTAAGGGGTAGATTTTAGACAACATGAGCTTTCTGGTCAGAGTAGGGTTAGGCCTTAGAATATGGATAAGATTAGGATAAATGTAGGGTTAGTTTCGGGTTTAGGTTAGTTTGAGTGTTAGGCTGAGAGAAGGGGAGGGCCTTGGGTTTGGGTTTGGTTTAGGGTTAAGATAAGGTTTAGGAATAGGAGTAGGTTTGGGGTTTGGATTGGGTTTGGACTTGATAGTGACTCCCCACTGAACCATAACATCAGGGCCCCATAAATATCATCGGAATTGGCAACACAAACGGTTTGATAGTAGCTACCCGATCTTCAGGTCCTCTGATTGGAATGAACTCAGCACTTTGCTGGCTGTTCCTTGCACCTCCCACCCCAGCTAATGTATGGGATGATTTGTATGATGTAACCCAAAACCAAACCCCAGGCCTACCCCTTCTCTCACCCTGACACTCGAACCAAACCTCCGCCTAAACCTAACCCTAATATCTAAGCCTAAGCCTAACCCTTCCAATTGCCCTAGCCCTAACACTAACCCTTTTCCTATACCTAACCCTGACCTCAACCCTGATCCTAACCTTTCCCTAACCCTAACACCAACCCGTAACATCATTTGAATCCTAATCCTATTCCAAACCTTAACCCTATCCCAAGGCCTAACCCTACTCTGACCTTTACACTCCAACTAACCCAACCTCGATCAATAAATACAAATGGAATCCTAAACCTAAACCTAAACCTAAACCTACTGCTAACACCACAAGTCAGCCTACTTTTCTCCCTAAATCTAATCACAAATCTCAAAAAATCTTTGTCCCTAACCCTAATCATAAATCCAGTCCAAACTCTGAAACTTTCCCAAAACCTATGCCTATTCCTAACACTTACTCTTACCCTAAGTCTATCCCTAACACTAACCCTTCTCCCAGACACAACCCTAAAGCCAACACTAATCCTAACCTAATCTTTATCCTAATCCTAAACCTAATCCTAACTCTTACCCTAATTCTAACTCTACCCTAACCCTAACTCTGACCCTCAAACCAAACCCACATTTAAGCACAACCCTAATCCCGACACCTAGCATCAGATTACCACAACCCTAACGGAACCCTAACCCTAACACTAATGCTATGACTATCCCAAACCCTAACCCAAGTACTAGACCAAACCATACCCCTATCCCTCACTCTAAAACTAACAACCCTAACTAAACTCTAACCGTAACCCTATCCCTAATACTAACACTAAGCATCTTTTAAACACCAATGTTATTCCTATTCCTAAACCTTACCCAATCTCCAAATGAAATCCAAGGCCGGTGCCTTCTCACACCCTAACGATCAAACCAAACCTACATCTAAACCTAACCCTAAATCCAATCTTTACCCTAAACCATACACTTGCCCTGGCCTTAACACTAACCCTTTCCCTATACCTAACCCTAACCCTAACCTTAACACTAATTTGAGGCCTATCCCTAGTAGGAACCCAAAACCTAATTGGAATCTGAATCCTGTTCTTAACCTTAACCCTAACACGACTTAACTCTACTCTGACCCTAAAAGTCAAATGAACCCTACTCCTTACCCTAAACCTCAATCTAAACCTAAACCTAACCCTAAACCTAAACTTCACAAGAACACTCAACCTAATCCTAGCACTAACCTAAACTAAAACTAAAACAACTTTTTTGCTAACCCTAATCCTAAATCTAACCCTAACCCCAAAACTCCCCCAAACCTGACCCTAAACCTAATCCACTCCAAAATCCTTACCCTAACCCTAACCCCAAACACCCTAATACTAGAACTAAAGCAATCCTTCACCCTAACCCTAAAACTAACAATTTAACTTTGACCCTAAAACTCAAATTCACCCTACATACACTTTATGCTACCTAGGTTAGGGTCAGGCTCAATCTGGGTTTTGTGTTGGGGTCAAAGGGATAGGGTTAGGGTAGAGTTCGAGTTAGGATGAAGGTAATGCTTACAGATATGTTTAGAGAATGGAACAGGGTTAGGGTTAAGGTTAGGGTAAGGTTGAAGGTTAGGCTCAGGGACAGATTTAGGGTTAGAGTTTGGGTTCCTTTTAGGTTTAGGGATAGGGTTAGGGTACGGTTAGGTATTGTACAACGCTAAGTGTTAGCTTCTGGGTAAGGGATAGGGTTAGGGTAAGGGTTAGATTCAGGGTTAGGGTTAGCATTAGCATCAGGGTTAGGGTTATGGTAAGAGTTAGGATAGGGAATGGGATACAGTTAGGGTAAGGGTTAGGAATAGGGTTAGGGTTACATTAAGGTTAGGGTTAGTGTTTGGATCAGGGGTAGGGTTAGGAATAAAGTTAGAGTAAGGGCTAGGATTAGGGTTAGGGTTAGGGTAGGGATACGGTTAGGGTAGAGTTAAGGTTAGGGTAGGGTTAGGGTTAGGGTAAGGGTTAGGGATAGGGTTAGGGTTAGGGTTAGGGTTAGGTTAGGGTTTGGGTTATGGTAAGAGTTAGGATAGGGATTGTGATACGGTTAGGGTAAGGGTTAGGAATAGGGATAGGGTTTGATTAGGGTAAGGGTTATTGTTTGGATTAGGGGTAGGGTTACGAATAAAGTTAGAGTTAGGGCTAGGATTAGGGTTAGGGTTCGGGATTGGATTAGTGTTAGGGTAAGGAATAAAGTTAGAGTTAGTGTTAGTATTAGGGTTAGGGTAAAGTAGGGTTAGGGGTAGGGTTAGGGTTAGGGTTAGGGTTAGGGTAGGGTTAGGGTTAGGGTTTGGGTTAGGCTAGGGTTAGGGTAAGGGTTAGGGTTAGGGTTAGGGTTAGGGTTAGGGTTAGGGTAGGGTTAGGGTTAGGGTTAGGGTTAGGGTTAGGGTTAGGGTTAGGGTTAGGGTTAGGGTTAGGGTAGGGTTAGGGTTAGGGTTAGGGTTAAGGTTAAATTTATTGTTAGGGTTAGGGTTAGGGTTAGGGTTAGGGTTAGGTTAGGGTTAGGGTTAGGGTTAGGGTTAGGGTTAGGGTAGGGTTAGGGTTAGGGTTAGGGTTAGGTTAGGGTTGGGGTTAGGGTTAGGGTTAGGGTTAGGGTTAGGGTATGCTTAGGGTTAGGGTAAAATTAGGTTTAGGGTTAGTGTTAGGGTTAGGGTTAAATTTATTGTTAGGTTTAGGGTTAAGGTTAGAGTTAGGGTTAGGGTTGAGGTTAGGGTTAGGGTTAGGGTTAGGGTTAGGGTTAGGGTTAGGGTTAGGGTTAGGTTAGGGTTAGGGTTAGGGTTAAGGTGAGAGTTAGGGTTAGGGTTAGGGTTAAGGTGAGAGTTAGGGTTAGGGTTAGGGTTAGGGTTAGGTAAGGGTTAGGGTTAGGGTAAGAATTAGGATAGGGATTGTGATACAGTTAAGGTAAGGGTTAGGAATTAGGGTTAGGGTTAGGGTTAGGTTTAGGTTTAGGTTTAGGGTTAGGGTTAGGGTTAGGGTTAGTGTTAGGGTAGGTTAGGGTTAGGGTATGGTAGGGTTAGGGTTAGGGTAGGGTAAGGGTTAGCATTAGGTTTAGGGTTAGGGTTAGGGTTAGAGTTAGGTTAGGGCTAGGGTTAGGGTTAGGGTTAGGGTTAGGGTTAATGTATTTTAGGGCTAGGGTTAGGGTTAGGGTTAGGATAGGGTTAATGTAGGGTTAGGGTTAGTGCTAGGAATCAATTTGGAGGAAGGAAAAGGTATAGGAATTGGTTCATTGTTAGCGTTAGTCTTCAGGGTTAGGGTTCGGATTTAGCACTATGTTTCAGGTTCCTTTTAGGTTTAGTGATAAGGATTAGGGGTACGTTTAGGTATTGTACAATGCTAAGTGTTAGCTTCTGGGTGGGGGTTGGGGTTAGATTAAGGGTGAGGGTTAGGGTTAGGACTAGATTTAGGATTAGGTTTAGGAATAGGTTTTCTTTGATTGTTAGGGTGAGAGAAAGGTTAGGCCTTGGGTTTGTTTTTGGAATAGTTTTGGGTTTCAGAATAGGAATTGGGTTAGTATTTGGAATCTGATTGCTTTAGTATTAGTGTTAGGGTGGGGGTTAGAAGTTAGGTGAGCGTTGTGGTAATCTAATGCTTTGTGTTAGGCTTAGGGTTGGGCTTTTACTTGAGGTTGGTGTTAGGGTCAGCTTTAGTTTGAAGGTAGATTTAGAGTTTAAATTGTGGTCATGCTTTGGATTAGTTTTAGAGTTACTGTAAGATTTAGGTTTCCTTTCAGTGTTAGGCTGTGAGAATTGTAGGCTTTGTGTTTTTGGGTTTGTGTTGGGTTTAGGAATTGGAATAGTGTTTGGGATAATATTAGCGTTAAGGCTGGGGTTAGAGTTAGGTGATGGCTGTGGTAATCTAATGCTTTGTGTTAGGTTTAGGGTTGGGCTTCCATCTGGGGTTGGTTTTAAGGTCCCATTTAGATTTCAGGAAGAATTGGAGTTAAATTGAGGTAACGGTTAGGATTAGATTTAGGGTTCTGATAAGGGTTAGGTTAGGGTTAGGGTTTGGTTCCAAGTTGTTTTTAGGGTTAGGGTTAACGTTAGGTTTCAGGATAGGGTTAGGAATATAGCTAGGTGTTAGGTAAGGTTTAGTCCTGGGGTTTCAGTTCGGGTTAGGTGAAGCGTTAGTTTTACAGTTAGAAGACATGTTAGGGTTAGGGTTAGGTTTTGGTGTAGATTTAGGTTTAGGGTAAGGGTTAGGGATGTAGATGAAGGTTTAGTGGAAGGGGTAGGGTTCTCTTTAGTTTTAGGACCAGGGAAGGGTCCTAAAAGGGCCTTGGCTAAGGGTGAGTTTTAGTATTTGATTTAGCGTTGCGTTCAGGTCTAGGTTAGTTTGAGTGTCAGGCTGAGAGAAGGGGTAGGCCTTGGGTTTGGTTCTGGCTTAGTGTTAGGTTTAGGAATAGGAATAGTTTTGGTGTTTGGATTGGGTTTGGGGTTAGTAGTAGGGATTGGATTGGGGTTAGTGTTAGGTGAGATCTGCGGTAATCTGATGCTTTCTTTGAGGCTTGAGGTTTGAGCTTAAACGTGGTGTTGGTTTTAGGGTAGGATTTAGGGCTAGGGTTTGGTTGAGGGTAGCATTAGGTTTAGGTTTAGGGGAAGGGTTTTGGTTAGGGTAGAGGTTAGAATTCTGGTTTGGGTTAGGAATAGGGTTCTGGACAAGGTAAGGATTTAGTCCTAGGTTTCCAGTTAGGGTAAGGTGAAGTGCTGGTGTTCTAGTTAGGAGAAGAGTTAGGTTGAGGTTTCGGGTTAGGTTTTTTTGTCGATTTAGGTTTTAGGTAAGGGGTAGATTTTAGACAACATGAGCTTTCTGGTCAGAGTAGGGTTAGGCCTTAGAATATGGATAAGATTAGGATAAATGTAGGGTTAGTTTCGGGTTTAGGTTAGTTTGAGTGTTAGGCTGAGAGAAGGGGAGGGCCTTGGGTTTGGGTTTGGTTTAGGGTTAAGATAAGGTTTAGGAATAGGAGTAGGTTTGGGGTTTGGATTGGGTTTGGACTTGATAGTGACTCCCCACTGAACCATAACATCAGGGCCCCATAAATATCATCGGAATTGGCAACACAAACGGTTTGATAGTAGCTACCCGATCTTCAGGTCCTCTGATTGGAATGAACTCAGCACTTTGCTGGCTGTTCCTTGCACCTCCCACCCCAGCTAATGTATGTGATGATTTGTATGATGTAACCCAAAACCAAACCCCAGGCCTACCCCTTCTCTCACCCTGACACTCGAACCAAACCTCCGCCTAAACCTAACCCTAATATCTAAGCCTAAGCCTAACCCTTCCAATTGCCCTAGCCCTAACACTAACCCTTTTCCTATACCTAACCCTGACCTCAACCCTGATCCTAACCTTTCCCTAACCCTAACACCAACCCGTAACATCATTTGAATCCTAATCCTATTCCAAACCTTAACCCTATCCCAAGGCCTAACCCTACTCTGACCTTTACACTCCAACTAACCCAACCTCGATCAATAAATACAAATGGAATCCTAAACCTAAACCTAAACCTAAACCTACTGCTAACACCACAAGTCAGCCTACTTTTCTCCCTAAATCTAATCACAAATCTCAAAAAATCTTTGTCCCTAACCCTAATCATAAATCCAGTCCAAACTCTGAAACTTTCCCAAAACCTATGCCTATTCCTAACACTTACTCTTACCCTAAGTCTATCCCTAACACTAACCCTTCTCCCAGACACAACCCTAAAGCCAACACTAATCCTAACCTAATCTTTATCCTAATCCTAAACCTAATCCTAACTCTTACCCTAATTCTAACTCTACCCTAACCCTAACTCTGACCCTCAAACCAAACCCACATTTAAGCACAACCCTAATCCCGACACCTAGCATCAGATTACCACAACCCTAACGGAACCCTAACCCTAACACTAATGCTAGGACTATCCCAAACCCTAACCCAAGTACTAGACCAAACCATACCCCTATCCCTCACTCTAAAACTAACAACCCTAACTAAACTCTAACCGTAACCCTATCCCTAATACTAACACTAATCATCTTTTAAACACCAATGTTATTCCTATTCCTAAACCTTACCCAATCTCCAAATGAAATCCAAGGCCGGTGCCTTCTCACACCCTAACGATCAAACCAAACCTACATCTAAACCTAACCCTAAATCCAATCTTTACCCTAAACCATACACTTGCCCTGGCCTTAACACTAACCCTTTCCCTATACCTAACCCTAACCCTAACCTTAACACTAATTTGAGGCCTATCCCTAGTAGGAACCCAAAACCTAATTGGAATCTGAATCCTGTTCTTAACCTTAACCCTAACACGACTTAACTCTACTCTGACCCTAAAAGTCAAATTAACCCTACTCCTTACCCTAAACCTCAATCTAAACCTAAACCTAACCCTAAACCTAAACTTCACAAGAACACTCAACCTAATCCTAGCACTAACCTAAACTAAAACTAAAACACCTTTTTTGCTAACCCTAATCCTAAATCTAACCCTAACCCCAAAACTCCCCCAAACCTGAGCCTAAACCTAATCCACTCCAAAATCCTTACCCTAACCCTAACCCCAAACACCCTAATACTAGAACTAAAGCAATCCTTCACCCTAACCCTAAAACTAACAATTTAACTTTGACCCTAAAACTCAAATTCACCCTACATACACTTTATGCTACCTAGGTTAGGGTCAGGCTCAATCTGGGTTTTGTGTTGGGGTCAAAGGGATAGGGTTAGGGTAGAGTTCGAGTTAGGATGAAGGTAATGCTTACAGATATGTTTAGAGAATGGAACAGGGTTAGGGTTAAGGTTAGGGTAAGGTTGAAGGTTAGGCTCAGGGACAGATTTAGGGTTAGAGTTTGGGTTCCTTTTAGGTTTAGGGATAGGGTTAGGGTACGGTTAGGTATTGTACAACGCTAAGTGTTAGCTTCTGGGTAAGGGATAGGGTTAGGGTAAGGGTTAGATTCAGGGTTAGGGTTAGCATTAGCATCAGGGTTAGGGTTATGGTAAGAGTTAGGATAGGGAATGGGATACAGTTAGGGTAAGGGTTAGGAATAGGGTTAGGGTTACATTAAGGTTAGGGTTAGTGTTTGGATCAGGGGTAGGGTTAGGAATAAAGTTAGAGTAAGGGCTAGGATTAGGGTTAGGGTTAGGGTAGGGATACGGTTAGGGTAGAGTTAAGGTTAGGGTAGGGTTAGAGTTAGGGTAAGGGTTAGGGATAGGGTTAGGGTTAGGGTTAGGGTTAGGTTAGGGTTTGGGTTATGGTAAGAGTTAGGATAGGGATTGTGATACGGTTAGGGTAAGGGTTAGGAATAGGGATAGGGTTTGATTAGGGTAAGGGTTATTGTTTGGATTAGGGGTAGGGTTACGAATAAAGTTACAGTTAGGGCTAGGATTAGGGTTAGGGTTCGAGATTGGATTAGTGTTAGGGTAAGGAATAAAGTTAGAGTTAGTGTTAGGATTAGGGTTAGGGTAAAGTAGGGTTAGGGGTAGGGTTAGGGTTAGGGTTAGGGTTAGGGTTAGGGTTAGGGTTAGGGTAGGGTTAGGGTTAGGGTTTGGGTTAGGCTAGGGTTAGGGTAAGGGTTAGGGTTAGGGTTAGGGTAAGGGTTAGGGTAAGGGTAGGGTTAGGGTTAGGGTTAGGGTTAGGGTTAAGGTTAAATTTATTGTTAGGGTTAGGGTTAGGGTTACGGTTAAGGTTAAATTTATTGTTAGGGTTAGGGTTAGGGTTAGGGTTAGGGTAGGGTTAGGGTTAGGGTTAGGGTTAGGGTTAGGGTATGCTTAGGGTTAGGGTAAAATTAGGGTTAGGGTTAGTGTTAGGGTTAGGGTTAAATTTATTGTTAGGTTTAGGGTTAAGGTTAGAGTTAGGGTTAGGGTTGAGGTTAGGGTTAGGGTTAGGGTTAGGGTTAGGGTTAGGGTTAGGGTTAGGGTTACGGTTAGGGTTAGGGTTAGGGTTAGGGTTAGGTTAGGGTTAGGGTTATGGTTAAGGTGAGAGTTAGGGTTAGGGTTAGGGTTAGGGTTAGGGTTAGGGTTAGGTAAGGGTTAGGGTTAGGGTAAGAATTAGGATAGGGATTGTGATACAGTTAAGGTAAGGGTTAGGAATTAGAGTTAGGGTTAGGGTTAGGATTAGGGTTAGGGTTAGGTTAGGGTTAGGGTTAGGGTTAAGGTTAGAGTTAGGGTTAGGGTTAGGGTTAGGGTTAGGTAAGGGTTAGGGTTAGGGTAAGAATTAGGATAGGGATTGTGATACAGTTAAGGTAAGGGTTAGGAATTAGGGTTAGGGTTAGGGTTAGGTTTAGGTTTAGGTTTAGGGTTAGGGTTAGGGTTAGGGTTAGTGTTAGGGTAGGTTAGGGTTAGGGTATGGTAGGGTTAGGGTTAGGGTAGGGTAAGGGTTAGCATTAGGTTTAGGGTTAGGGTTAGGGTTAGAGTTAGGTTAGGGCTAGGGTTAGGGTTAGGGTTAGGGTTAGGGTTAATGTAGTTTAGGGCTAGGGTTAGGGTTAGGGTTAGGATAGGGTTAATGTAGGGTTAGGGTTAGTACTAGGAATCAATTTGGAGGAAGGAAAAGGTATAGGAATTGGTTCATTGTTAGCGTTAGTCTTCAGGGTTAGGGTTCGGATTTAGCACTATGTTTCAGGTTCCTTTTAGGTTTAGTGATAAGGATTAGGGGTACGTTTAGGTATTGTACAATGCTAAGTGTTAGCTTCTGTGTGGGGGTTGGGGTTAGATTAAGGGTGAGGGTTAGGGTTAGGACTAGATTTAGGATTAGGTTTAGGAATAGGTTTTCTTTGATTGTTAGGGTGAGAGAAAGGTTAGGCCTTGGGTTTGTTTTTGGAATAGTTTTGGGTTTCAGAATAGGAATTGGGTTAGTATTTGGAATCTGATTGCTTTAGTATTAGTGTTAGGGTGGGGGTTAGAAGTTAGGTGAGCGTTGTGGTAATCTAATGCTTTGTGTTAGGCTTAGGGTTGGGCTTGAGTTTGGTGTTAGGGTCAGCTTTAGTTTGAAGGTAGATTTAGAGTTTAAATTGTGGTCATGCTTTGGATTAGTTTTAGAGTTACTGTAAGATTTAGGTTTCCTTTCAGTGTTAGGCTGTGAGAATTGTAGGCTTTGTGTTTTTGGGTTTGTGTTGGGTTTAGGAATTGGAATAGTGTTTGGGATAATATTAGCGTTAAGGCTGGGGTTAGAGTTAGGTGATGGCTGTGGTAATCTAATGCTTTGTGTTAGGTTTAGGGTTGGGCTTCCATCTGGGGTTGGTTTTAAGGTCCCATTTAGATTTCAGGAAGAATTGGAGTTAAATTGAGGTAACGGTTAGGATTAGATTTAGGGTTCTGATAAGGGTTAGGTTAGGGTTAGGGTTTGGTTCCAAGTTGTTTTTAGGGTTAGGGTTAACGTTAGGTTTCAGGATAGGGTTAGGAATATAGCTAGGTGTTAGGTAAGGTTTAGTCCTGGGGTTTCAGTTCGGGTTAGGTGAAGCGTTAGTTTTACAGTTAGAAGACATGTTAGGGTTAGGGTTAGGTTTTGGTGTAGATTTAGGTTTAGGGTAAGGGTTAGGGATGTAGATGAAGGTTTAGTGGAAGGGGTAGGGTTCTCTTTAGTTTTAGGACCAGGGAAGGGTCCTAAAAGGGCCTTGGCTAAGGGTGAGTTTTAGTATTTGATTTAGCGTTGCGTTCAGGTCTAGGTTAGTTTGAGTGTCAGGCTGAGAGAAGGGGTAGGCCTTGGGTTTGGTTCTGGCTTAGTGTTAGGTTTAGGAATAGGAATAGTTTTGGTGTTTGGATTGGGTTTGGGGTTAGTAGTAGGGATTGGATTGGGGTTAGTGTTAGGTGAGATCTGCGGTAATCTGATGCTTTCTTTGAGGCTTGAGGTTTGAGCTTAAACGTGGTGTTGGTTTTAGGGTAGGATTTAGGGCTAGGGTTTGGTTGAGGGTAGCATTAGGTTTAGGTTTAGGGGAAGGGTTTTGGTTAGGGTAGAGGTTAGAATTCTGGTTTGGGTTAGGAATAGGGTTCTGGACAAGGTAAGGATTTAGTCCTAGGTTTCCAGTTAGGGTAAGGTGAAGTGCTGGTGTTCTAGTTAGGAGAAGAGTTAGGTTGAGGTTTCGGGTTAGGTTTTTTTGTCGATTTAGGTTTTAGGTAAGGGGTAGATTTTAGACAACATGAGCTTTCTGGTCAGAGTAGGGTTAGGCCTTAGAATATGGATAAGATTAGGATAAATGTAGGGTTAGTTTCGGGTTTAGGTTAGTTTGAGTGTTAGGCTGAGAGAAGGGGAGGGCCTTGGGTTTGGGTTTGGTTTAGGGTTAAGATAAGGTTTAGGAATAGGAGTAGGTTTGGGGTTTGGATTGGGTTTGGACTTGATAGTGACTCCCCACTGAACCATAACATCAGGGCCCCATAAATATCATCGGAATTGGCAACACAAACGGTTTGATAGTAGCTACCCGATCTTCAGGTCCTCTGATTGGAATGAACTCAGCACTTTGCTGGCTGTTCCTTGCACCTCCCACCCCAGCTAATGTATGTGATGATTTGTATGATGTAACCCAAAACCAAACCCCAGGCCTACCCCTTCTCTCACCCTGACACTCGAACCAAACCTCCGCCTAAACCTAACCCTAATATCTAAGCCTAAGCCTAACCCTTCCAATTGCCCTAGCCCTAACACTAACCCTTTTCCTATACCTAACCCTGACCTCAGCCCTGATCCTAACCTTTCCCTAACCCTAACACCAACCCGTAACATCATTTGAATCCTAATCCTATTCCAAACCTTAACCCTATCCCAAGGCCTAACCCTACTCTGACCTTTACACTCCAACTAACCCAACCTCGATCAATAAATACAAATGGAATCCTAAACCTAAACCTAAACCTAAACCTACTGCTAACACCACAAGTCAGCCTACTTTTCTCCCTAAATCTAATCACAAATCTCAAAAAATCTTTGTCCCTAACCCTAATCATAAATCCAGTCCAAACTCTGAAACTTTCCCAAAACCTATGCCTATTCCTAACACTTACTCTTACCCTAAGTCTATCCCTAACACTAACCCTTCTCCCAGACACAACCCTAAAGCCAACACTAATCCTAACCTAATCTTTATCCTAATCCTAAACCTAATCCTAACTCTTACCCTAATTCTAACTCTACCCTAACCCTAACTCTGACCCTCAAACCAAACCCACATTTAAGCACAACCCTAATCCCGACACCTAGCATCAGATTACCACAACCCTAACGGAACCCTAACCCTAACACTAATGCTAGGACTATCCCAAACCCTAACCCAAGTACTAGACCAAACCATACCCCTATCCCTCACTCTAAAACTAACAACCCTAACTAAACTCTAACCGTAACCCTATCCCTAATACTAACACTAATCATCTTTTAAACACCAATGTTATTCCTATTCCTAAACCTTACCCAATCTCCAAATGAAATCCAAGGCCGGTGCCTTCTCACACCCTAACGATCAAACCAAACCTACATCTAAACCTAACCCTAAATCCAATCTTTACCCTAAACCATACACTTGCCCTGGCCTTAACACTAACCCTTTCCCTATACCTAACCCTAACCCTAACCTTAACACTAATTTGAGGCCTATCCCTAGTAGGAACCCAAAACCTAATTGGAATCTGAATCCTGTTCTTAACCTTAACCCTAACACGACTTAACTCTACTCTGACCCTAAAAGTCAAATTAACCCTACTCCTTACCCTAAACCTCAATCTAAACCTAAACCTAACCCTAAACCTAAACTTCACAAGAACACTCAACCTAATCCTAGCACTAACCTAAACTAAAACTAAAACACCTTTTTTGCTAACCCTAATCCTAAATCTAACCCTAACCCCAAAACTCCCCCAAACCTGACCCTAAACCTAATCCACTCCAAAATCCTTACCCTAACCCTAACCCCAAACACCCTAATACTAGAACTAAAGCAATCTTTCACCCTAACCCTAAAACTAACAATTTAACTTTGACCCTAAAACTCAAATTCACCCTACATACACTTGATGCTACCTAGGTTAGGGTCAGGCTCAATCTGGGTTTTGTGTTGGGGTCAAAGGGATAGGGTTAGGGTAGAGTTCGAGTTAGGATGAAGGTAATGCTTACAGATATGTTTAGAGAATGGAACAGGGTTAGGGTTAAGGTTAGGGTAAGGTTGAAGGTTAGGCTCAGGGACAGATTTAGGGTTAGAGTTTGGGTTCCTTTTAGGTTTAGGGATAGGGTTAGGGTACGGTTAGGTATTGTACAACGCTAAGTGTTAGCTTCTGGGTAAGGGATAGGGTTAGGGTAAGGGTTAGATTCAGGGTTAGGGTTAGCATTAGCATCAGGGTTAGGGTTATGGTAAGAGTTAGGATAGGGAATGGGATACAGTTAGGGTAAGGGTTAGGAATAGGGTTAGGGTTACATTAAGATTAGGGTTAGTGTTTGGATCAGGGGTAGGGTTAGGAATAAAGTTAGAGTAAGGGCTAGGATTAGGGTTAGGGTTAGGGTAGGGATACGGTTAGGGTAGAGTTAAGGTTAGGGTAGGGTTAGGGTTAGGGTAGGGGTTAGGGATAGGGTTAGGGTTAGGGTTAGGGTTAGGTTAGGGTTTGGGTTATGGTAAGAGTTAGGATAGGGATCGTGATACGGTTAGGGTAAGGGTTAGGAATAGGGATAGGGTTTGATTAGGGTAAGGGTTATTGTTTGGATTAGGGGTAGGGTTACGAATAAAGTTAGAGTTAGGGCTAGGATTAGGGTTAGGGTTCGAGATTGGATTAGTGTTAGGGTAAGGAATAAAGTTAGAGTTAGTGTTAGGATTAGGGTTAGGGTAAAGTAGGGTTAGGGGTAGGGTTAGGGTTAGGGTTAGGGTAGGGTTAGGGTTAGGGTTTGGGTTAGGCTAGGGTTAGGGTAAGGGTTAGGGTTAGGGTTAGGGTAAGGTTTAGGGTTAGGGTAGGGTTAGGGTTAGGGTTAGGGTTAGGGTTAGGGTTAGGGTTAGGGTTAAAGTTAGGGTTAGGGTTAAGGTTAAATTTATTGTTAGGGTTAGGGGTAGGGTTACGGTTAAGGTTAAATTTATTGTTAGGGAGAGGGTTAGGGTTAGGGTTAGGGTAGGGTTAGGGTTAGGGTTAGGGTTAGGGTTAGGGTTAGGGTTGGGGTTAGGGTTAGGGTTAGGGTTAGGGTATGCTTAGGGTTAGGGTAAAATTAGGGTTAGGGTTAGTGTTAGGGTTAGGGTTAAATTTATTGTTAGGTTTAGGGTTAAGGTTAGAGTTAGGGTTAGGGTTGAGGTTAGGGTTAGGGTTAGGGTTAGGGTTAGGGTTACGGTTACGGTTACGGTTAGGGTTAGGGTTAGGGTTAGGGTTAGGTTAGGGTTAGGGTTAGGGTTAAGGTGAGAGTTAGGGTTAGGGTTAGGGTTAGGGTTAAGGTAAGAATTAGGATAGGGATTGTGATACAGTTAAGGTAAGGGTTAGGAATTAGAGTTAGGGTTAGGGTTAGGATTAGGGTTAGGGTTAGGTTAGGGTTAGGGTTAGGGTTAAGGTTAGAGTTAGGGTTAGGGTTAGGGTTAGGGTTAGGTAAGGGTTAGGGTTAGGGTAAGAATTAGGATAGGGATTGTGATACAGTTAAGGTAAGGGTTAGGAATTAGGGTTAGGGTTAGGGTTAGGTTTAGGTTTAGGTTTAGGGTTAGGGTTAGGGTTAGTGTTATGGTAGGTTAGGGTTAGGGTATGGTAGGGTTAGGGTTAGGGTAGGGTAAGGGTTAGCATTTGGTTTAGGGTTAGGGTTAGAGTTAGGTTAGGGCTAGGGTTAGGGTTAGGGTTAATGTAGTTTAGGGCTAGGGTTAGGGTTAGGGTTAGGATTGGGTTAATGTAGGGTTAGGGTTAGTGCTAGGAATCAATTTGGAGGAAGGAAAAGGTATAGGAATTGGTTCATTGTTAGCATTAGTCTTCAGGGTTAGGGTTCGGATTTAGCACTATGTTTCAGGTTCCTTTTAGGTTTAGTGATAAGGATTAGGGGTAAGTTTAGGTATTGTACAATGCTAAGTGTTAGCTTCTGGGTGGGGGTTGGGGTTAGATTAAGGGTGAGGGTTAGGGTTAGGACTAGATTTAGGATTAGGTTTAGGAATAGGTTTTCTTTGATTGTTAGGGTGAGAGGAAGGTTAGGCCTTTCACCCTAATTGGAATGCCTGGGTCCTTTAGAATCACTTCAAAGGGTTCTATGTCTAACTTCCCTACTGATTCTGGACTCTACCAAACTTCTGGGTTAATTCTAGCCTCATCTTCTATCGTTAGAGTACGTTGCTGAGCAGTTAATTCTCTATCTTTTACTTCCAAATTTATTCCTAACTCCACAATTCAATCTCTCCCTAGCAAATTCTATTCTGCTTCAGGTACCAATAAAAAAGACTCAGTTCCATAGGTGCTAGGTGATTCTATTTCTACCTGCTTTACAACAGGTACCATAAAAGGTTCCCCTTTTGTTCCAATTACTTGTAGCTCTTCCGAGGATAAAGAACATCCTCGAGGTAAATATTGAACAGTCGATCTTTCTGCCCCAGACTCTACCAAAAATTCCATTTCCTGACGCTGAGAACCCAATTTCAATTTTATCAAGGGCTTGTTTCTTTCCCAGGTCCCCAGCACATAGAGTCCCTGACCCCCTCAGTCCTCCTGAAACATTTGCTCGTCCCAGATTCTCTTTCTACAGTCTTTCTTCATGTGTCCCTTTTTCTGACAGTAGAAGCATTCAACTATCCTCATATCTCTGGGTCTGTTCTGCTTGGGTTGAAGCGCATTTTCTGCCCGAGGAATATTCCCTCTTCTCCTTGCCTGGAACGCCCCCTTCTGTCCTTCTCTTACCGCGGCTATCAGACTTCCAGCTTGCCTCTTCTGAGTCTCCTCCTCTCTCCTTAACGTATACTTTCTGAGCCTCTCTCAGCAATTCATCTAATCCTCTCTCCTGCCAGTCCTCCAGCTTCTCTAGTTTCCTTCCAATATCTGTCCAGGACCTAGCTTCAAACCGCGTTTTCAGGAGAGCTCGCCCCACGGGGTAGCAGGATCTAATCCTGAATAGAACTGTACATTTCTGCATAGTCTCTCTAACCACTCAGTAGGAGTTTCATCTTTTTTCCGTTGCTTGCCTTATTTGCCTTATTGATATTCTGTCCCCGAGGGACAGATTCTCTAATCCCTTGAATAATAAGAACTCGCAAATCTGCCATGTGAGTACCATGTTCCTGGCTCTGATTATCCCAATTGGGCCGCTGTAAGGGTCACTTTAGATCTGCTCCTGGGCCAGCCGGGTGTTGCTGATCCCAGATTCACGTACCTGCCCTCCTGATCATATCCCTTTCTTCTGCTCTAAATAGTATGCCCAAAATTGCCTGTGTTTCATCCCAAGTTTAATGGTTGGGACCTGAAGATTGATCTAGCCTCTCGGAGACCCCTCAAGGATCCTCCAGCAAATTCCCCATCTCCTTCTGAAATTCCCTTATGTATCTCCTGAGTTGAAGGGAACTGAAACATAGCCAGCTCCTGGCTTTGATCCTCCGGTAGCTACAGGTATTTCTCTTCAAGGGAGAACGTTTCCTCCTTGACCCCTCTCCTGCCTAGCTTGCCTTCTAGTGATCCTTCTCCTAGGGAAGTCTAGGGGTTCACATTCAGGTTCATCTCCCAAGTCAGATTCAGCTTGCTCCGGCGGAGCCGCTGGATTCTGTTCGGGGGGAGCGTAAGGCGGGGGGATAGTGTATAATGTCCTCCTCTGTTGTATTCCTTTTTTTAATTAGGGGGAACAGAAAGGTTCCAATATCAGATTCTACACATCATTTGCATACTCACCATCTTCCAGATTCAAAGGCTGTTTTTCATTTGCATAAGCGTTTAGAGCCTGGCAGATCCGGTCCTCAAAGGACCCAAATACTGGCCAGAACAGCTGATCTGCCCTTCTCTGCTTTCCTCCCCATACCTCCATACAGTCATGTACCATCTTCACCTCACTCTTTCCTCGTCTAGAGGGAGAATCACCCCAATGTTTTAACATTAAACCTAGGGGACTTTCTAGTGGTATGTCCGGTAGCTTTACCTGCGAGCTGTACCTAGAGTTCGGAGCTACAGGTCTCTGCACAGAAGTTCCCCAGCCCAGGGGCCGTCCGAAGACGGGGTGCTCCCCTGGAGTGGGAATTCCACAGCAGAGTCGCCTGGATCCGAGTCACGGCACCAAATTGTTAGAGGTGTGAAGAGAACGATACGCACCAACTGTTGCCAACAGTAAGGAATTTATTGAGCAAGCAAGAAATGAGCGGAACAGCGCTGGGCGGCTGGGAGTCTCCTCTGCACCAGAGGTGCTCAACAGGGCCCCCCAACCCCTCTTTTCATTGTCCCTTATCTCTGCATTCATGTCTTATCTTTCTCTTCCTGGGCTGCGCTGGCTGTTATCTGGGGGTCGTTCTCTGCCTCCTGGCGATCGAGATGATGAAGGCCATAGTTTTCCTCAGCTCCGATCACGCGCGCTCAAGAGAAGATTTTCACTTCTTTTTCTTTTGCAGTTTCTCCAAAGGTCACTGCTATCTGTTGTTCATTGTCCAGGTGTTAGAACTAAGCGCTGTGGCTCCAACTTGCACAAACTACAGTTTTTAGACAAAACATCGATATATCTCTTTTGAGACTTCTACAAACTACATAGTTCTCAGAAAAAAAAACACGCTGAAAAACACGGACACATCTGTCTCGAGTCGGTTTGATTAACAAGTAGAGAACTCATTTTTACCACAATCCTTACCCTAAGCCTAACACTCACCTTAAACCTAACCCGAACCCTGTACCTAGCTTGAACCCTAAGCATAACCCTAAACCTATCCCTATTCCTATCCTCAACAGTAACCCAAACCCTAATCCTAACACTGACACTCAACCTAGTTCTAATGCTGTATCTAACCTTAGAACTCAAACAAACCCTATCCCTAAGCCTAATCCTAAATCGAATTCTAACCCTTACCTATACACTATCCCTATCCCCAAAACCCTTTTCCTACACCTAACCCTAACCACAAGACTTACCTTAACCTAACAGCAATCCCAGGCCTAACCCTAACACTAACCTGAAACCTAATCCTATTCCTAACCTTAACCCTAACCAGAGGCCTAACCCTAATCTGACCCTTACACTCAAACTGACCCTGCCCCTAACCCTAAACACAGATCGCATCCTAAACCTAAACCTAAACCTAAAACTTCCCCTAATGCTAACATGAACACTCAACCTAATCCTAGCTCTAAACACAATCATAAAACTGAGAAAAACTTTTTCCCTAACCCTAATCCTAAACCTAATCCAAAACCTAAAACAATCCCAAACCCTTTCCCTATCTCTAACCCTAACCCAGAATCTAAACCTAACCCTATTACTAAACCCAATCTTACACCTAACCCTATTCCATAACCTAAACTTACCCTAACACTGTATCACTAAATCTTTCCCTAATCGTAACCCTAACCCTAAACATAACCTTACCCTAGTACTAAAACAAACTTACCCATAACCCTAACCCAAAACCTAACAGAACCCTAGTCCTAACCATAATCCTAACCCTAACTCAAACCCTAAATCTAACACTAATCCTTACCCTAAACAGAACTCGAAGCACTTCCCAAATCCTAATTCTAACTCTACCCTAACCCTAACCCAAACTCAGACCCTACCACAAAACCCAAGTGGAAGCCCAACCCTAAACCTAACCAAAAGCATCAGATCACCACAACCCTCACCTAAATCTATCCCAAAACATGTTCCTAATATTAAACCAAATCCTAATCCAAACACTAACCCTACAACTATTCCTAAACCTTTACTTAACACAAAGCCAAACCCGAGGCCTACCCCTTACCTCACCCTGACACTCAAACTAACCCTACCCCTAACCCTACATACAAATCCAATCCTAAGTCTAACCCTAAACTTAACCCTAATGCTACTCCTAACATGAACACTTCACCTACTTCTGTCCCTGACGCTAACACTCAAATTATCCCTAACCCTTACCCTAAACCGAAATCTACACCAAAACCTAACCCTTGCCCTAACCCTGACCCTGAAGCTGACCCTAACCCTAGCCTAAACCCTAACCCTAACCAGTCGCAGAAAAGGCCTGAATCCATACAGCCTTTTCACTGTGAAAATCTGGGAGAGAAAATCTGGCTTACCATGGAGATCTCAGCTTTAAGGAAATCTAAAAACAAAACAAAGCATGCAGTTCCCAGATTCCCAGCAACATTTTTCCCCATAGTTTCACCACCATAGATTGAGAAGACCATTTGCTGGACTTACACAGTGTCAGCAGGGTGAACCACATTTGGTCAGTGCACAACATTAATTACCACTTGCTCCACAGGCACAGGACAGACGGCCTCAGCGGTTAAGCACCCAGCCACTACAGGGATACACTTTCTGATTCACACTGCTGCAAAACGGCACCCATCTATTGTGCAAGTACCTGCTGTAAACCGTAACACAGAAACTCTAGCAGCTACGGAAATCAGGAAAGAAATACTTCAAGAACTAATCAATACTTCTACTCAAAGGACGTATGAATATACTTCAAGTAGACTTCAGCTTCCAGGACCACGACATCCCAAGGTCCTGGAACAGAAAAACAACTCCGAATTTAATTCCAGAACTGGATCAAGAAATTAAGTCAGTGAGATCAAGACATTCACCCAGACAGCCACAGCTCATCAACCTCACCTTCATTTCCACCCAACAGAATAATGCTATGTAAACTACATAGCATAACACGCCCTGCCCCCTTTCTTGCAATATCCTGAATATAAAATCCCTTTTCTTTTTTTTTCCGTTATCCAAAATTTACATAGGAATACCTTCTTGATCATATTTAACGTGCACTCAAAAACAGCATCAAAGATCTGAGGTATTTCAGCAGCGATGTGCCCACCCAGCTTCTTTACAGCCACAGCCACAGCACCCAGTACTGCAGGCTCTCTAGCAGCTGGAACATTTCTCTGGTAGTCAATGAGAGCGGCACCCAACAAGGGAGGAACAAAGCTTTCAGCAACCTACATCAAGAGCAAGACATGCTTAGAGCAGTGCAGTTACCCAACAAAGCCTCACACAGCAGTTCGGAAAGAAGCTAAAAATGAACTTACACGCCCACATGCTTCCCACACACTGTGTTCATCCAGCAGTGCTTGCCTGAGGGCTCTCCTACACCTTCCTGCTTCCCCTTAGGACTGCTCTCAGCTGACACTACCTGAAGCACTCAAAACACAGCTCAGGCCTACCCCTGTATGGTCACAGCTTATCATCCTTCCTGCAGATATTGCAGTTCTGAAGCCAGTTCTTGTGAACAGAACAGTGTTAACTGCACTGCAGCAAAAGAGCAGAGTTCCTCCTGAATGTGTCCTATCAACTCTTTGGATGCCATATTTACTTACCATCTGAGGATCGTTGGACCTGCTCACCCAGCCAGAAATCAGTTCTAAACTTTCCCTTTTTACAGTCCTCATCCTTCTAACCAAGGGCTGCTTGGTTTCCACTTCGCCTGAAAGGTAGCAAAGCTGCACTGAATCTGGGTTAAGATGCGTCAACAAACAGATTCCCCTCAACTCCTTCCAGAAGATTGAGAATGTTTCATTTTTATACCCAAATGACAAAGAAGGAAGATCTCTCGTTCATATTATGCAGATTAAAACCATTTTCCCATTACTTCAGCTCCATGGATCCAAGTTGCAATTTAGTATTCCAGTGCTACTGCTGACAGCACACTCTGCCAGTACAACTCAGAAACAATGCTGCAGCTTCTTTTTCAAGGAAGGGAATGTTCCTTCAGCTCTCAGGATCATGCTTACCTCTGGCTCTCACTGCGTGATGAGAAGAACCAACCTATACAGTGTTCTAAAGCACGCTCCTGATTTGGTCACAAACAGAATTGTTCCAACTTGTCTTTACTACAAGGAGCCTAATTCTTACTTCATTTTCTCACGTCCAAGTCCATGCAAGTCTCCTCAGTAGAACTTGCCCTAACTGAGTGCACAGACACACACTCATAACAGTACATCCAAGGAAAACCTCACCAGACTGCAGCCAGGGAAACAAAGGCAGAACTGCTCCTGCTGCCATCAGAGATAACAACTGTGAGAACACACTCTGAGCCGAGTGCCATCTCAATAGCTGTTGCTCGAGTAAAATCTCACCACTACAAGTCCTAGCAACTGCTTCCTATTTCTCTCGTTGTGTTTTCTTTTTGTTTTAAGCACCTTCTGGCAATTAGAGCTGCAGAATCAAAAGAATGCATTAAGTTCTGAGAAGCTACGTCAAGGTGTATTCATTGCATGGGTAAGAAAGTCTGTCAGAACACAGCTCCATGGTTTTATGATTTTTGGTTCTGGTATTCCACATCATAACATCATGTATTGCATTAAGAGTTAAGGAGCTAATACTCCAGCTCCATAGATCATTGATAATTCCAGGTATACCTGCCTCAGAAGAGAAGAAGAACTACATTCCCCAGAGGACTTTGCGATGCTTTGTATTTTTACGTGTTTTCCGCTCAGAGGGAACAGATAAAAACCCTCAGCAGTCACGGGACATTCTCTTTCCTTCGGGACCGACTCAGCAGTGGGTGCTCGCTGCCGTATCGCCTTCAGCGTTAGCGTAAGGCCTTCGGTTTATCGGACACTCTCTCTTGCTCATTTTATTTGATTCATTAGCCTCAATTCCAATTACATTGTATTATTTTGTGTTATTTTGCTTTCTAATATCTTATTTAGTAAATTAGCTTTCCTCCTCAGATCGTTGCCGCTGTTTTGTTTCTAGGCCCATCTCCCTTTTCCCTTTTCCCTTTTTCCTTGCCCTTTCCTGGGGCGTGGGTCCGTGGGTCCCCCGCACCAATCGTCACGGAACCGGGCCGATCCAGCCCGGTAAACCGTTGACATTTTTGGCGCCCAACGTGGGGCGGACGAGCTGCCTCAGCCGGGCAGAGACATACTCTTAGAGTGAATCTTTGTCTCTTGCTAGCAAGCTTATCTGTACTGCAGGTGGTGTACGGCAAAACATGACCTTGAAGTCTGGGCGTACTGCCAGTTGTTCTGGGATATCTGTAAACTTTTTTGGGTGCTGCTAACTTGTTATAGTAAAGAAAAAAAAAAAAAATGCTCTCTCTTTTTAAACTTCTCTTAAAGGGGCTGCATTTCATTGCTTTTTCCCTTTTAATGCTCAAAACGTACTGGGACCTTTTCCCTGAACACCTGCAAGATCCTGAGAACCTAAGCAGATACTTAAGACAGGGATGCTGCGGCTCAGACAGATCTGAGGAGGCCCAAATTATTTGGGGTCTGGCTTATGCCAATCGGACCTTATTCATTACTATCCCAGAGAGGCATAGAGTTTCTGAAATAGAGCGAGAGAGTCTCCGAGCCGAGAGGGATAGTGTCCAGATCCAGAAAGAGAGTCTTTTAGCAGACAATCAAACTCTCCTGACCAATTTAGACAGCCTCCAGTCTGATCAAGACACCCTCCAGACCAAGCAAGTCGCTTTTCAGTTCGAGAAAGATGCCCTCCAGCCTGAAAGAGATGCCCTCCAGTCCGAACTCAACAACCCTCAGTCTCAACAAGATGGTCTCCAGTTTGTGCAAGATGCCCTCCAACCTGAAAGAGACACCCTCCTGTCTGAGCAAGATGTCCTCCTGCCTGAACGGTACTCCTTCAGAACTGAGCGAGGTACATACCAGCCACAATAGCCCGTGCCCCCCAGCCAGGTGGGGGAAAGGGATAATAGAGTGCATTGGACTGCGTGGATTCGATGGCCTGGCACATCAGAACCACAAAATTACAAGGCACTGGTGGACACTGGTGCACAATGCACTCTAATGCTCTCCAGTCACCAAGGGACAGAATTAATCTATACTTCTGGGGTGACTTGGGGTTCACAAGAGTTGACCATGACTCACTCACCGTTTAACAGCCCCATATGGCCGGCGCGTAAAACCAGTGGAGAATGGAGGCTGACGGTAGATTACCGTGGCCTGAATGAAGTCACACCCCCACTGAGTGTTGCTGTGCCGGACATGCTTCAACTCCAGTACGAACTGGAGTCAAAAGCAGCCAAGTGGTATGCCACCATTGACATTGCCAATGCCTTCTTTTCAATTCCTTTGGCCACAGAATGTAGGCTGCAGTTTGCTTTCACCTGGAGAGGCATTCAGTACACCTGGAAACGTTTGCCCCAGGGGTGGAAGCACAGCCCAACCATTTGCCATGGGTTGATCCAAACTGCATTGGAACAGGGCGGTGCTCCTGAGCACTTACAATACATTGATGACATCATTGTGTGGGGCAATACAGCAGGGGAAGTTTTCAAGAAAGGGGAGAGAATAATCCAGATCCTCCTGCGAGCTGGCTTCGCTATTAAGCGAAGCAAAGTGAAAGGGCCTGCACAGGAAATTCAGTTCCTAGGAATAAAGTGGCAAGATGGACGTCGTCACATCCCAACAGATGTGATTGACAAAATTATTGCTATGTCTCCACCCACTAGTAAGAAAGAGACCCAAGCTTTTCTGGGTGTAGTGGGCTTTTGGAGAATGCATGTTCCAAACTACAGTCTCATTGTGAGCCCTCTCTTTCGGGTGATGCGGAAGAAGAATGATTTTGAATGGGGCCCTGAGCAGCAGCAGGCTTTTGAGCAAATGAAGCAGGAGATAGCCCGTGCCGTGGCCCTGGGGCCAGTGCGGAC
Source organism: Callipepla californica brunnescens (assembly GCA_023055505.1). Classification (NCBI taxonomy): domain Eukaryota; kingdom Metazoa; phylum Chordata; class Aves; order Galliformes; family Odontophoridae; genus Callipepla; species Callipepla californica. The sequence goes on from JALIRH010000125.1 coordinate 784,876, forward strand.
GGGACAGGATGTAAAGAACATCCTCTACACTGCTGCTGGAAAGGAAGGTCCCACTTGGAGTTTGTGGCAAAGAGCTTCTGGAGAGACCCGAGGCCGACCCCTTGGTTTCTGGAGTCGAGCATACAGGGGGTCTGAGGAGCGCTACACTCCAACTGAGAAGGAAATCTTAGCCGCGTATGAGGGGGTTCGAGCTGCTTCCGAAGTAATCGGTACTGAAGCGCAGCTCCTTCTGGCACCTCGACTGCCAGTGCTGAATTGGATGTTCAAAGGAAAGGTTCCCTCAACCCATCATGCTACTGATGCCACTTGGAGTAAGTGGATTGCGCTGATTACACAGCGAGCTCGGATGGGGAACCTCAGTCATCCAGGAATCCTAGAAGTGATCATGGACTGGCCTGAAGGTAAAAAGTTTGGAACAACCCCAGCAGAGGAGGTATCACGTGCTAAAGAGGCCCCACCATACAATGAACTACCAGACAATGAAAAGAGATATGCCCTGTTCACAGATGGATCGTGTCGCATTGTGGGAAAGCACCGCAGATGGAAATCTGCTGTGTGGAGCCCCACACGACAAGTTGCAGAGGCCACTGAAAGAAAAGGAGAATCAAGCCAATTTGCAGAGGTAAAGGCTGTCCAGCTGGCCTTAGATGTTGCTGAACGCGAGAGGTGGCCAGTGCTTTATCTTTACACTGACTCATGGATGGTGGCAAATGCCTTATGGGGGTGGTTACAGCAATGGGAACAAAATGGCTGGCAACGGAGGGGTAAACCTATTTGGGCTGCTGAACTGTGGAAAGATATTGCTGCCCGAGTAAAGAATATGGTTGTAAAGGTGCGCCATGTAGATGCTCATGTTCCTAAAAGCCGAGCAACTGAAGAACAACAGAATAACCATCAGGTAGATCGAGCTGCCAAAGTTAAGATGGCTCAAGTAGACTTGGACTGGCAACATAAAAGTGAATTATTTTTAGCTCGATGGGCCCATGAGACCTCGGGCCATCAAGGAAGAGATGCAACATATAAATGGGCTAGAGACCGAGGGGTGGACTTAACTATGGACGCTATTGCACAGGTTATCCATGACTGTGATACATGCGCCACAATTAAACAAGCCAAGAGGATGAAACCTCTTTGGGGGGAAGGGCGATGGCAAAAGTATAAATATGGGGAGGCGTGGCAGGTTGATTATATCACCTTGCCACGATCTCGCAATGGTAAATGTTATGTGCTCACCATGGTGGAAGCAACCACCGGGTGGCTTGAAACATATGCAGTACCCCATGCTACCGCCCGAAACACCATTCTAGGTCTGGAGAAACAAGTCCTATGGCGACATGGCACTCCAGAAAGAATTGAGTCAGATAATGGGACTCATTTCAAAAATTCTCTTGTAAGTAATTGGGCCAAAGATCATGGCATTGAATGGATTTATCATATCCCCTATCACGCACCAGCTTCTGGTAAGATTGAAAGATACAATGGGTTGCTAAAAACCATGTTGAAAGCAATGGGTGGCGGAACATTCAAGCATTGGGAGAAGCATTTTGCAGAAGCCACCTGGTTGGTCAACACTCGAGGATCCATCAATCGTGATGGTCCTGCCCAATCCAACTCCCTACCTACTGTAGAGGGAGATAAGGTCCCTGTAGTACATGTAAAGAACATGTTGGGCAAGGCGGTTTGGGTACTTCCAGCTTCTGGAAAGGGCAAACCTCTCCGTGGAACTGTCTTTGCGCAGGGACCTGGGTCCACTTGGTGGGTGATGCAGAAGAATGGGGATGTTCAGTGTGTACCACAAGGGAATTTGATGCTGGGGGAGTGCAGTCAGTAATTCCATGTATATACTTGTATATATATGTTGTGTGTGTGTATATCTAATTCATGTTAATCATTGTTCTTCTGTATGTATCAAGCATGATGTAACGATGTGGAATAAGGGGTGGAATGTCATGGTTTTATGATTTTTGGTTCTGGTATTCCACATCATAACATCATGTATTGCATTAAGAGTTAAGGAGCTAATACTCCAGCTCCACAGATCATTGATAATTCCAGGTATACCTGCCTCAGAAGAGAAGAAGAACTACATTCCCCAGAGGACTTTGCGATGCTTTGTATTTTTACGTGTTTTCCGCTCAGAGGGAACAGATAAAAACCCTCAGCAGTCACGGGACATTCTCTTTCCTTCGGGACCGACTCAGCAGTGGGTGCTCGCTGCCATATCGCCTTCAGCGTTAGCGTAAGGCCTTCGGTTTATCGGACACTCTCTCTTGCTCATTTTATTTGATTCATTAGCCTCAATTCCAATTACATTGTATTATTTTGTGTTATTTTGCTTTCTAATATCTTATTTAGTAAATTAGCTTTCCTCCTCAGATCGTTGCCGCTGTTTTGTTTCTAGGCCCATCTCCCTTTTCCCTTTTCCCTTTATCCTTGCCCTTTCCTGGGGCGTGGGTCCGTGGGTCCCCCGCACCAATCGTCACGGAACCGGGCCGATCCAGCCCGGTAAACCGTTGACAACCTTCTGGCAATTAGAGCTGCAGAATCAAAAGAATGCATTAAGTTCTGAGAAGCTACGTCAAGGTGTATTCATTGCATGGGTAAGAAAGTCTGTCAGAACACAGCTCCAATAACCGAGTCACTTCATTCCTCAAGGGATGCTCCAGCAGCACATTCTACTTGGATATCACAGACCCAATTTTTTCCAGGTAACAGTGGTTAGGTAACTCGAGTAGCTCCTAATTCCTCCTCAGTGATTACCAGTCTAGTTTGTGACAAATCTGAGGCGCCTTCACTGAAGTTACACTTCTGTAAGAAAGCTGTTTCAGTAGTAGAATATCACCAAACCAAAACTCTGCCAACGTCCTAGGGTCTTTTCTTATCTAAAACGATGAAGTCAGAACTTACAACTGTGTCTCCACAAGACTGCTATTAGTCAGCAGTCTCCGGTACCCTTCCTAAACTCACACTTGAAGAGCTTTCCTCCTTCCGCAATCAGAGTTTCTTTGAACAAAACATCTGGCTAACAAAAACAAGAACCTAAGCAAGCACATTTTCAGGCATTCTCTTGCCCAAACGCACACACAAAGAAGCAACAAAAACCACCACCACCAACAGACACGCAATGAGATAAGCCCAGCAAATTCACAACCTGATCACGTGCACTGCCCATCCCGCTGTTAGGAAGGACGTGCAATTTCTTACCGTCAGCCTCAAGAGCTGCAGACATGTTTTCACTTGGGCACTTGGACATATTCAGCATATCTAAATCAATTCTTCCCAGCTGAATCACAAAGGGGCGGCCAGCTGCTTTCCATGCCCTTACGCTGCTTTTCAGAATGCTACCAAGCTGCGTAACGGCTTCAGGATCCTTCAGAACATCAACATTCTGTGGAAAAGAACTGAGCTAACTCCAGTCAGTCAACGAAAACGCCATTTATCTTCTAATACAAAAACGGTCACTTTCACGTTTAGGGTTATCTTACACGCTGTGTTAAAGCATGTTCTGTCAAGTTCTTCAACTGGATTTAAACCAGTCTCAGTTGTTTAGGTCTCCTTCAACACTTCTACTGCCAGATCAACCATTGCTTTATAAAAGTTCAGCACAGCCAAGTTCACTTCATTCCACAGATAAAAAAAAAATGGAATAACAACAAACATTCAGCACTTTTACTTTAGTTGAATACACAAAATGTACCGTCTGACTTTTGTTGCCTGCATGTGTTTTTCTATCAGATGCTCCTGTACAGTCCGGTCTGTCTGCGCCCCAACCACGTATCCTACTGCTCCACAGAACGGATGCACCTGATTGAAAAACAAGAAGTCCAACAGAAAGTTAAGGAAGACTAACCCAAAATGTACAGCGTTCAGGTAGTAAAAGTTCAAAATGGCTTTCCAATGACTAAATACCCACTTCCCACCTCAGTTCACAAGATCCTTCTCCATCCTTTCCTTCCTTACTCCACATTTAAAGCAAGCCTCTGCTCCCCTCCAATACAGGCAGGAAATTAGAAATGCAAAAGCCCAGCTCCAACTTAGACTGGCTACTGCAGTAAAGCAGAGCAAAAAATCCTTTTACAAATATATTAACAGTAAAAGATCTAAGGAGAATTTCTCTCCTTTACTTGATGCGGCAGGGAATGGAACCACAGAGGATAAGGAAAAGGTTGAGGTTCTCAATGCCTTCTTCACGTCTCTCTTTAATAGACAGATCAGTTAACTCAGGATACTTTTTGCCCTGACCTGGAAGTCTGGGACGAAGCGCATCATACACCCCCTGTGATCCTAGCAGAGACAGTCAGAGACCTGCTCCTCCATCTGAACTGCCGCAAGTCCATGGGACCAGATGGGATCCAACCAAGGGTGCTGAGGGAGCTGGCAGAGGTGATTGCCAAGCCGCTTTCTGTCATCTATCAGCATTCCTGGTCATCTGGAGAGGTCCCACAAGATTGGAGGCTTGCCGATGTGACTCCCATCTACAAAAAAGACCGTAAGGAAGTGTCATGGTTTTATGATTTTTTGGTACTGGTATTCCACATCATGGCATCATGTGGTGCATTGGGAGTCAGGGAGAAAACTACATTCCCCAGAGGACTTGGCAATGCTTTGTATTTTTTCACGTGTTTTCCGCTCAGAGGGAACAGATAAAAACTCTCTGCGGTCACGGGACATTCTCTCTTTCCTCTAGGATCACTTAGGAGTGGGTGCTCGCTGCCGTCCGCCTTCAGCGTTAGCGCAAGGCCTTCGGTTTATCAGGCACTCACTCTCTCTCTCTCTCTCTCTCTCTGTCTTACTCGTTTTGTTTGATTCATTGGGCTTAATTCCAAATTGTATTGCATTATACTGTGTTATTTACTTCCTGATGTCTTATTTAGTAAATTAGCTTTTCCCCCTCAGATCGTTGCCGCTGTTTTGTTTTGGGGCTTATCTCCCTTTTTCCCTTTCCCCCTTCCCCTTGTCCGGGGTGTGGGCCTGTGGGTCTCCTTCCTCGGTTGTCGCAGGGCCGGGCTGAACCGGCTCACAAACCCCTGACATTTTTGGCGCCCAACGTGGGGCACAACCAGCTGCCTTAGCCAGGCAGAGACAAACTTTTAGAGTACATCTCTGTCTGTTGTTAACAAGCTTATCTGTACTGCAAGTGCTGTACAGCAAAACACGACCTTGAAGTCCGGGCGTACTGTCAGTTGTTTTGGGATATCTGTAAACTTCTTTTGGGTACTGCCAGATTGTTTTAGTACAAGAAAAAAAAAAATAATAATAAAAAGATGTCTTTTCTGTTTCTGTTAAAACTGCCCTTACAGGGATTGTACTTCACCGCTTTTTCCCTCTTAATGCTCAAAACGTACTGGAACTTGGTTAAGTTTGCCATTCTGTTCCATTGGGTCTGGTCCCTGTATGATAAATTAAAAGCAATGATAGAGGAACCTGCCAGATCCCAGGGCACCCCAGCTAATGGAACAAAGGATAACATGTTAACGAACCATGTGATGTTTGAATGGGTATCCAGGTTCCCCTCTCAGTTTTTTATGAATTTTCAAGATCACAGCTTAGGGATGGTGTTAATAATTGGGATATTAGTCCTCCTGCATGTAGTAGCACTTTACATCATGTGCAGGAAGCTTCTCCCAGAAACAGAGAATGTTGAATGGCAGGGAGAGTGGAGAGTTTTAGGAAAGAAATGAGAAGGATGGGGACACCCGGTGTCATGGGATTTTTCTCCTGAACAATTGCAGGATCCTGAGGAGCTAGGCCTGTATCTGAGTAAAGGGTGCTGCGGCTCAGAAAGATCTGAGGTGGAACACTTATTTGGGGCTTGGCCTATGCTTACCGAGGTTTATATACTATTATGAAGAGAGAGAGTGTCCAAACTGAGGCCCAAACCAAAGAGGAAAACCTCCCGCTCACACCTGACCAGCCAAAGGAAGCACCAGTATCAAAGTCAGTTGCCCCTGTGGAAGGCAAGAAATGGAAACGTGTGTCCTCGCGCCTAGAACGCAAAGAAGAGGTGCCGAAAGAAGAGGAAGATATAGGTGAGGGGGTGGCCACAACCCCATCACCATCGAGAAAGGCAACAAAGAAAAGTGAGAGACATGGAGAAGAAAGTGATGATGAAGGTGAAGAGAAAGTTAAAGTTACGACGTTTCGTTGGCCCGTGAAAATGTCTGAGATCCAAGGCTCAAGAAAGGAGTTTATTCGACGTCCAGATGAGAGTATTGTCACTTGGTTGCTTCGGTGTTGGGACAACCGGGCCAACAGTGTGTCCCTTGATAGTAACGAAGCTCGCCAACTAGGAAACATTGCCCGAGATCCGGCTGTCGACAGAGGAATCAGCAGGTATATGGATGGAATCGCCAGCCTCTGGCAACGAATGCTAGTAGCTGTGAGGGAAAGATATCCCTACAAGAGTGACCTGGCACCTAAAGTGAAAAGGTGGAAAACTATTGAGGAAGGCATCCAGTATTTGAGAGAAACAGCTGTGGCGGAAATGCTCTATGATCCCACCTTTGATCCTGACGATCGGGACCATGATCCGGAGAAAGTAAGGATTACACCCGAAATATGTCAGAAGCTTTCTAAGTCAGCACCAGAAAGGTACGCCGGTACACTAGTGACAACGTTCAACAGATATGAGGACCAAGACAGAAAACCCCCAGTTTTTGAACTAATTCTTACACTTCAAAACTTCAAACAAAAATTTCCGCCGCCATACACGTCCATTTCAGCCATATCAAAGTTAGAAGGACAAATGGAAGATATACTGGGAAAATTATCCCAACTGATTGATAGGGTTGAATCGGTTGCAGCTATCAGAAGCAAACGCCATCCTGCTCGAGCAAATGACAGCACTAACTTCACTAACTTCATGTCGCGTGCGGCTTTGTGGAGTTACTTACGTGCAAATGGAGAAGATATGAAGGAATGACATCAAAAACCCACCCCTGCACTGCGAGTACGGGTGAGAGAATTCCAACACAGACCAACTACCAGCGAAGTTGTTCCCGTCACTACAGGTAATGAATAGAGGGGCCCTGCCCTCAGCCAGAGGAGGGAGAGGGATAATAGAGTGTATTGGACTGTGTGGATTCGGTGGCCTGGCACATCAAACCCACAGAAATAGGAGGCACTGGTGGATACTGGTGCACAATGTACTCTAACGCCTTCAAGTTATAAAGGGGCAGAATTGATTCATCTCTCTGGAGTGACTGGCGGCTTTCAGGAATTGTCTGTGCTGGAGGCAGAAATAAGCCTCACGGGTAAAGACTGGCAGAAGCATCTTATAGTGATTGGACAGGGGGCCCCACGCATACTTGGTATAGACTATCTCAGAAGGGGGCACTTTAAGGATCCCAAGGGGTAGCGATGGGCTTTTGGAATAGCTACTGTGGACACAGATAGCATTAAGCAACTATCTGTTTTACCTGGCCTGTCAGAAGATCCATCTGTTGTGGGGTTGCTACAAGTGGAGGAGCAACAGGTACCAATTGCGACAAAAACGGTGCACAGACGGCAGTACCGCACCAACAGGGATTCCTTGCTCCCCATTCATCATCTGATTCGTCAGCTAGAGAGCCAGGGAGTGATCAGCAAAACTCACTCCCCGTTTAACAGCCCCATATGGCCAGTGCGTAAAGCCAACGGAGAATGGAGGTTGACGGTAGATTACCGTGGCCTGAACGAAGTCACACCTCCACTGAGTGCTGCTGTGCCAGACATGCTTCAACTCCAGTATGAACTGGAGTCAAAAGCAGCCAAGTGGTATGCCACCATTGACATTGCTAACGCCTTCTTTTCAATTCCCTTGGCCACAGAATGCAGGCCACAGTTTGCCTTCACCTGGAGAGGCATTCAGTACACCTGGAACCGTTTGCCCCAGGGGTGGAAGCACAGCCCAACCATTTGCCATGGGTTGATCCAAACTGCATTGGAACAGGGTGCTGCTCCTGAGCATCTGCAGTACATCGATGATATTGCTGTATGGGGCAATACAGCAGAGGAAGTTTTTAAGAAAGGAGAGACAATAATACAGATCCTCCTGCGAGCTGGCTTCGCTATTAAGCGAAGCAAAGTGAAAGGACCTGCACAAGAAATTCAGTTCCTAGGCATAAAGTGGCAAGATGGACGTCGTCACATCCCAACAGATGGGATTGACAAAATTACTGCCATGTCTCCACCCACCAGTAAGACAGAGAGCCAAGCTTTTCTGGGTGTAGTGGGATTTTGGAGACTGCATGTTCCAAACTACAGCCTCATTGTGAGCCCCCTTTATCAGGTGACCTCTGGAAGAAGAATGATTTTGTGTGGGGCCCTGAGCAGCAGCAGGCTTTTGAGCAAATGAAGCAGGAGATAGCCCGTGCCGTGGCCCTGGGGCCAGTGCGGACGGGACAGGATGTAAAGAACATCCTCTACACTGCTGCTGGAAAGGAAGGTCCCACTTGGAGTTTGTGGCAAAGAGCTTCTGGAGAGACCCAAGGCCGACCCCTTGGTTTCTGGAGTCGAGCATACAGGGGGTCTGAGGAGCGCTACACTCCAACTGAGAAGGAGATCTTAGCCGCATATCAGGGGGTTCGAGCTGCTTCTGAAGTAATCGGTACTGAAACGCAGCTCCTTCTGGCACCTCGACTGCCAGTGCTGAACTGGATGTTTAAAGGAACAGTTCCCTCTACCCATCATGCTACTGATGCCACTTGGAGTAAGTGGATTGCGCTGATTACACAGCGAGCTCGGATGGGGAACCCCAACCGTTCAGGAATCCTGGAGGTGATCATGGACTGGCCTGAAGGTAAAAAGTTTGGAACAACCCCAGCAGAGGAGGTGTCACGTGCTAAAGAAGCCTCACCATATAATGAACTAACAGAAGATGAAAAGAGATACGCCCTGTTCACAGATGGATTGTGTCGCTTTGTGGGAAAGCCCGATTGCTGCCCCATAGCTGCCCCATAGCCTCGCCATAGCTTCCTCTTAGATGCCCCACTGCAGCCCCATAGCTGCCTCACTGCTGCCCCATCGCTGACCCACTACTGCCTCACTGCTGCCCCATAGCTTCCCAATAGCTGCCTCACCGTTGCCGCATATCTGCCCCATAGCCTCCCCACAGCCTCCTCACAGCTACCCAATAGCTGCCTCACTGGTGCACCATAGCTGCCCCGGAGCCTCGCCATAGCCTCATCATAGCTGCCCCACTGCTGCCCCATTGCTACCTCCCTGCTGCCCCATAGCCGCCCCATGGCTGTCTAATACCCGCCCCATAACTGCCCTATAGCCTCCCCGTAGCCTCCTCATAGCTGTCTCACTGCTACCCCATAGCTGCCTCATAGCCGCCCCATAGCCACCCCATAGCTTCCTCACTGCTGCCCCATAGCTGCTCCATAGCCTCCCCATAGCCTCCTCAGAGCTGCCCCATAGCTGCCCTATAGCCTCCTCATAGCTGTCCCACTGCTGCCCCATAGCTGCCCCGTGGCTGCCTCATAGCTGTCAAACTGCTGCCCCATTGACGCCCCATAGCTTCCTCACTGATGCACCATAGCTGCCCCATAGCCTCCCCATAGCCTCTTTATAGCTGCCCCACTGCTGCCCCTTAGATGCCCAATGGCTGCCTCATAGCCGCCCCGTAGCTGCCCCACTGCTGCCCCTTAGCCTCCCCATAGCCTCTTCATAGCTGCCTCACTGCTGCCCCACAGCCGCCCCATGGCTGCCTCATACCTGCCCCATAGCTGCCTCATAGCCGCTCCATAGCTGCTGCATAGGCTCCTCGGAGCTGCCCCATAGCTTCCTCAATGCGGCCCCAGAGCTGCCCAACTGCAGCCCCATGGTTGCCTCATAGCTTTTCCATAGCTGCCCCATAGCCTCCCCATAGCCGCCCCATAGCTGCCTCACTGCAGCTTCATAGCTGCCCCGTAGTCTCCCCATAGCCTCCTCATACCTGTCCCATCGCTGCCTCTCTGCTGCCCCATAGTTGCCCCGTAGCCTCCTCATAGCTACCCCACTACTGCCCCATACCTGCCCCACTGCTGCTACATATCCACCCCATAGATGTCTCACTGGTGTCCCATTGCCACCCCATGGCTGCCTAATAGCTGCCCCATTGCTGCCCCACTGCTGCCCCATAGCTGCACCATGGCTGCCTCATAGCTGTCCAATACCTGCCCTATAGCCTACCCATAGCCTCCTCATAGCTCTCTCACTGCTTCCCCATAGTTGCCCCATGGCTGCCTTGTAGCCGCCCCATAGCTGGTCCATAGCCTCCTCTTAGCTGCCCCACTGCTGCCCCATAGCCGTTTGATGGCTGCCCCATGGCTACCCCATAGCTGCCCCACTTCTGCCCCATAGCCTCCCCATAGCCTCCTCATAGCTGCCTCACTGCTGCCCCATAGCTGCCTCATAACTGCAAAACTGCTGCCCCATTGCCGCCTCGTAGCTTCCTCACTGATGCACAATAGCTGCCCCATAGCCTCCCCATAGCTTCCTCTTAGCTGCCCCACTGCAGCCCCATAGCTGCAGCACTTATGCCCCATAGCTGACCCACTACTGCCTCACTGCTGCCCCATAGCCGCCTCACTGCTGCCCTTAGCTGCCTCACTGGTGCCCCAGACGTACCCCATGGCTGCCCCATAGCCTCCCCATAGCTGCCTCACTGGTGCCCCAGACGTACCCCATGGCTGCCTCATAGCCGCCCCATAGCTGCCCCATTACTGCCCCATAGCCTCCCCATACTTGCCCCATAGCTGTCTCACTGCTGCCCCATAGCCACCCCATAGCTGCCTCCCTGCTCCACCATAGCTTCCCTATGTCTGCCTCATCGCCACCCCATAGCTGCCTCATAACCTCTCGATATCTGCTCCATAGCTGCCCCACTGCTGCCCCATACCTGCCCCATAGCCTCCCCATAGCCGTCCCATAGCTGCCTCACTGCTGCCCCATGGTGCCCAATGGCTGCCTAATAGCCGCCCGATAGCCTTGCCACTGCTTCCCAATAGCTGCCCCACTACTGCCCCATAGCCGCTCTATAGCTGCCTCATCGGCTTCCCATAGCCTCCTCATAGCTGCCTCATTGCTGCCTCACTGCTGCCCAATAGCTGCCCCATAGCCTCCCCATAGTCTCCTCATAGTTGCCCCACTGCTGCCCCATAGACGCCCCATAGCTGCCTCACTGCTGCTTCATAGCTGCCCCATAGCCTCCCAATTGCCTCCTCTTAGCTGCCACACCGCTGCCCCAGAGCTGCTTGATAAGTGCCTCATACCTGTCCCATAGCTGCCTCACTGCTGCCCCATAGCCTCCTCATAGCCTCCTCATATCTGCCCCACTGCTGCTCCATATCCGCCCCATAGCTGCCCGACTGCTGCCCCGTAGCCTCCCCATAGCTGCCTCACTGGTGCCCCAAAACTGCCTCACTGCTGCCCCATAGCCTCCCCATAGCCTCCTCATAGCTGCCCAACTGCTGCCCCATAGCTGCCTCACTGCTTCCCCACTACTGCCCCATAGCCTCCTCATAGCTACCTCATAGCTGCCTCACTTCTGCCCCTTACCTGCCCCACTACTTCCCCATAGCTGCCCCACTAATGCCCCATAGCTGCCCCATAGCCTCTCCTGAGCCGCCACATAGCTGCCTCACTACTGCCCCATAGCTGCCCAACTGCTGCCTTATAGCTGCCAAACTACTGCCCCATAGCCGCCCCAAAGCTGTTTCAAATCTGCTCCATAGCTGCCCCATAGCCTCCTCATAGCTGTTCTATAGCTAGCTCACTGCTGCCCCATAGCTGCCCCATAGCCTCCCTATAGCTTCCTCTTAGATGCCCCACTGCGGCCCCATAGCTGCAGCACTAATGCCCCATAGCTGACCCACTACTGCCTCACTGCTGCCCCATAGCTTCTCAATAGCTACCTCAACGTTGCCACATATCTGCCCCATAGCCTCCCCACAGCCTCTTCATAGCTACCCAATAGCTGCCTCACTGGTGCACCATAGCTGCCCCAGAGCCTCGCCATAGCCTCATCATAGCTGCTCCACTGCTGCCCCATTGCTACCTCCCTGCTGCCCCATAGCCGCCCCATGGCTGCCTAATAGCCGCCCAATAGCTGCCCCACTGCTGCCCCATTGATGCCTTATATCTGCCCGACTACTGCCACATAGCCACTATATACCTGCCCCATAGCCTCCCCATAGCCTCCTCATAGCTGCCCCATAGCTGCCCTCTAGCCTCCTCATAGCTGTCCCACTGCTGTCCCATAGCTGCCCCGTGACTGCCTCATAGCTGTCAAACTGCTGCCCTAAAGACGCCCCATAGCTTCCTCACTGATGCACCATAGCTGCCGCACAGCCTCTCCATAGCCTCTTTATAGCTGCCCAACTGCTGCCCCATAGCTGCCTCACTGCTTCCCCACTACTGCCCAATAGCTACCCCATAGCTGCCTCACTGCTGCCCCATATCTGCCCCACTACTTCCCCATAGCTGCCCCACTAATGCCCCATAGCTGCCCCATAGCCTCTCCTGAGCTGCCACATAGCTGCCTCACTACTGCCCCAACTGCTGCCCAACTGCTGCCTCATAGCTGCCAAACTACTGCCCCACAGCCGCCCCAAAGCTGTTTCAAATCTGCTCCATAGCTGCCCCATAGCCTCCTCATAGCTGCCCAACTGCTGCCCCATAGCTGACTCACTGCTAACCCATAGCTGCCCCATGGCTGCCTTATAGCCGCACCATAGCTGCTTCACTGCTGCCACATATCTGACCCATAGCCGCCTCATAACTGCCTCACTGCTGCTTCATAGCCGCCCCATAGCCTCCTCATAGCCTCCTCATATCTGCCCCACTGCTGCCACATAGCTGTCTTACTACTGCCCCATACCTGCCCCACTGCTGCTCCATATCCGCCCCATAGCTGCCCGACTGCTGCCCCATATCTGCCCCATAGCCTCCTCATAGCTGTTCTAAAGCTAGCTCAATGCTGTCCGATAGCTGCCCCATAGCCTCCCCATAGCCTCCTCTTAACTGCCCCACTCGGCCCCATAGCTGCAGCACTAATGCCCCATAGCTGACCGACTACTCCCTCATTGCTGCCCCATAGCTTCCCCATAGCTACCTCACCGTTGCCACATATCTACCCCATATCCTCCCCACAGCCTCCTCAAAGCTACCCCATAGCTGCCTCACTGTTGCACCATAGCTGCCCCATAGCCTCTCCATACCCTCCTCATTGCTGCCCCATAGCTGCCCCATAGCTTCCCCACAGCCTCCTCATAACTGTCCCATTGGTGCCCCATAGCTGCCCCATGGCTGCCTCACTGGTGTACCATAGCTGCCCCATGGCTGCCTCACTGGTGTACCATAGCTGCCCCGTAGACTCACCATAGCCTCATCATAGCTTCCCAACTGCTGCCCCATTGCTACCTCCCTGCTGCCCTATAGCTGCCCCATAGCTGCTCCATAGCCTCCCCATAGCCTCCTCATAACTGCCCCACTAATGCCCCATAGCTGCCGCACTAATGCCCCATATTTGACTCTCTACTCCCTAACTGCTGCCCCGTAGCCTCCCTATAGCTGCCTCACTGGTGCCCCATATCTGCCTCACTGGTGCCCCATAGCTGCCCCACAGCTTCCCCACAGCCTTCTCATAGCTGCCTCACTACTTCCTCACTACTGCCCCATAGCTTTCTCATAGCTACCCCATAGCTGCCTCACTGCTGCCCCATATCTGCCCCACTACTTCCCCATAGCTGCCCCACTAATGCCCCATAGCTGCCACATAGCCTCTTAATAACCGTCCCATATCTGCCCCACTGCTGCTCCATTGCCTCCCCATAACCTCCTCATAGCTGACCCATAGCTGCCCCATAGCTACCTCACTGCTGCCCCATACGTGCCCCATGGCTGCCTAATTCCCGCCCCATAGCTGCCCCACTGCTGCCTTATATCTGCCCAACTACTGCCACATAGGCGCTCTATAGCTGCCCCATAGCCTCCCCTTAGCCTCCTCATAGCTGCCCCATAGCTAGCTCTCTGCTGCCACATAGCTTCCCCATAGCCTCCTCATAGCTGTCCCACTGCTGCCCCATAGCTGCCAAAATGCTGCCCCAAAGCCGCCCCATAGCTTCCTCACTGATGCACCATAGCTGCCCCATAGCCTCCCATAGCCTCCTTATAGCTGCCTCACTGCTACTCCATAGCTCCATCACTGCTTCCTCATAGCTGCCCCACTACTGCCTCATAGCTGCTTGATGGCTGCCTAATAGCCGCCCCATACCTGCCCCACTGTTGCCCCATAACTGCCCCATGGCTACCCTTAGAGCTGCCCCACTTCTGTCCCATAGCTGCCCCATAGCTGCCCCACTGCTGCCCCGTGGCTGCCTCATTTCTGCCCCATACCTGCCTTACTGCAGCCCCATAGCCACCCCATAGCTGCCTCATATCCTCCCCATAGCCTCCTCATAGATGTTACAAGTGCTAGGGGAAAAAAGAGAGCGCCGCGCGGCCCCGGAATCCTGCCCCGCCCCTCCCCCGCTGCCGCTGCCGCTGCCGCTGCCCCTGCCCAGCCCCACCCCCAAAGCTCACAGTGCCTCCCGTACAGCCGCCGCCGCCGCTCCAACGTGCGGTTTCCGCGGCAACGGAGCCGCCGCCGCCGCCGCCGCTCCAACGCGCGGTTTCCGCAGTTTCCGCAGTTTCCGCGGTTCCCACGGCAACGGAGCCGCCGCCGCCGCCGCCGCTCCAACGCGCGGTTTCCGCGGTTTCCGCGGCGCCGCCACCGCCGCCGCCATAGTACTCCACCGCTCCGTTCATCTGCGGGGGGGGGGACTTCCGTTTCCGGCTTCCGGGACCGGCGCACGCGTAGTGCTATTCCCAGAGCCGCGCGCAGTGGGGGTGGGGCTGTTCGGCCATGGCGTTGGCGGGGGGGGAGGTCGCGCAACGTGGAGCTCCTGGGGGAGCTACAGCGGCTGCTCGCGCACACGCAGGTGGGAAAGGGGAGGGGGGGGAGGAGTGGGGTGGCGGAGGGAGAAGGGGGGAATAGGGTGTGGGTGGGGTGGGGCGGAGTTGGGTGAGGGACGGGGATGTGGGGCTGGGGTTGGGGCTAATGGGGCTCGATGCTCGGTTCTAAGTCCGGGTGCTTAGTTAGGGGTCTGAAGGCTCTGTTATGGGGCTGGGGCTGCAGATGTGGGGTCGGGGTTGTGGGTCCGGGGCCGTCGATGTGGGGGACGGATCAGCCAGTCCTCATTGGTGGGCAACCATGGAAGGGGCGAGGACTCCAACAAAAGAAGCGGGGGGAAACCAGCAGCGCCACTGCTGCCCCATAGCCTCCTCATAGCTGCCCCACTGCAGCCCCATAGCTGCCCCATGGCTGCCCCACAGCTGCCCCGCTGCCACCCCATAGCCACCCCACTGCTGCCCCATAGCTGCCCCACTACTGCCTCATAGTGGCCCCATAGCCTCCTCAGAGCTGCCCGATAGCTGCCTCATAGCCACCAGATAGCCGCCCCATAGCTGCTCCATAGCCTCCCCATAGCCTCCTCATAGCTGCAACACTGCTGCACCATAGCTGCTCCATGGCTGTATAATAGCCGCCCGATAGCTGCCCCACGGCTTCCCAATAGCTGCCCAATAGCTGCCCGACTACTGCCACATAGCCGCTCTATACCTGCCCAATAGCCTCCTCATAGCTGTCCCACTGCAGCCCCATACCTGCCCCATGGCTGCCCCATTGCTGCCACATAGCCACCCCACTGCTGCCCCATAGCTGCCCCACTACTGCCTCATAGCGGCCTCATAGCCTCCTCAGAGCTGCTCGATATCTGCATCACTGCTGCCTTAGAGCCGCCCCATAGCTGCCCCACTGCTGCCCCATTGCTGCCTCACTGCAGCCCCATAGCTGCCAATGGCTGCCCCATAACCTCCTCATAGCTGCCCCACTGCTGCCCCATAGCCGCCCCATAGCTGCCCCACTGCTAACTTATAGTTGCCCCACTACTGCCCCATAGCTTCCCCACTGCTGCTCCACAGCCGCCCCAAAGCCTGCTCATAGCTGCCCCACTGCTGCCCCATATCTGCCTCATGGCTGCCTCATAGCCGCACCATAGCTTCCCCACTGCTGCCCCGTGTCTGCCTCATGGCTGCCTCATAGCCGCACCATAGCTGCCCCACTGCTGTCCCATAGCTGCCCTATAGCTTCCTTGTAGCTGCCCCACTGCTGCCCCATAGATGCAAAATGGCTGCCTCATAGCCGCTCCGTAGCTGCCCCACTGCTGCCCTATAGCATTTCCATAGCCTCTTCATAGCTGCCTCACTGCTGCCCCACAGCCACCCCATGGCTGCCTCATACCTGCCCCATAGCTGCCTCCTAGCCGCTCCATACATGCCCCATAGTCTCCCTATAGCGTCCTCATTGCTGCCCCACTACTGCCCCATAGCTGCCCCACTACTGCGTTATTGCTGCCCCACTGCTGCCCCATAGCTGCCCCATAACGTCCTCATAGCTGCCCCATACCTGCCTCACTGCTGCCCAATAGGTGCCCAAAGGCTGCCTAATAGCCGCCCCATAGCTGCCCCACTGCTTCCCAATAGCTGCCTTATATCTGCCCGACTGCTGCCCCATAGCTGCCTCATAGCCTCCCCATAGTCTCCTCATAGCTGCAACACTGCTGCCCCATAGCCTTCCCATAGCTGCCTTAGCTGCCCCACTGCTGCCCCATATCTGCCCCATAGCCTCCTCAAGGCCTCCTCATAGCTAACCCATAGCTGCCTCACTCGTGCCCCATAGCTGCCTCTCTGCTGCCCCATAGCTGCCCCATAGCCTCCTCATAGCTGCCTCACTGCTGCCCCATATCTGCCCAACTTCTGCCTAATTGCTGCCTCACTGCTGCACCATAGCTGCCCTACGGCTGCCTCATAGTTGCCCCATAGCTGTCTCATAGCCACCCGATAGCTGCCTCCATAGCCTTCTCGTAGCTTCCTTACTGCTGCCCCATAGCTGCACCGTGGCTGCCCCATAACTGCACCGTGGCTGCCTCATAGCCGTTACATATCTGCCCCATAGCCTCCCCATAGCCTCCCCATAGCCTCCCCATAGCTTCCTCATAGCTGCCTCACTGCTACCCCATAGCTCCCTCGCTGCTTTCCCATAGGTGCCCCATGGCTACCTCATAGCTGCCCCACTGCTGTCCCATAGCTGCCCCATGGCTGCCTCATAGCCACCCCATAGCTGACCCACTGCTGCCTCATAGCCACCCCATAGCTGACCCACCGCTGCCTCATAGCTGCTCCACTACTGCCCCATAGCTGCCTCACTGGTTTCTCATACCTACCCCATGGCTGCCTCATAACCTCACCATAGCTGCCCCACTACTGCCCCATAGCCACCCCGTCGCTGCCCCATAGCCTCCCCATACTTGCCCCATAGCTGTCTCACTGCTGCCCCATAGCTGCCCCATGGCTGCCTCATAGCCGTCCAATAGCTGCCCGACTACTGCCCCATAGCTGCCTCATAGCCTCCCCATAGTCTCCTCATAGTTGCCCACACTGCTGCCCCATAGCCTCCCCATAGCTGCCTTAGCTGCCCCACTGCTGCACCACATCTGCCCCATAGCCTCCTCATAGCTGACCCATAGCTGCTTGATAAGTGCCTCATACCTGTTGTATAACTGCCTCACTGCTGCCCCATAGCTGCCCCATAGTTTCCTCAGAGCCTCCTCATATTTGCCCCACTGCTGCCCCGTAGCTGCCTTACTACTGCCCCATACCTGCCTCACTGCTGCCCCATAGCTTCCCCGTCGCTGCCTCATAGCCGCCCCATTGCTGCCCCATGGCTTCCCAATAGCATCCTCAAAGCTGCCCCATTGCTTCCCCTTAGCTTCCTCACTGCTGCCCCATAGCTACCCCACTACTGCCCCATAGCCGCCCCGTAGCCTCAAAGCTGCCCCACTGCTGCCCCATGGCTGCCTCTTTGTTGCCCCATACCTGCCCCACTGCTGCCCTATAGCCACCCCATAGCTGCCTCACTTCTGCCCCATAGCTGCCTCATATCCTCCCCATAGCCTCCTCATAGATGCCTCACTGCTACACAATAGCTGCCCCACAGCTGCCCCATAGCTGCCTCACTGCAGCCCCACAGCTACTTTTTGTCTGCCTCAAAGATGCCCCATAGCTTCCTCATGGCCTTCCCATAGTCTCATCATAGCTGCCCCACTGCTGCCCCATAGCTGCCTTACTACTGCCCCTTGCTGCCCCAAGGCTCGCTTATAGCTACACCATAGCTGTTTCACTACTGCCACATAGCTGCCCCATGGCTGCCCCATAGCTGCTCAACTGCTGCCCCATAGTCGCCCCATAGCTGCCCCACTGCTGCCCCATACCTGCTTCATAGCCTCCCCATAGTCTCCTCCTGCTACCCCACTGCTGCCCCATAGCTGCTCCATAGCCTCTCAAGAGACTCCTCATAGCTGCCCCACTTCAGCCCCATAGCCGCCCCATAGCTGCCTCACTGCTGCCCCATTGCCACCCCATGGCTGCCTAATAGCCGCCCCATAGCTGTCCCACTGCTGCCCCATAGCTGCCTTATAGGTGCCCCACTACTGCCACATTGCCGCTCTATAGCTGCCCCATAGCCACCCCATAGCTGCCCCCATAGCCTTCTCAATAGCTTCCTTACTGCTGCCCATAGCTGCCCCACTGCTGCCCCATAGCTGCACCGTGGCTGCCCCATAGCCTCCCCATAGCCTCATCATAGCTGCCTCACTGCTACCCCATAGCTCCCTCGCTGCTTCCCCATAGCTGCCCCATGGCTACCTCATAGCTGCCCCATAGCTGCCCCACTACTGCCCCATAGCCACCCCATAGCTGCCTCACTGCTCCCCCATAGCTACATTTTGTCTGCCTCAGAGCTGCCCCATCGCTTCCCCATGGCCTTCCCATAGCCTCGTCATAGCTGCCAAACTACTGACCCATAGCTGCTTCACTACTGCCCCATAGCTGCCCCATCGCTTCCCCATAGCCACCCTATAGCTGCCCAACTACTGCCCCATAGCCTCCCCATAGCTGCCTCACTGCTCCCCCATAGCTGCCCCATGTCTGCCTCATCGCCGCCCCATAGCTGCCCCATAGCCTCTCGATAGCTGACCCATAGCTGCCCCATAGCCTCCTCATAGCTGCCTCACTGCTGCCTGATTGCTGCCTCACTTCTGCCCCATAGCTGCCCAATGGCTTCCTCATAGCCGCCCCATAGCTGCCCCACTGCTGCCCCATAGCTGCCTTATAGCTGCCCTACTACTGCCCCATAGCTGCCCCACTGCTGCCCAATAGCTGCCCCATAGCTTCCCCATAGCCTCCTCATACCTTTCTTTTCTCTTATTCTGGCATTCTGACATTCTGACATTCTGACATTCTGAGATACTCTCATTGTCACATTGCAACATTGTTACATTCTAATATTCTCCCATTCTGAACTTCTGGAATTATGACAACCTGCCGTTGTGACATTCTCCCATTCTGACATTATGACATTCTAATATTCTCACATTCTGAAGTTCTGGCATTATGACAACCTGCCCTTGTGCTATTTTCACATTCTGACATTCTGACATTCTAGCATTGTGACATAGTGACATTCTGGAATTGTGACAACCTGTCATTCTGACATTCTGTCATTGTGATCCTCTCACATTCTGCTATTGTGACATTCAGATATTTGGACATTCTGAAATTCTGGAATTGTGACATTCTGAAATTCTGGAAATGTGACAATCTGTCATTCTCACATTGTGACAATGCAAAATTCTGATACTGTGAAATTCTGACTCTCTCTCATTGTGACATTGTGAGATTCTCACATCGTGGCATCGTGGCATTCTCACTTTCTCACATTCTGACATGTTAACATTGTGACATTCTAACATTCTCTCATTGTGATTTTCGGCCATATTTATCATCTGACATTGTGACGTTCTGTCACAGTCATATGTTGTCATTGTGACATTCTATCTTCATGACATACTGATATTGTGACTTTGTGGCATTGTGATACACTGACATTCTGAAATTGTGGCAATCTGTCATTGTGACTCTGTGACATTCTCCAATTCTGACATTCTCACATTCTAACGTTCTCACATTGTGTCATTCGGTCATTGTCATATTCTCACTTTCTGATATTCTCTCATTGTGATATCGTGACGTTGTGACAATTTGACATTCTGACATTAAGACATTCCGACATCATGAGATTCTCTCTTTCTCTCATTCTGACATTTTGACATTGTGACATTCTCACTTTCTCATATTCTGCCATTCTGATATTCTGGCATTGTGACATTCTGAGATACTCACATTGTAACATTGTGACATTGTGACATTCTAATATTCTCACCTTCTGAAGTTCTGGCATTATGACGATCTGCCATTGTGATATTCTCACTTTCTGATATTATGACATTCTAGCGTTGTGACATAGTGAAATTGTGACATTGTGACATTCAGACATGTTGACATTCTGAAATTCTGGAATTGTGACAACCTGTCATTCTCACATTGTGACAATGCAACATTCTGATATTGTGACATGATGACATTGTGACACTGTGACATTCTGAAATTCTAACTCTCCCTCATTCTGACGTTCAGACATTCTCACATTGTGACATTGTAAAACTCTGACTCTCTCTCATGGTGACATTCAGACATTCACACATTTTGACATTCTGACATTCTGACATTCTGGCATTCTGACATTCTCACAATGTGTCATTCGGTCATTGTCATATTCTCACTTTCTGATATTCTCTCATTGTGATATTGTGACGTTGTGACAATTTGACATTCTGACGTTAAGACATTCTGACATCATGACATTCTCTCTTTCCCTCATTCTGACATTTTGACATTGTGACATTCTGAGATACTCTCATGGTGACATTGTGACATTGTGGCATTCTAATATTCTCACCTTCTGATGTTCTGGCATTATGACAATCTGCCATTGTGATGTTCTCACCTTGTGACATTGTGACATTCTAGCATTTTGACAATGCGTCATTCTGACGTTGTGACATAGTGACATTCTGGAATTTGGAAAATCTTTCATTCTGACATTCTGTCATTGTGACATTCTCAGAATCTGACATTGTGACATTCTGATATTTTCACATTCTGAAATTCTGTAATCGTGACAATCTGTCATTCTCCCATTGTGGTATTTGTGACGTTCTTACACTGTTACATATTGATATTCTGACATTGAGACATTGCGACATTGTGACATAGTGATATTCTGTCATTCTGACATTTTGACATTCTCACATTCTCACTTTCTTACATTGTGACACTCGGTCATTGTGATATTCTCTCTTTTTCATCTCCTCTTATTGTGACTTTCTGACACAGTCATATTCCCTAATCTTGTAGTTGTGACACAGTGAAGGTTTGACATTCTGACATTAAGACACTCTGACATCATGACATTCTCACTTTCTCCCATTCTGACATGTTGACATTGTTGCATTCTAACATTCTCTCATTGCTATATTCTGACATATTTCTATTCTGTCATTGTGACATTCTCTCACAGACACATGCTGCCATTTTGACATTCTATCGTTGTGACATTCTGACATTGTGACATTCTGAGATACTCTCATGGTGACATTCTGACATTCTAATTGTATGGGAACTGTTGAATCATGGCCTGAACCACTGATTGATCACCTGAGGCAAGCCCTGAGTCAGCTGCAGGGGCACAAGTGAGTGTGATTGGAAGGGATGGAGTTTGACTCCACCTCTGCCAAGACCCCATTTAAGGGCTGACCTCCAGCAGGGAAGGTTCTCTTGTTAGAGATCCCTCCCTTTTGGAGTTATTAGCGAGCCTCGACCATCATCAAGGTGAGCTCCTCTCTTTTCTTCTTGTTTGTATACCATTTTCTTAAGCCTACCTAAAATATACCGCCTTTCGCACAATTTCCATGGAGTGCTTTTTTGGGGGTTATTTGCCCTATACTAATATTCTGACTTTCTCACATCGTGACATTCAGTCACTGTCATAATTCTCACTTTCTGATATTCTCTTACTGTGCTATTGTGGCATTGGGACAAGTTGACATTCTGACTTCATGACATTCTCTCTTTCCCTCATTCTGACATTGTGACATTGTCACGTTCTGACATTCGGTCGTTGTGATATTCTCACTTTTTCATATTCTCTCTTTGTGACATTGTGACACAGTCATATTCCCTGATTTTGTAATTCTGATATTCTGACGTTCTGACATTCTGACATTCTCACAATGTGTCATTCATTCACTGGCATATTCTCACTTTCTGATATTCTCTCATTGTGATATTGTGACTTTGTGACAATTTGACATTCTGACATCATGACATTCTCTCTTTCCCTCATTCTGATATTCTGACATTGGGACATTCTCACTTTCTCGTATTCTGACATTCTGATATATCAATAATCTGTAATTGCGACATTCTCTCATTGTGGCATTGTGACATTCTCTCATTCTGACACTGAAATTCTGAGATTTGTGATATTGTGACGTTCTCATACTGTGACATTCAGGCACTCTCACATTGGTTCATTCTGACATTCTGACGTTATGACATTTTGATGTTGTGACATTCACTCACTCCCATTCTGGCGTTTTCACATTCTGACATTCTCACAATCTGGCATTCTAAAATTGTGGCCATCTCTCATTGTGACATTCACTCATTCTCACATTCTGATAGTTTGACAGTCTCTCTTGGTGACATTTTGAGGTTCTCTCGTTGTGACATTGTGATATTCTGACCTTCTGATGTTCTGACATTTTGACATTATAGCATTGTGACACTCTGACATTCTCTCCTTGTGACATTCTGACATTCCGATATTTTGACTTTCTCTCATTACCACATTCTGACATTCTGAAACTGTGGGAATCTGTCATTCTGACATTCTGTCATTGTGATATTTGGACTTTGTGACATTTTGACATTTTGAAGTTCTGACATTCTGAGATCCTCTCATTGTGACACTGTGACATTGTCATTCACTTGGTGTTATTATCTCTCATTGTGACGTTGTGACATTTTGATATTCCCCGATTTTCTAATTGCGACATTCTGACATTCGGTCATTGTGATGTTCTCACTTTTTCATATTCTCTCATTGTGACGTTTTGACACAGTGTCACGCTCCAAAATAAAGGAGGGAGATGAGGTTCTTTATATGTATGTGTATACCCGATGGTGAGATTAAAAGGCAATGGTTCAAATTTTAGCCCAACCAGTTTATTACAATAAGTAGTTTTTTAGGGATATGGGGAAGGGAAGATGGGTGATAGAAAAGAGATGAAAAGCGAAGAGACTTGGCAGAAAGCAAGAAAGAGAAAGAGAGAGCATCAGCACCGTGGATCTGGCGAGGTCCGTAGTCCGTTGGTCTCAGGAATTCGTCTGGTCTCCGCGGGGGATGAGAGAAAGCCGGGAAGTTTTGCAGCAAGCAGGCGCTGTGCAGGGGGGTTCTTCCAAAGAGGTTTTTCCCTCAGGAAAGTCTCTTCTTCAAAGTCTTTGGTTTAGTGGTGTCGAGAAAACCAACTGAGCAACTCGACACACCAATGAGTTCTGTCAAGCGGCGCGCTGGGTACATGGGGGATTGCTTCACCAAACATGCGCACGTAAGAGAGAAATGAATAGCTATTTAAAGGTATAGCACATGCATATTCATCACGTTCCAGACTCTGGTTATCGAGGGGATTAAACCTAAAGGTCAGTTTTGCTTTAAATTTTCAAACCTTGAAGGAGGAAAGCTCCTCACCATTCATGTGGGTGTTTTGTTTTAAGAGAGGCTTGTCTTGTAGGGACAACAGGGTGTCTATCCTGCTTTCTTTAGCTGCCTCCGTGTTCTGGCATTAGTTTGATTTGTGCCCACCCAAGACATCTGGCCCAACAGATAAATCAACAGGAGTAGTACTTTCGGTGCCATACAAGTATTATTGTCCTTTGTGATGATCAGCTTCTCCAAGCAGTTGTCAATTAGAGTCTTCTAGCCAGAAAGACCTCATGAAGCAAGCTTTGAGACAACAAAAGTCAAAAACAGTTGCTGTCTTTCACACACAGTCATATTCCCTGAATTTTAATTGGGAGGTTGTGACGATTTGACATTCTGACATTAAGACATTCTGACATCATGACATTCTCCCTTTCTCACATTCTGACATGTTGACATTGTGACATTCTAATATTCTCTCATTGTGACATTGTGACATTCTGACATTCTTATATTCTCACCTTCTGATGTTCTGGCATTCTGACAATCTGCCATAGTGACATTCTGACATTGTGATATTGTGATATTATGACATTGTGGCTTTGTGACTTTGTGATATTCTCGCAGTGTCAAATTCTGTGATTCTGACATTCTGAGATTGTGACATCGTGGCATTTTGGGAATCTGGCATAGTGATATTGTGATATTCTCACATTTTGTCATTCTGACATTCTGACAATCTGATATTGTGACATTCTCAGATTGTTACATTGCTGCGTTCTGAAATTCTCTCATTGTGACATTGTGAAGTTGTGAAATTCTGACATTCTGACATTATGATGTGATGTCTTTGTTACATTCTGAGATTGTGCCAATGTTACATTCTTCTATTCAGATACATTGTGACATTCTCAACTTAGGACATTCTGATATTCTTGCATTCTGACGTTGTGACATTCTGACATTCTGAAATTCGGACATTCTCACATAATCACATTCTGACATCATTTCGTTCTCACATTCTGACATTCTGTTATTCTGACATTCTCATATTCTCACTTTGTGACATTGTGACGTTCTGACATCCTCACATACTGACATTCTGAAAATGCGACCTTCTGACATTGTGACACTGTAATATTCTGACTGTGAAATTTTTACCTTCTGGTATTGTGACAGTCTTTCATTTTTGCATTGTGACATTCTGACACTGTGACATTTTTAGATTCTCACATTGTGATATTTTGGCATTGTGAAATTCTAACCTTGTGACACTGACATTCTGACATTGTGATACTTTGATATTGTGACTGTCACATTCTGACACCGTTAGGGTAGGGTTAGGGTTAGGTTTAAGGGGTAGGGTAGGGATGGGGTAGGGTTAGGGTTAGATAATGGTTAGGGTAAGTATTAGGGTCAGGGTTAAGGGTAGGGTGTGAGGTAGGGTTAGGGTTTTAGGGTTAGGGTAGGGTTAGGGTTAGGTTAGGGTAGGGTTTAGGGTTAGGGTGTAGGGTTAGGGTAAGGGTAGGGTTAGGGTTAGGGGTTAAGGTTAGGGGTTAGGGTCAGGGGTTAGGTTTAGGGATAGGGTCAGGGTTAGGGTTAGAATTAGGGTAGGGTTAGGTTTAGGGTAAGGGTTAGGGTTAGGGTAGGGTAAGGGTTAGGGTTAGGGTTGGGTAAGGGTTAGGGGTAGGATTACGGGTAGGGTTAGTGTTACAGTTAGGGTCCATCAATAGGGTTAGCAAAGGGTTAGGTGTTAGGGTTAGGTGTTAGGGTTAGGGGTTAGGCTTAGGGTAGAACTAGGGTCCATCAATAGGGTTATGGTAGGGTTAGGGTTTAGGGTTAGGGTAGGGTTAGGGTTAGAGTAGAATTAGGGTTAGATTGGAGGGTTAGGGTAGGGTTAGGGTTAAGGGTTAGGGTTAAGGGTTAGGGTAGGGTTAGAGATAGGTAAGGGTTAGGGTAAGGGTTAGGGTTAGGGATAGGGTAAGGGTTAGGGTTAGGGTAGGGCTAGGGTTAGGGATAGGTAAGGGTTAGGGTAAGGGTTAGTGTAGGGGTAGGGGTATGGGTAGGGTTAGGGTAGGGTTAGGGTTAGGGTTGGATTAGAATTTTCGGTAAGGGTTAGGAGTTATGGTCAGTGTCAGGGTTAGGGTTTAGCGTTAGGGATAGGGTAAGAGTTAGGGTAGGGTTAGTGTTAGGGTTAGAGTTAGGGTAAGGGTAGGGTTAGGGTAGGTTTAGGGTAAGGTTAGGGTTTGGGTTAGGGGTTAGGGGTTAGGGCTAGGGTAGGGTTAGGTCTAGGGTAGGGCTAGGGTAGGGTTAGGGGTTTGTGTTAGGGTTAGGGGCAGGGTTAGGGTTAGGATTAGGGTAGGGTTTGGGTTAGGTAAGGGTTTGGGGTTAGGGCTTATGGGTTGGGGTTAGGGGTTAGGGTCACGGTTAGGGTAGGGTAAGGTTAGGGTTAGGGTTAGTGTTAGGGTTATGGTTAGGGGTTAGGGTAAATGTTAGGGTAGGGTTAGGGTTAAGGGTTAGGGTAGGGTTAGGGTTAGGTAAGGGTTAGGGTAGGGTTAAGGAGGGTTAAGGGTAGGGTTTGAGTCAGGGGTAGGGTAGGGTTAGGGTTAGGGGTTAGGGGTTAGTGTTAGGGTAGAATTAGGGTTAGATTTGAGGGTTAGTGTAGGGTTAGGGTTAGGTAAGGGATAGGGTTAGGGTTAGGGTTAGGTGTTAGGGTAGGGTTAGGGTAGGGTTAGGGATAGGTAAGGGTTAGGGTCAGGGATAGTGTTAGGGTCAGTGTTAGGGTTAGGGTATGGTTAGGGTTAGGGCAGGGTTAGGGTAGGGCTAGGGTTAAGGGTTAGGGTTAAAATTAGGGGTTAGGGGTTAGGGCTAGGGTAGGGTTAGGGGTTAGTGTGAGGGTTAGGGGCAGGGTTAGGGTTAGGGTAGGGTTGGGGTTAGGGGCAGGGTTAGGGTTAGGGCTTAGGGGTTGGGGTTAGGGGTTAGGGTCACGGTTAGTGCAGGGTTAGGGTTAGTGTTAGGGTAAGGGTTAGGGTAGGGTTAGGGGTTAGGGTAGGGTTAGTTTTAGTGTTAGTGTTATGGTTAGGTAAGGGTTAGGGGTTAGGGTAAATGTTAGGGTAGTGTTAGGGTTAGGGTAGGGTTAGGGTTAGGTAAGGGTTAGGGTAGGGTTAGGGTCAGGGTTAAGTGTAGGGTTTGAGTCAGGGTTAGGTTTAGGGTGGGGTTAGGGTTAGGGTAGAATTAGGGTTAGATTTGAGGGTTAGTGTAGGGATAGGGTTAGGTAAGAGATAGGGTTAGGGTTAGGGGTTAGGGTAAGTGTTAGAGTAGGGTTAGGGTTAAGGGTTAGGGTAGGGTTAGGGATAGGTAAGGGTTAGGGTCAGTGTTAGGGTTAGGGCAGGGTTAGGGTAGGGCTAGGGTTAAGGGTTAGGGTTAAAATTAGGGGTTAGGGGTTAGGGCTAGGGTAGGGTTAGGGGTTAGTGTTAGGGTTAGGGGCAGGGTTAGGGTTAGGGTAGGGTTGGGGTTAGGGGCAGGGTTAGGGTTAGGGCTTAGGGGTTGGGGTTGGGGGTTAGGGTCACGGTTAGTGCAGGGTTAGGGTTAGTGTTAGGGAAAGGGTTAGGGTAGGGTTAGGGGTTAGGGTAGGGTTAGTTTTAGTATTAGTGTTATGGTTAGGTAAGGTTTAAAGGTTAGGGTAAATGTTAGGGTAGTGTCAGGGTAAGGGTTAGGGTAGGGCTAGGGTCGGGGTTAAGGGTAGGGTTTGAGTCAGGGTTAGGGTTAGGGTAGGGTTAGGGGTTAGGGTTAGGGTAGAATTAGGGTTAGATTTGAGGGTTAGTGTAGGGTTAGGGTTAGGGGTTAGGGTAAGGTTTAGGGTAGGGTTCGGGTTAAGGGTTAGGGTAGGGTTAGGGATAGGTAAGGGTTAGAGTAAGGGTTAGGGTCAGGGATAGGGGTAGGGTCAGTGTTAGGGTTAGGGTATGGTTAGGGTTAGGGGCAGGGTTAGGGTTAGGGTTAGGGGTTAGGGTTAAAATTAGGGGTTAGGGCTAGGGTAGGGTTAGGGCGAGGATAGGGCTAGGGTAGGGTTAGGTGTTAGGGGCAGGGTTAGGGTTAGGGTGGTGTTAGGGCTTAGGAGTTAGGGTTAGGGCTTAGGGGTTGGGGTTACGGGTTAGGGTTAGGTTTAGTGTTAGGGTTATGGTCAGGTAAGGGTTAGGGTAAGGGTTAGGGGTTAGGGTAAATGTTAGGGTAGTGTTAGGGTAGTGTTAGGGTGAGGGTTAGGGTAGGGTTAGGGTTAGGGTACGGTTAGGGTAAGTGTTATGGTTAGGGTAGGGTTAGGGTTAGGTTTTGGGTCCATCAATAGGGTTAGGGTTAGTTTAGATTAGGGTTAGTGTAGGGTTAGTGTTAGGGTTAGGGGTTAGGGTTAAGGTAGAATTAGGGTCCATCAACAGGGTTATGGTAGGATTAGGGTTTAGGGTTAGGGTAGGGTTAGGGTTAGGGGTTAGGGTTAGAGTAGAATTAGGGTTAGATTGGAGGGTTAGGGTAGGGTTAGGGTAGGGTTAGGGTTAGGGTTAGAGTAGGGTTAGAGATAGGTAAGGGTTAGGGTAGGGTTAGGGTCAGGGTCAGGGTTAAGGGTAGGGTTTGAGTGAGGGTTAGGGTAGGGTTAGGGTCAGGGTTAAGGGTTGGGTTTGAGTCAGGGTTAGGGTCAGGGTTAGGGTCAGGGTTAGGGTTAGGGTAAGTGTTAGGGTTAGGTTTTGGGTCCATCAATAGGGTTAGGGTTAGTTTAGATTAGGGTTAGTGTAGGGTTAGGGTTAGGGTTTAGGGTTAGGGTTAGTTTAGATTAGGGTTAGTGTAGGGTTAGTGTTAGGGTTAGGGTTTAGGGTTAGGGGTTACGGTAAGGGTTAGGGTTAGGGGTTAGGGTCAGGGATAGGGTCAGTGTTAGGGTTAGGGTAAGGGTTAGGGTTAGGGGTTAAGTTTAGGGTAGGGTTAGGGTTAGGGTAGGGTTATGGTAAGGAATCAGTAGGGTTAGGGTTAGAGTTAGGGTTAGGGATCTGGTGGGTTGGGGTTAGGGTTTAAGGTTAGGGTTAGGTTTAGGGTAGGGTTAGGGTAGGGTTAAGGTTTAGGGTTAGGGTTAGGGATAGGTAAGGGTTAGGGTAAGGGATAGGGTTAGGGTGAGGGGTAGGGTTAGGGTAGGGCTACGGTTAGGAGTTAGGGTTAGGGGTTAGGGTAGTGTTAGGGTTAGGGTGAGGGGTAGGGTTAGGGTAGGGCTACGGTTAGGGGTTAGGGTTAGGGGTTAGGGTTAGGGTAGTGTTAGGGTTAGGTTAGGGTTAGGGGTAGGGGTATGGGTAGGGTTAGGGTAGGGTTAGGGTTAGGGTTGGATTAGAATTTACGGTAAGGGTTAGGTTTAGTGGTTAGGGTCAATGTCAGGGTTAGGGGTTAGGGTTAGGGATAGGGTAAGAGTTAGGGTTAGGGTTAGAGTTAGGGTAGGGTTATAGTTAGGTTTAGGGTAGGGTTAGGGTAAGGGTAGAGTTAGAGTAGGTTTAGGGTAAGGGTAGGGTAGTGTTAGGGTAGGGTATGGGTTAGGGATTAGGGCTAGGGTAGGGTTAGGGGTTAGTGTTAGGTTTAGGGTTAGGGTAGGGTTGTGGTTAGGGTTAGGGTAGGGTTGGGGTTAGGGACAGGGTTAGGGTTTGGGCTTACGGGTTGGGGATAGGGGTTAGGGTCACGGTTAGGGTAGGGTTAGGTTAGGTTTAGGGTTAGTGTTAGGGTTATGGTTAGGTAAGGGTTAGGGTAAATGTTAGGGTAGGGTTAGGGTTAGGGTTATGGGTTAGGGTTATGGGTTAGGGGTAGGTAAGGTTTAGGGTAGGGTTAGGGTCAGGGTCAGGGTTAAGGGTAGGGTTTGAGTCAGGGTTAGGTTAGGGTTAGGGGTAGGGTTAGGGTAGGGTTAGGGATAGGGTAGGGTTAGGGTTAGGGTAGGGCTAGATGTAGGGGTTAGGGGTAGGGGTATGGTTAGGGTTAGGGTAGGGTTAGGGATAGGTAAGGGTTAGGGTAAGGGTTAGGGATAGGGTAGGGTTAGGCTTAGGGTAGGGCTAGATGTAGGGGTTAGGGGTAGGGGTATGGGTAAGGGTTAGGGTAGGGTTAGGGTTAAGGGTTAGAGTAGGGTTAGGGATAGGTAAGGGTTAGGGTAAGGGTTAGGGTTAGGGTCAGGGATGGTGTAGGGTCAGTTTTACGTTTAGGGTATGGTTAGTGTAAGGGGTAGGGTTAGGGTTAGGGTAGGGCTAGGGTTAGTGTTAGGGTTAAAATTAGGGGTTAGGAGTTAGGGCTAGGGTAGGGTTAGGGGTTAGTCTTAGGGTTAGGGTAGGGTTGGGGTTAGGGTTAGGGTTGGGTTGGGGTTAGGGGCAGGGTTAGGGTTAGCGCTTTGGGGTTGGGGTTAGGGGTTAGGGTCACGGTTAGGGTAGGTTTAGGGTTAGTGTTAGGGTAAGGGTTAGGGTAGGGTTAGGGGTTAGAGTAGGGTTAGTTTTAGTGTTAGGGTTATGGTTAGGTAAGGGTTAGGGGTTAGGGTAAATGTTAGGGTAGTGTTAGGGTTAGGGTAGGGTTAGGGTTAGGTAAGGGTTAGGGTAGGGTTAGGGTCAGGGTTAAGGGTAGGGTTTGAGTCAGGGTTAGGGTCAGGGTTAGGGTTAGGGTACGGTTAGGTTAAGTGTTATGGTTAGTGTAGGGTTAGGGTTAGGTTTTGGGTCCATCAATAGGGTTAGGGTTAGTTTAGATTAGGGTTAGTGTAATGTTAGGGTTAGGGTTTAGGGTTAGGGGTTAAGGTTAGGGGTTAGGGTTAGGGTAGGGTTAGGGGTTACTGTAAGGGTTAGGGTTAGGGGTTAGGGTCAGGGTAAGGGTTAGGGTTAGAGTTAGGGTAGGGTTTGGTTTAGGGTAAGGGTTAGGGTAGGGTTAGGGTTGGGTTAGGGTTAGGGTAGGGTTAGGGTTAGGGGTTAGGGTAGCGTCAGGGGTTAAGGTTAGGGGTTAGGGTTAGGGGTTAGGGTTAAGGTTAGGGTAAGGGTAGGGTTAGGGATAGGGTTGGGGTTAGGGTTAGGGTAGGGTTAGGGTAGGGTTAGTGTTAGGGTTGGGTTGGGATTAGGGTAGGGTTAGGGTTAGGGGTTAGGGTAGAGTCAGGGGTTACGGTTAAGGGTTAGGGTTAGGGTAGGGTTAAAGTTGGGGTTAGGAATAGGGTTAGGGTTAGGTTAGAGTTAGGGTAGGGTTAGGGTAAGGAATCAGTAGGGTTAGGGTTAGAGTTAGGGTTAGGGATCTGGTGGGTTAGGGTTAGGGTTTAAGGTTAGGGT
Organism: Callipepla californica brunnescens; assembly: GCA_023055505.1. Taxonomy (NCBI): domain Eukaryota; kingdom Metazoa; phylum Chordata; class Aves; order Galliformes; family Odontophoridae; genus Callipepla; species Callipepla californica. The sequence goes on from JALIRH010000125.1 coordinate 815,905, forward strand.
TAGGTTTAGGGTAGGGTTAGGGTAGGGTTAAGGTTTAGGGTTAGGGTTAGGTTTAGGGGTTAGGGTAGGGCTAGGGTTAGGGGTTGGGTTAGTGTAGGGGTAGGGGTATGGGTAGGGTTAGGGTTAGGGGTTAGGGTATGGTCAGGGGTTACGGTTAGGTTAAGGTTTAGGGTTAGAGTAGGGTTAGGAGTTAGGGTTAGGGTTAGGGTTAAGGATAGGGTTGGGGTTAGGGTTAGGGTAGGGCTAGTGTTAGGTTAGGGTTAGGTGTTTGGGTCAGGGTTAGTGTAGGGTTAATGTTAGGGTAGGGGTTAGGATTAGGTTTATGGTAAGGGTTAGGGTAGGGTTAGGGTAAGAGTTAGGGAAAGGTAAGGGTTAGGGTAAGGGTTAGGGTTAGGGTCAGTGTTAGGGTCAGGGTTAGGCTTATAGTATGGTTAGGGTAAGGGTTAGGGGTTAGGGTAGGGTTAGGGTAGGGGTAGGGGTAAGGGTAGGGGTATGGGTAGGGTTAAGGTAAGGGTAGGGTTAGGGTTAGGTTTGGATTAGAGGTTACGGTAAGGGTTAGGGTTAGGGGTTAGGGTCAGTGTCAGGGTTAGGGTTAGGGTAGGGTTAGTGTTAGGGTAAGGTTTAGGGTTAGGGTTATGGTAAGCGTTAGGGTTAGAGTTAGGGTAGGGTTAGGGTAGGGTTAGGGTTAGGGTAGGGTTTGGGTTAGTGGTTAGGGTTAAGGTTAGGGGTTAGGGCTGGGGTAGGTTTAGGGCTAGGGTAGGGTTGGGTTTAGGGTTAGGGTGGGGTAAGGGTTAGGGGCAGGATAAGGGCTTAGGGGTTGGGGTTAGGGGTTAGGATTAGGGTAGGGTTAGGGTAAGGGTTAGGGTAGGGTTAAGGGTTAGGGTTTACGGTAGGGTTAGGGTTAGTGTTAGGGTAGGGTTATGGTTAAGTAAGGGTTAGGGTTAGGGTAAAGGTTAGGGTAGGGTTAGGGTTAGGTTTAAGGGGTAGGGTTTGGGTTAGATAATGGTTATGGTAAGTATTAGGGTCAGGGTTATGGGTAGGGTGTGAGTCAGGGTTAGGGTTTTAGGGTTAGGGTAGGGTTAGGGTTAGGTTTTGGGTCGATCAATAGGGTTAGGGTTAGATTAGGGTAGGGTTAGGATAGGGTTAGGGTAGGGTTTGTGTTAGGGTTAGGGTGTAGGGTTAGGGTTAGGGTAGGGTTAGGGTTAGGGGTTAAGGTTAGGGGTTAGTGTTAGGGTAGGGTAGGGGTAGGGTTAGGGTAGGGTAAGGGTTAGGGGTTAGGATTAGGGTTAAGGTGTTAGGAGTTAGGGTTAGGGTAGGGTTAGGGTTAGGGTTAGGGTTAGAATAGGGTAAGGGTTAGGGGTAGGGTTACGGGTAGGGTTAGGGTAAAGTTAGGGTTAGGGTTCCGGTTACGGTTAGGGTCCATCAATAGGGTTAGGGTTTAGGGTTAGGGGTTAGGGTTAGGTGTATGGGTAGGGGTAGGGTTAGGGTTAGGGTTAGGTTGGATTAGGGTTAGGGTTAGGGTTGGGTAAGGGTTAGGGGTAGGATTACGGGTAGGGTTAGTGTTATGGTTAGGGTCCATCAATAGGGTTAGGCAAGGTTTAGGGTTAGGGTTAGGTGTTAGGGTAAGGGGTTAGGGTTAGTGTAGGGTTAGGGTCCATCAATAGGGTTATGGTAGGGTTAGGGTTATGGATAGGGTTAGAGTTAGGGTAGGGTTAGAGTTAGGGTTAGGGTAGGGTTAGGGTAAGGGTAGAGTTAGGGTAGGTTTATGGTAAGGGTAGGGTAGTGTTAGGGTAGGGTATGGGTTAGGGGTTAGGGTTAAGGTTAGGGGTTAGGGCTCGGGTAGGGTTAGGGGTTAGTGTTAGGGTTAGGGGCAGGGTTAGGGTTAGGGTAGGGTTGGGGTTAGGGTTAGGGTAGGGTTGGGGTTAGGGACAGGGTTAGGGTTTGGGCTTACGGGTTGGGGATAGGGGTTAGGGTCACGGTTAGGGTAGGGTTAGGTTAGGTTTAGGGTTAGTGTTAGGGTTATGGTTAGGTAAGGGTTAGGGGTTAGGGTAAATGTTAGGGTAGGGTTAGGGTTAGGGTTATGGCTTAGGGGTAGGTAAGGGTTAGGGTAGAGTTAGGGTCAGGGTCAGGGTTAAGGGTAGGGTTTGAGTCAGGGTCAGGGTCAGGGTTAGGGTTAGCACAGGGTTAGGGTAGGGTTAGGTGTTAGGGTAGGGTTAGGGTTAGTGTTAGAGTTATGGTTAGGTAGGGGTTAGGGTAAGGGTTAGGGGTTAGGGTAAATGTTAGGGTAGGTTTAGGGTTAAGGATTAGGGTAGAGTTAGGGTTAGGTAAGGGTTAGGGTATGGTTAGGGTCAGGGTTAAGGGTAGGGTTAGGGTTAGGGTAGAATTAGGGTTAGATTTGAGGGTTAGGGTAGGGTTAGGGTAGGGTTAGGGGTTAGGGTAAGGGTTAGGGTTGGATTAGAATTTACGGTAAGGGTTAGGGTTAGGGGTTAGGGTCAGTATTAGGGTTAGGGGTTAGGGATAGGGTAAGAGTTAGGGTAGGGTTAGGGTAGGGTTAGAGTTAGGGTAGGGTTAGTGTTAGGGTTAGGGTACGTTTAGGGTTTGGGTAAGGGTTAGGGTGAGGGTTGGTGTTAGGGTAGGATTAGGGTTAGGTTCAGGGTTAGAGTAGTGTTAGGGTTTAGGGTTAGGGTTAGGGTATGGTTAGGGGTTAGGGTTGGGGTAAGGGTTAGGTTAGGGTTAGGGGGTTAGGGTTAGGGGATTAGTGTTAGGGTTAGGGGTTAGGGTTAGGGTGAGGGTTGGTGTTAGGGTAGGATTAGGGTTAGGTTCAGGGTTAGGGTAGTGTTAGGGTTCAGGGTTAGGGTTGTGGTAAGGTTTAGGGGATTAGTGTTAGGGGTTAGGGTAGGGTTAGGGTTAGGATTGGGATTAGGTTTAGGTTAGGGTTATGGTTAGGGTTAGGATAGGGTTAATGTAGGGTTAGGGTTAGTGATAGAGTAAGACTTAGGGTTAGGGTTATGGTAAGAGTTAGGGATTGGGATACGGTTAGATTTAGGGTTAAGAATAGGGTTCGGGTTTGATTAGGGTTAGGGTTAGTGTTAGGAATCAATTTGGAGGAAGGAAAAGGTTTAGGAATTGGTTCATTGTTAGGGTTAGTCTTCAAGTTAGTAATAGAGTAAGGGTTAGTGTTCGGGTTAGGAATAGGGTTCTGAATAGGGCGAGGTTTGGGAATAGGATGAAGTTTAGGGTTAGGGTTCGGGTCAGATTTAGCACTATGTTTCAGGTTCCTTTTAGGTTTAGTGATAAGGATTAGGGGTACGTTTAGGTATTGTACAATGCTAAGTGTTAGCTTCTGGGTGGGGGTTGGGGTTTGTCATGGTTTTATGATTTTTTGGTACTGGTATTCCACATCATAACATCATGTATTGCATTAGGAGTTGAAGAGCTAATACTCCAGCTCCATAGATCATTGATAATTCCAGGTATACCTGTCTGAGAAGAGAAGAAGCACTACATTCCCCAGAGGACTTTGCGATGCTTTGTATTTTTACGTGTTTTCCGCTCAGAGGGAACAGATAAAAACCCTCAGCGGTCACGGGACACTCTCTTTCCTTCGGGATCGACTCAGCAGTGGGTGCTCGCTGCCGTATCGCCTTCAGCGTTAGCGTAAGGCCTTCGGTTTATCGGACACTCTCTTGCTCATTTTGTTTGATTCATTAGCCTCAATTCCAATTACATTGTATTATATTGTGTTATTTTGCTTTCTAATATCTTATTTAGTAAATTAGCTTTCCTCCTCAGATCGTTGCCGCTGTTTTGTTTCTAGGCCCATCTCCCTTTTCCCTTTTCCCTTTTTCCTTGCCCTTTCCTGGGGCGTGGGTCCGTGGGTCCCCGCAGCAATCGTCACGGAACCGGGCCGATCCAGCCCGATAAACCGTTGACAGGGTTAGATTAAGGGTGAGGGTTAGGATTAGGACTAGATTTAGGATTAGGTTTAGGAATAGGTTTTCTTTGATTGTTAGAGTGAGAGAAAGGTTAGGCCTTGGGTTTGTTTTTGGAATAGTTTTGGGTTTCAGAATAGGAATTGGGTTAGTATTTGGAATCTGTTTTGGTTTAGTATTAGTGTTAGGGTCAGGGTTAGAAGTTAGGTGATGGCTGTGGTAATCTAATGCTTTGTGTTAGGCTTAGGGTTGGGCTTAAATTTGGGGTTGGTTTTAAGGTCCCATTTAGATTTCAGGTAGAATTGGAGTTAAATTAAGGTAACGGTTAGGATTAGATTTAGGGTTCTGATAAGGGTTAGGTTAGGGTTAGGGTTTGGTTCCAAGTTGTTTTTAGGGTTAGGGTTAACGTTAGGTTTCAGGATAGGGTTAGGAATATAGCTAGGTGTTAGGTAAGGTTTAATCCTAGGGTTTCAGTTCGGGTTAGGTGAAGCATTAGTTTTACAGTTAGAAGACATGTTAGGGTTAGGGTTAGGTTTTGGTGTAGATTTAGGTTTAGGGTAAGGGTTAGGGATGTAGATGAAGGTTTAGTGGAAGGGGTAGGGTTCTCTTTAGTTTTAGGACCCACAGCAAAGAACCCGGCCCCAAAAGGGCACGAACGGACCCCATAACCCAGCCCTATAATGTCGATATCTGACCCCAAAACTCAGCACCAAAATCCTGCAATTCCACCCCAAAATCTCCATTATCAGCCCCAGAATCCGATTATTTCCCCCAAATGTCAGCCCCAAATCCCATTAGTTCCCCCCTGACCCCACAATTTTCCCCCGACCCCATAATTCCCCCCCATGACCCTATAATTTCCCCCCCAACCCCATCAATTCCCCCCTGTGACCCCATTACTTCACCTCCTGACCCTGTTACTTCCCCTATTCCCCCCGACCCTATAATTGCCCTAGAACAGCCGCAGGACGATTCCTCGGTGCTGTTTGAGGTCACATCAGCCCAACCCCATTACTTTCCCCGTGTCCCCATAATTCACCTGTTCCCCCCGTGACCCCATTAATTTCCCCTCTGACCCTATTAGTTCCCCTGTTCCCCCTCCAACCCTTTAAATTCCCCCTGACCCCATAATTCCCCCTGACCCCATTGCTTTCCTCCCGACCCCATAAATTCCCCCTGACCCCATAATTGCTCTATAACAGCCGCAGGATGATTCCTCGGTGCTGTTTGAGGACACGTTGTACGCTGACGGATATTCATCGCCACTCAACGTCGCACAGCACTACGTTGTGGCCTGCAGGGACACCAAGAAGAAGCGACCCCGTGTGGCCGTTTTGGGGCCGTTCCAGGATTTGGGTTTTTTGGGGTCATTAGGGCCGATTTACGGTCACTTTGGGGTCACTCTGGAGCACTTTGGGGTGCAGTGCTGCATCGTGGCCTGCAGAGACACCAAGAAGTGACCCCATAGGGGATTTGATATGGTCCTTATGGGGTCGTTATAGGGTTTTGGGGTCACTTTGGGGTCATTTTGGGGCCCTTTGGGGCGCAGCGCTTCCAAGAAGTGTTGGAAGTAATCTGGGATATTTAGGGTCATTTTGCGTCACATCGGGGTCACTTCGGGTCATTGCACGTTGGGGCGTGGCTCGAATGCGAGGCTTAACGTTGGCCATGCCCACTCGCTTCCCACTGGCTTCCGGTTTCCCACTTCCAGGCGTGCTTCCGCCTCCTTACCCACAATGCCCCGCTCGCTGCCGGAAATCCGCGCTCCCAGAAGTTTCAGTCATTTCCGGTCATCGTGCCTCGTTCCAGTGGCACTGTTCCGCCTCGCTACCCCACACCCCGCCCTTTCCGCTGCCGATCTGTGCTGTGATTGGCCGAGCTGTGCCGTGGGGCCGGAAGCGGCCGCATGGTGGAAGCGGAGCTGGAAGCAGAGCACGTGGTCAGTGGCAGGGCGGGAGGGGCGGTTATGGGGCCGGGGTCAGGTTATGGGGTTATGGGGCAGGGATTTGGGGCTGGGGTCGTGGGTGTGGGGTCCAGGCTTGGGGCAGAGCTGTGGGGCAGAGTTGTGGGTCCAGGTGCACTGATTGGGGCAGGGCTGTTGGATGCGGGGCTGAGCTGTGGGGTGGATCTGTGGGGCAGAGCTGTGGCGGTTGGGGGGCGGAGGTGTGGTGCAGGTATGAGCAGATGTGGGGCTCAGATGCGGGGCTGAGCTGCGGGATGTGAGGCTGATCCATGGGGCAGAGCTGTGGAATGTGGGGCTGATCTGTGGGGCAGGTAGGTATGTGGGGCAGAGCTGTGGGATGTGGGGCAGGTATGTGCAGATTGGGGTTGAGCCGTGGGGCTGAGGTGTGGGATATGGGGCAGCACTATGGGGCTGAGTTGTGGGGTTGAGCCGTGGGGCAGAGCTGTGGGATGTGGGGCAGATCTGTGGGTCCAGGTGTGGGGTTTGGGGCAGATGTGTGGGGCAGAGCCACAGGGCTGAGCTCTGGGGCCAGGTGTGGGGTGAGGGGCTGAGCTGTGGTGCAGAGCTGAGGGATGTGGGGCTGAGCTGTGGGTCCAGGTGTGGGGTTTGGGGCAGATGTGTGGGGCAGAGCCACAGGGCTGAGCTCTGGGGCCAGGTGTGGGATGAGGGGCTGAGCTGTGGGATGTGGGGCTGAGCTGTGTGGCCAGGGGATGAGGGGCAGAGATGTGGGGCAAATGTGTGGGATGTGGGGCAGCGCTGTGGGGCTGAGCTGTGGTGTGGATGTTTGGGGTGAAGGTGTGGGGCAGAGTTCTGCCCCACAGAGGTGCTCCCGCAGGAGGTGGAGGAGATGCAGTGGCGGCATTCTGAGGGGAATAGGTCAGTGCCCCATTGCTGCCCCACAGCTGCCCCATAGCCACCCCATTGAGATCCACTGAGATCAGTGGAGACCCCATTGAGATCCGTAGGGACCCCATGGAGATCCATGGTGACCCATGGCTGCCCCGTAGCTGCCCCACATCCGCCCCATAGCTGGGCGTGGCTTCGCTCTGGGCACACCGCCTTCTGCGGGACCCACAGCGACCCACACTGACCCACAGTGACCCACACTGACCCATAGAGACCCACAGCGACCCATAGAGACTCACAGCGACCCATAGCGGGACCCACAGCGACCCAGCCGACCCACAGCAACCTATAGGGGGAACCACAGCAACCCACAGAGACCGATAGCTCACACAGCGACCCACAGTGACCCACAGCAGGACCCACAGCGACCCATAGAGACCCACAGCGACCCATAGAAACACATAGAGACTCATAGTTACCCACAGCGATTTATAGAGACCCACAGCGACTCACTGAGACCCACAGTGACCTATAGCTGGACCCACAGACACCCACAGCAACCCAAAGTGACCCACAGCTTGACCCATAGCGACCCATGCCAGGAACCACAGCGATCCATTGGGACCCATAGCGATCCACAGCGACCCATGGAAAACCACAGGGAGCAAGAGGGAGCCACAGAGACACAGCGACATCACGTGAGAGCGCCGCCTGGTGTCGTGGAGGGGGAACTGCAGCTCCTTAGGAATCTCCTGGGGCACATAGAGACCAACAGCGCCTCATAGCAGGACCCACACTGACCCACAGCGAACCATATTGGGACCCACAGCGTAACCCACAGCGACCCGTAACAGACCACATTGACCCATTGCGACGCACTGCAACCCATAGCGACTCATAGAGGCACAGCGACACACAGCCATCCACAGCAACCCATAGCGACCCAGCCAACCCACAGCAACCTATAGGGGGGCCCACAGCGACTCACAGCAACCCACAGAGACTGATTACAACCAATACTGACCGATAGCGACCCACCGCGACACACAGCGACCCACACCGACCCATAGCAACCCACAGTGACCCACAGAGACCCACTGAGACCCATAGAGACCCAAAGCGACCCACAGCGACCCATAGCAGGACCTAGAGTGACCCATAGCGTCCCGAAGAGACCCGTAGCGACTCACTGCGACCCACAATGACCCATAGCTGGACCCACAGACACCCACAGCATGACCCACAGCGACCCATTGCAACCCTTAGCAACATGTAGAGACTTATAGCGATCCACATCGACCCATAGCGACCCATGGATACACATAGCAAGACCCACAGTGACCCATAGCGTCCCATAGAGACCCGCAGCAAAACGTAGCATCCCACAGAGATCGATAGCGACGCATAGTGACCCACAGCGACCCATAGCGCCCAATAGGAAACCACTGATAGCAATAAGGAGCCCTAGAGACCCAGCGACATTACGTGAGAGCGCCCCCTGGTGGCGTGGAGGGGAACTGCAGCCCCTTAGGGATCCATTGGGAACCTTAGAGACCCACAGAGACCCATAGCAGGACCCACAGCAAACCAAAGCGATCCATAGCAACCCATAGCGATCCACAGTGACCCACAGTAACCCACAGCGAAGCATATTGGGACCCATAGCGACACATAGCGCCCAATAGGAAAACACAGAGAGCAATAGGAAGCCGTAGAGACACAGCGACATCATGTGAGAGCTCCCTCTGGTGGCGTGAAGGGGAACTGCAGCCCCTTAGGGATCTCCTGGGGCACGTAGAGACCCATAGCAGGACCCACACCGACCCACAGCGAACCCTATTGGGACCCATAGCGTGACCCACAGCGACCCACAGCAACCCATAGAGACTCATAGCAAACCACAGCAACCCACAGTGACCCATAGCGAGACCCACAGCGACCCACAGTGACCCACAGCTTGACCCAAAGCAACCCATGCCGGGACCCACAGCGACCCATAGAAAACCTCAGAGAGCAATAGGAAGGCACAGAGACATCACGTGAGAGCGCCCCCTCCCCTGGTGGCGTGGAGGGGAACTGCAGCCCCTTAGGGATCTCCTGGGGCATATAGAGACCCACAGCGACCCATAGCAGGACCCACAGTGACCCACAGCAAACCATATTGGGACCCATAGCGGGACCCAGAGAGACCCACAGACTGTTACAATGAAGGGTCGGGAACCCAGCTTGATGCTAGCTAATGTTCCATTTATTAAGCAACAACTCAAAGCTTAGATAGACAGAGAAGCAGTGTGTGTTAGGATCTAACTGGGGGAAGCTGCAAGGATCTAATTGAGGGAATTTACACTCCTCAGTGTTAACAGGTCAAGAATATAAAACACTCCTAGTCATCTAAACAAACAGTTTCTTATTGCTATCCATTACTGTCTTCTGTTTCTTTTCACTCCTTAGACATGGTTGTCTCAAGCTTATCAGCTTATCTTTACACAGCCTACGTCCAAGGTTTATGGCCTGATTCCTGCTTAGCTAACAGTTCCGTCTGACTCCCACTTTTGCCATCACCCACTTCTCCCCCTTTCTGTTATGAATATTTTCTTTGTAGCATTGTCAATCATCTTTTTGCGCACATTGTAAAATGCAAGGAAGTAACAGCAAAAGCGTTACAACGATCATCGCAATGTAGCACATCATTTTTAAGATACTGTGGAGCCATCCGGTGAGACCCCCATCCCGAGAATAATTTGTCCAACCAGTCCCAATCCCTCTGTTCCTGCAGTTTCTTCACTCCATCCCGTATGGTCTTGATACTTGCTTGAATTGAAACGGAATGTTCTGACAGGTTCATGCAGCACATTCCTTCGAAATCCTCCCAGCCATGGCCTTGCGCCAGAAGTAGGAAATCAGTAGCAGCGCAATTTTGTGGCGCAGCATGTCTGACACTGTCCGCATCAAGTAAAAGACCTGTTAAAGCTAAACTAGTGGCATTTCCTTGTTTTGCTAAGCAAGAACCCAGTTTGTTCAGTGTTGCCAAAGCTTTAGCAACAGCAACCTGCGGTGTGAAAAAGGAAACGACTCCTATGGTCTCCCTGTTCCAAAACTTCATGTTATCATCACAATCTGATCTGAAGGTGTGGGTCATTCTCCTAAAACGGTGATGAGAATATTTCTTTCTCCACTGCAAGACAGTTGTCTCATTTCGGGTAAGGATAGTTAAACGCCCGAGACTACATGGCCCACCTCTAATGTAAGAAGGAATGGCAGGCCATGCCCGGTCAGCGCAACTACGGAAAACTCCATCTGGTAACTGTAAAGGAGCATTTACTGATTTTGAAAGGCTGGGTGAGGTGTAATTACACCACAGAGTTTGGTTATTGATGGCTGCGTCTACGGGACTGACATCCCATAGTTTGGTTTTATTTTTTCCAGTAGAATGGAATCTCAGGCAGAAGTCCATTTTTATAGATCCTAAGAAATCTATTTCTTGTGGCTCTAATTTGGCAGACGGAAGATATGGAACCCATCCATCCCAATTATCTACTGAATTTGTGCCAGTAAAGATTGCTCGTGAGGGACCAGGGATTGGCCACTCGTCTATGGGAAAGCCCACCAAGCGGGTAGAGAAGGGATTTTGCGCAGTTGCAGTGGCTAAGCAAAGTGTTTCCTGATGAGTAATATTAGCAAGTGTAAGCCACACATTCGTTTTTGGGAGGGTAATAAAACCAGTAGAGAGTCCTGACATTTCAAGAAGTCAAGTCCATACAGTAGCTGGTCTCATCCTTCCTTGGTTGTGTTTTCATCTGTTGTCAACGAAGTCTGTTCCTCGCGGTATGGTTTCACGTTCTTCGCAGGAATCCACCTGGGGCCTTTTCCTGTGGAGACACAAGCATAACCTCTCCCCCATGTGACAAGAGGATATGGCCCCATTATCATACCTGTTTCTGGGTGGCGAATCAACACCGGAGCCTTGATTCTTCTTTCCAATGTGATATTCGAACTAAAATGTCGGACTATCGGGGGATTGGTATCTAGCAGAGAAGAATTCAAAAAGTGAAAACATCAAGAGCTTTATGTAGTCGCTCCTCAGGAGGGGAAGCTCCCATTCCCCCTTTCTGTTGTGCTAATAGACGCTTTAAAGATTGGTGTGACCGCTCAATTGACCTGGAGGGGAATGAGGGATCGCGGTGATGTGCATAATGCCCCAAGAATCCAGGAAGGCTTTTGTCGCAGCGGAGGTATATGCAGGACCATGATCTGTTTTTAATTGGGAAGGGATACCTAATGTAGCAAAAGCACGCAGCAAACGCTTGCGAACATCTCGTGCCTTTTCTCCTGTATGACAAGAGGAAAATAAAGCTCCGGAAAAAGTATCAATCGAGGAATGTGTATATTTCAGCTTACCAAACCATGGGTAATGTGTGACATCCATTTGCCATAGCTGGAGGCTCTGCAGATCTCTGGGGTTAACCCCCCCTGCTATTGATGGGAAAGAATGCCTCTGGCAGTCGGGACATACCGCTGTAATGTTTGATGCTTGTTGGGAGGTAAGCCCAGACTGTCGTTTAAGACCTCCAGCATTCTGATGAAAGAAGGAGTGGCTAAGTTTAGCTTGCGCTATTCGGTCTGGTAAAACACGGACATATCAGCTTGAGATTCCCTTCTGCCGTGAAACCAGGTAAAGATGTGTGTGAGCGGATGTGCATTACAAAATAAGGATGAGTGTGGGAGTCTAAAAAAAAAAAAGTTCCTGGAACAAAATAAACAATGAAGAGTGAGAAATATTGCGTAATATGGATGCTTCTGCTCGCTGAACAATTCCTGCAACAGAAGCTGAGTCGGTAATAGGATTGAAAGGTGTGGACCATTTCCAAAAAACTCGGACAACAGCAGCTGGTTCCACTATTTGTGGAGAACCAGAAACAATTTCAATATCCGAATCCCATTGCTTCTGTTGATTATCCCACCATCAAATAACTGATTTGTGTGATCTTCCAGACCCATCCGTAATCTGGTAAGGGCCTGCAGCAGCTGATCACTTCTTTTTGGTGTGGATGTGAAGTGAACATTGAGGTTCAATAGCTTGTGTGACGGTGCGTGGGAAGTAAGGCTGCCTGTATAGCTTGCCAATGCCATGCTAAAGGCATCTGCTTGCTGATCAAGCCATTGTAAATACACATTTGTCACAGGTAAACAACTAGAGGAAAAGTCTACCCCTGATAACATCAGCAAGCGCTGCCTAGCTTTGATTCTCAGGGAAGCAAACATCTCATGCTGTGTCAGGATTGTCTTTGTCAACTGGTTTGGCAAAAAAATCCATTCAATAATTCATAGTGGGTCTGGCCTTTGAAAATCCCACTGAAAAATTAGCGCATGAGGTTGTCGAGCAGGGTTGAGGATCATTAGAAAAAAAGGTAACTCCGGGGCACACCGATGAGCTTGTCTGTTAGTGCTAGCTGCAGCAACTTTTTGCAAGGCACTAGCCACTTCAGAGCCAAGACGGCAGGGAGAGTGTAAATCAGAATCCCCTTTCAGTAGTTCCAAAAGAGGATACAAGTCTGCATTAGAGATACCCAAGAGCGCTCAGACCCAGTTAATTGATCCCAACCATTTTTGTACATCGTGTCAATTTTTCACATCAGTTTGTCTTTGTAAGGGCTAGGGAATGATAGTCTGGGCTCTGATGCACCAGCCTAAATATTTCCATGGTGATATTTTCTGCATTTTTTCAGGCGCAATACAGAAACCTGCCGAATTAACAGCAGTTGTAAGGAGGGCTACTGCTTCCTCCATGATCTCGTGATGTTGCGCGGTTACTAAGATGTCGTCCATCTAATGATACAATAAAACATTTGGCATTGTGTCTGGAATGGGGCTAAGCACTTTAGCTACATACCACTGACAAATGGTGGGGCTATTTTTCATTCCTTGTGGCAGCACAACCCACTGGTATCTCTGCAACGGGGCTTGCATGTTGATGCTTGGAACTGAAAAAGCAAATGGAGGGGCATCCTCAGGGTGTAATGGACTATTAAAAAAGCAGTCTTGAAGATCAGTGCCAGTCAAATGCCAGTCTCGGGGAATCATAGTGGGTGACAGGAGGCCTTGTTGAAGGGCTCCCATATTTTCCATAGCATCATTCATTTTTCTGAGGTCATGGAACAAGCGCCATTGACCAGTTTGTTTCTTAATGACAAATCCAGGTGAGTTCCAAGGATTAGTGGAGGTACAGTATGTCCTTTTGCTAATTGTTCCGCTACCAAGTCTTGGAGGGCGCCAAGTTTTTCTAGCGGAAGGGGCCATTGATCCACCCATCTAGGGGTATCTGTTTTCCATATTAGCTTAAGGGCGTCGCACCTCTCAATGGCCCCTCCCGAAAATCTGACTTGATAGTGACTCCCCACTGAACCATAACATCAGGGCCCCATAAATATCATCGGAATTGGCAACACAAGCGGTTTGATAGTAGCTACCCGATCTTCAGGTCCTCTGATTGGAATGAACTCAGCACTTTGCTGGCTGTTCCTTGCACCTCCCACCCCAGCTAATGTATGGGATGATTTGTATGATGTAACCCAAATCCAAACCCCAGGCCTACCCCTTCTCTCACCCTGACACTCGAACCAAACCTCCGCCTAAACCTAACCCTAATATCTAAGCCTAAGCCTAACCCTTCCAATTGCCCTAGCCCTAACACTAACCCTTTTCCTATACCTAACCCTGACCTCAACCCTGATCCTAACCTTTCCCTAACCCTAACACCAACCCGTAACATCATTTGAATCCTAATCCTATTCCAAACCTTAACCCTATCCCAAGGCCTAACCCTACTCTGACCTTTACACTCCAACTAACCCAACCTCGATCAATAAATACAAATGGAATCCTAAACCTAAACCTAAACCTAAACCTACTGCTAACACCACAAGTCAGCCTACTTTTCTCCCTAAATCTAATCACAAATCTCAAAAAATCTTTGTCCCTAACCCTAATCATAAATCCAGTCCAAACTCTGAAACTTTCCCAAAACCTATGCCTATTCCTAACACTTACTCTTACCCTAAGTCTATCCCTAACACTAACCCTTCTCCCAGACACAACCCTAAAGCCAACACTAATCCTAACCTAATCTTTATCCTAATCCTAAACCTAATCCTAACTCTTACCCTAATTCTAACTCTACCCTAACCCTAACTCTGACCCTCAAACCAAACCCACATTTAAGCACAACCCTAATCCCGACACCTTAGCATCAGATTACCACAACCCTAACGGAACCCTAACCCTAACACTAATGCTAGGACTATCCCAAACCCTAACCCAAGTACTAGACCAAACCATACCCCTATCCCTCACTCTAAAACTAACAACCCTAACTAAACTCTAACCGTAACCCTATCCCTAATACTAACACTAATCATCTTTTAAACACCAATGTTATTCCTATTCCTAAACCTTACCCAATCTCCAAATGAAATCCAAGGCCGGTGCCTTCTCACACCCTAACGATCAAACCAAACCTACATCTAAACCTAACCCTAAATCCAATCTTTACCCTAAACCATACACTTGCCCTGGCCTTAACACTAACCCTTTCCCTATACCTAACCCTAACCCTAACCTTAACACTAATTTGAGGCCTATCCCTAGTAGGAACCCAAAACCTAATTGGAATCTGAATCCTGTTCTTAACCTTAACCCTAACACGACTTAACTCTACTCTGACCCTAAAAGTCAAATTAACCCTACTCCTTACCCTAAACCTCAATCTAAACCTAAACCTAACCCTAAACCTAAACTTCACAAGAACACTCAACCTAATCCTAGCACTAACCTAAACTAAAACTAAAACAACTTTTTTGCTAACCCTAATCCTAAATCTAACCCTAACCCCAAAACTCCCCCAAACCTGACCCTAAACCTAATCCACTCCAAAATCCTTACCCTAACCCTAACCCCAAACACCCTAATACTAGAACTAAAGCAATCCTTCACCCTAACCCTAAAACTAACAATTTAACTTTGACCCTAAAACTCAAATTCACCCTACATACACTTGATGCTACCTAGGTTAGGGTCAGGCTCAATCTGGGTTTTGTGTTGGGGTCAAAGGGATAGGGTTAGGGTAGAGTTCAAGTTAGGATGAAGGTAATGCTTACAGATATGTTTAGAGAATGGAACAGGGTTAGGGTTAAGGTTAGGGTAAGGTTGAAGGTTAGGCTCAGGGACAGATTTAGGGTTAGAGTTTGGGTTCCTTTTAGGTTTAGGGATAGGGTTAGGGTACGGTTAGGTATTGTACAACGCTAAGTGTTAGCTTCTGGGTAAGGGATAGGGTTAGGGTAAGGGTTAGATTCAGGGTTAGGGTTAGCATTAGCATCAGGGTTAGGGTTATGGTAAGAGTTAGGATAGGGAATGGGATACAGTTAGGGTAAGGGTTAGGAATAGGGTTAGGGTTACATTAAGGTTAGGGTTAGTGTTTGGATCAGGGGTAGGGGTTAGGAATAAAGTTAGAGTAAGGGCTAGGATTAGGGTTAGGGTTAGGGTAGGGATACGGTTAGGGTAGAGTTAAGGTTAGGGTAGGGTTAGGGTTAGGGTAGGGTTTGGGTTATGGTAAGAGTTAGGATAAAGATTGTGATACGGTTAGGGTAAGGGTTAGGAATAGGGATAGGGTATGATTAGGGTAAGGGTTATTGTTTGGATTAGGGGTAGGGTTACGAATAAAGTTAGAGTTAGGGCTAGGATTAGGGTTAGGGTTCGGGATTGGATTAGTGTTAGGGTAAGGAATAAAGTTAGAGTTAGTGTTAGGATTAGGGTTAGGGTAAAGTAGGGTTAGGGGTAGGGTTAGGGTTAGGGTTAGGGTTAGGGTTAGGGTTAGGGTTAGGGTTAGGGTTAGGGTTAGGGTTTGGGTTAGGCTAGGGTTAGGGTAAGGGTTAGGGTTAGGGTTAGGGTTAGGGTTAGGGTTAGGGTTAGGGTAGGGTTAGGGTTAGGGTTAGGGTTAGGGTTAGGGTTAGGGTTAGGGTTAGGGTTAAGGTTAAATTTATTGTTAGGGTTAGGGTTAGGGTTAGGGTTAGGGTTAGGGTTGGGGTTAGGGTTAGATTTAGGGTTAGGGTTAGGGTATGCTTAGGGTTAGGGTAAAATTAGGGTTAGGGTTAGTGTTAGGGTTAGGGTTGAGGTTAGGGTTAGGGTTAGGGTTAGGGTTAGGGTTAGGGTTACGGTTAGGGTTACGGTTAGGGTTAGGGTTAGGGTTAGGGTTAGGGTTAGGGTTAGGGTTAGGTAAGGGTTAGGGTTAGGGTAAGAATTAGGATAGGGATTGTGATACAGTTAAGGTAAGGGTTAGGAATTAGAGTTAGGGTTAGGGTTAGGATTAGGGTTAGGGTTAGGTTAGGGTTAGGGTTAGGGTTAAGGTTAGAGTTAGAGTTAGGGTTAGGGTTAGGGTTAGGTAAGGGTTAGGGTTAGGGTAAGAATTATGATAGGGATTGTGATACAGTTAAGGTAAGGGTTAGGAATTAGGGTTAGGGTTAGGGTTAGGTTTAGGTTTAGGTTTAGGGTTAGGGTTAGGGTTAGGGTTAGGGTTAGGGTAGGTTAGGGTTAGGGTATGGTAGGGTTAGGGTTAGGGTAGGGTAAGGGTTAGCATTAGGTTTAGGGTTAGGGTTAGGGTTAGAGTTAGGTTAGGGCTAGGGTTAGGGTTAGGGTTAGGGTTAGGGTTAATGTAGTTTAGGGCTAGGGTTAGGGTTAGGGTTAGGATAGGGTTAATGTAGGGTTAGGGTTAGTGCTAGGAATCAATTTGGAGGAAGGAAAAGGTATAGGAATTGGTTCATTGTTAGCGTTAGTCTTCAGGGTTAGGGTTCGGATTTAGCACTATGTTTCAGGTTCCTTTTTTGGTTTAGTGATAAGGATTAGGGGTACGTTTAGGTATTGTACAATGCTAAGTGTTAGCTTCTGGGTGGGGGTTGGGGTTAGATTAAGGGTGAGGGTTAGGGTTAGGACTAGATTTAGGATTAGGTTTAGGAATAGGTTTTCTTTGATTGTTAGGGTGAGAGAAAGGTTAGGCCTTGGGTTTGTTTTTGGAATAGTTTTGGGTTTCAGAATAGGAATTGGGTTAGTATTTGGAATCTGATTGCTTTAGTATTAGTGTTAGGGTGGGGGTTAGAAGTTAGGTGAGCGTTGTGGTAATCTAATGCTTTGTGTTAGGCTTAGGGTTGGGCTTTTACTTGAGGTTGGTGTTAGGGTCAGCTTTAGTTTGAAGGTAGATTTAGAGTTTAAATTGTGGTCATGCTTGGGATTAGTTTTAGAGTTAGGGTAAGATTTAGGTTTCCTTTCAGTGTTAGGCTGTGAGAATTGTAGGCTTTGTGGTTTTGGGTTTGTGTTGGGTTTAGGAATTGGAATAGTGTTTGGGATAGTATTAGCGTTAAGGCTGGGGTTAGAGTTAGGTGATGGCTGTGGTAATCTAATGCTTTGTGTTAGGTTTAGGGTTGGGCTTCCATCTGGGGTTGGTTTGAAGGTCCCATTTAGATTTCAGGAAGAATTGGAGTTCAATTGAGGTAACGGTTAGGATTAGATTTAGGGTTCTGATAAGGGTTAGGTTAGGGTTAGGGTTTGGTTCCAAGTTGTTTTTAGGGTTAGGGTTAACGTTAGGTTTCAGGATAGGGTTAGGAATATAGCTAGGTGTTTGTTAGGTAAGGTTTAGTCCTGGGGTTTCAGTTCGGGTTAGGTGAAGCGTTAGTTTTACAGTTAGAAGACATGTTAGGGTTAGGGTTAGGTTTTGGTGTAGATTTAGGTTTAGGGTAAGGGTTAGGGATGTAGATGAAGGTTTAGTGGAAGGGGTAGGGTTCTCTTTAGTTTTAGGACCAGGGAAGGGTCCTAAAAGGGCCTTGGCTAAGGGTGAGTTTTAGTATTTGATTTAGCGTTGCGTTCAGATCTAGGTTAGTTTGAGTGTCAGGCTGAGAGAAGGGGTAGGCCTTGGGTTTGGTTCTGGCTTAGTGTTAGGTTTAGGAATAGGAATAGTTTTGGTGTTTGGATTGGGTTTGGGGTTAGTAGTAGGGATTGGATTGGGGTTAGTGTTAGGTGAGATCTGCGGTAATCTGATGCTTTCTTTGAGGCTTGAGGTTTGAGCTTAAACGTGGTGTTGGTTTTAGGGTAGGATTTAGGGCTAGGGTTTGGTTGAGGGTAGCATTAGGTTTAGGTTTAGGGGAAGGGTTTTGGTTAGGGTAGAGGTTAGAATTCTGGTTTGGGTTAGGAATAGGGTTCTGGACAAGGTAAGGATTTAGTCCTAGGTTTCCAATTAGGGTAAGGTGAAGTGCTGGTGTTCTAGTTAGGAGAAGAGTTAGGTTGAGGTTTCGGGTTAGGTTTTTTTGTCGATTTAGGTTTTAGGTAAGGGGTAGATTTTAGACAACATGAGCTTTCTGGTCAGAGTAGGGTTAGGCCTTAGAATATGGATAAGATTAGGATAAATGTAGGGTTAGTTTCGGGTTTAGGTTAGTTTGAGTGTTAGGCTGAGAGAAGGGGAGGGCCTTGGGTTTGGGTTTGGTTTAGGGTTAAGATAAGGTTTAGGAATAGGAGTAGGTTTGGGGTTTGGATTGGGTTTGGACTTGATAGTGACTCCCCACTGAACCATAACATCAGGGCCCCATAAATATCATCGGAATTGGCAACACAAACGGTTTGATAGTAGCTACCCGATCTTCAGGTCCTCTGATTGGAATGAACTCAGCACTTTGCTGGCTGTTCCTTGCACCTCCCACCCCAGCTAATGTATGGGATGATTTGTATGATGTAACCCAAATCCAAACCCCAGGCCTACCCCTTCTCTCACCCTGACACTCGAACCAAACCTCCGCCTAAACCTAACCCTAATATCTAAGCCTAAGCCTAACCCTTCCAATTGCCCTAGCCCTAACACTAACCCTTTTCCTATACCTAACCCTGACCTCAACCCTGATCCTAACCTTTCCCTAACCCTAACACCAACCCGTAACATCATTTGAATCCTAATCCTATTCCAAACCTTAACCCTATCCCAAGGCCTAACCCTACTCTGACCTTTACACTCCAACTAACCCAACCTCGATCAAGAAATACAAATGGAATCCTAAACCTAAACCTAAACCTAAACCTACTGCTAACACCACAAGTCAGCCTACTTTTCTCCCTAAAGCTAATCACAAATCTCAAAAAATCTTTGTCCCTAACCCTAATCATAAATCCAGTCCAAACTCTGAAACTTTCCCAAAACCTATGCCTATTCCTAACACTTACTCTTACCCTAAGTCTATCCCTAACACTAACCCTTCTCCCAGACACAACCCTAAAGCCAACACTAATCCTAACCTAATCTTTATCCTAATCCTAAACCTAATCCTAACTCTTACCCTAATTCTAACTCTACCCTAACCCTAACTCTGACCCTCAAACCAAACCCACATTTAAGCACAACCCTAATCCCGACACCTAGCATCAGATTACCACAACCCTAACGGAACCCTAACCCTAACACTAATGCTAGGACTATCCCAAACCCTAACCCAAGTACTAGACCAAACCATACCCCTATCCCTCACTCTAAAACTAACAACCCTAACTAAACTCTAACCGTAACCCTATCCCTAATACTAACACTAATCATCTTTTAAACACCAATGTTATTCCTATTCCTAAACCTTACCCAATCTCCAAATGAAATCCAAGGCCGGTGCCTTCTCACACCCTAACGATCAAACCAAACCTACATCTAAACCTAACCCTAAATCCAATCTTTACCCTAAACCATACACTTGCCCTGGCCTTAACACTAACCCTTTCCCTATACCTAACCCTAACCCTAACCTTAACACTAATTTGAGGCCTATCCCTAGTAGGAACCCAAAACCTAATTGGAATCTGAATCCTGTTCTTAACCTTAACCCTAACACGACTTAACTCTACTCTGACCCTAAAAGTCAAATTAACCCTACTCCTTACCCTAAACCTCAATCTAAACCTAAACCTAACCCTAAACCTAAACTTCACAAGAACACTCAACCTAATCCTAGCACTAACCTAAACTAAAACTAAAACAACTTTTTTGCTAACCCTAATCCTAAATCTAACCCTAACCCCAAAACTCCCCCAAACCTGACCCTAAACCTAATCCACTCCAAAATCCTTACCCTAACCCTAACCCCAAACACCCTAATACTAGAACTAAAGCAATCCTTCACCCTAACCCTAAAACTAACAATTTAACTTTGACCCTAAAACTCAAATTCACCCTACATACACTTGATGCTACCTAGGTTAGGGTCAGGCTCAATCTGGGTTTTGTGTTGGGGTCAAAGGGATAGGGTTAGGGTAGAGTTCAAGTTAGGATGAAGGTAATGCTTACAGATATGTTTAGAGAATGGAACAGGGTTAGGGTTAAGGTTAGGGTAAGGTTGAAGGTTAGGCTCAGGGACAGATTTAGGGTTAGAGTTTGGGTTCCTTTTAGGTTTAGGGATAGGGTTAGGGTACGGTTAGGTATTGTACAACGCTAAGTGTTAGCTTCTGGGTAAGGGATAGGGTTAGGGTAAGGGTTAGATTCAGGGTTAGGGTTAGCATTAGCATCAGGGTTAGGGTTATGGTAAGAGTTAGGATAGGGAATGGGATACAGTTAGGGTAAGGGTTAGGAATAGGGTTAGGGTTACATTAAGGTTAGGGTTAGTGTTTGGATCAGGGGTAGGGGTTAGGAATAAAGTTAGAGTAAGGGCTAGGATTAGGGTTAGGGTTAGGGTAGGGATACGGTTAGGGTAGAGTTAAGGTTAGGGTAGGGTTAGGGTTAGGGTAGGGTTTGGGTTATGGTAAGAGTTAGGATAAAGATTGTGATACGGTTAGGGTAAGGGTTAGGAATAGGGATAGGGTATGATTAGGGTAAGGGTTATTGTTTGGATTAGGGGTAGGGTTACGAATAAAGTTAGAGTTAGGGCTAGGATTAGGGTTAGGGTTCGGGATTGGATTAGTGTTAGGGTAAGGAATAAAGTTAGAGTTAGTGTTAGGATTAGGGTTAGGGTAAAGTAGGGTTAGGGGTAGGGTTAGGGTTAGGGTTAGGGTTAGGGTTAGGGTTAGGGTTAGGGTTAGGGTTAGGGTTAGGGTTAGGGTTTGGGTTAGGCTAGGGTTAGGGTAAGGGTTAGGGTTAGGGTTAGGGTTAGGGTTAGGGTTAGGGTTAGGGTAGGGTTAGGGTTAGGGTTAGGGTTAGGGTTAGGGTTAGGGTTAGGGTTAGGGTTAAGGTTAAATTTATTGTTAGGGTTAGGGTTAGGGTTAGGGTTAGGGTTAGGGTTGGGGTTAGGGTTAGATTTAGGGTTAGGGTTAGGGTATGCTTAGGGTTAGGGTAAAATTAGGGTTAGGGTTAGTGTTAGGGTTAGGGTTGAGGTTAGGGTTAGGGTTAGGGTTAGGGTTAGGGTTAGGGTTACGGTTAGGGTTACGGTTAGGGTTAGGGTTAGGGTTAGGGTTAGGGTTAGGGTTAGGGTTAGGTAAGGGTTAGGGTTAGGGTAAGAATTAGGATAGGGATTGTGATACAGTTAAGGTAAGGGTTAGGAATTAGAGTTAGGGTTAGGGTTAGGATTAGGGTTAGGGTTAGGTTAGGGTTAGGGTTAGGGTTAAGGTTAGAGTTAGAGTTAGGGTTAGGGTTAGGGTTAGGTAAGGGTTAGGGTTAGGGTAAGAATTATGATAGGGATTGTGATACAGTTAAGGTAAGGGTTAGGAATTAGGGTTAGGGTTAGGGTTAGGTTTAGGTTTAGGTTTAGGGTTAGGGTTAGGGTTAGGGTTAGGGTTAGGGTAGGTTAGGGTTAGGGTATGGTAGGGTTAGGGTTAGGGTAGGGTAAGGGTTAGCATTAGGTTTAGGGTTAGGGTTAGGGTTAGAGTTAGTTTAGGGCTAGGGTTAGGGTTAGGGTTAGGGTTAGGGTTAATGTAGTTTAGGGCTAGGGTTAGGGTTAGGGTTAGGATAGGGTTAATGTAGGGTTAGGGTTAGTGCTAGGAATCAATTTGGAGGAAGGAAAAGGTATAGGAATTGGTTCATTGTTAGCGTTAGTCTTCAGGGTTAGGGTTCGGATTTAGCACTATGTTTCAGGTTCCTTTTTTGGTTTAGTGATAAGGATTAGGGGTACGTTTAGGTATTGTACAATGCTAAGTGTTAGCTTCTGGGTGGGGGTTGGGGTTAGATTAAGGGTGAGGGTTAGGGTTAGGACTAGATTTAGGATTAGGTTTAGGAATAGGTTTTCTTTGATTGTTAGGGTGAGAGAAAGGTTAGGCCTTGGGTTTGTTTTTGGAATAGTTTTGGGTTTCAGAATAGGAATTGGGTGAGTATTTGGAATCTGATTGCTTTAGTATTAGTGTTAGGGTGGGGGTTAGAAGTTAGGTGAGCGTTGTGGTAATCTAATGCTTTGTGTTAGGCTTAGGGTTGGGCTTTTACTTGAGGTTGGTGTTAGGGTCAGCTTTAGTTTGAAGGTAGATTTAGAGTTTAAATTGTGGTCATGCTTGGGATTAGTTTTAGAGTTAGGGTAAGATTTAGGTTTCCTTTCAGTGTTAGGCTGTGAGAATTGTAGGCTTTGTGTTTTTGGGTTTGTGTTGGGTTTAGGAATTGGAATAGTGTTTGGGATAGTATTAGCGTTAAGGCTGGGGTTAGAGTTAGGTGATGGCTGTGGTAATCTAATGCTTTGTGTTAGGTTTAGGGTTGGGCTTCCATCTGGGGTTGGTTTTAAGGTCCCATTTAGATTTCAGGAAGAATTGGAGTTCAATTGAGGTAACGGTTAGGATTAGATTTAGGGTTCTGATAAGGGTTAGGTTAGGGTTAGGGTTTGGTTCCAAGTTGTTTTTAGGGTTAGGGTTAACGTTAGGTTTCAGGATAGGGTTAGGAATATAGCTAGGTGTTTGTTAGGTAAGGTTTAGTCCTGGGGTTTCAGTTCGGGTTAGGTGAAGCGTTAGTTTTACAGTTAGAAGACATGTTAGGGTTAGGGTTAGGTTTTGGTGTAGATTTAGGTTTAGGGTAAGGGTTAGGGATGTAGATGAAGGTTTAGTGGAAGGGGTAGGGTTCTCTTTAGTTTTAGGACCAGGGAAGGGTCCTAAAAGGGCCTTGGCTAAGGGTGAGTTTTAGTATTTGATTTAGCGTTGCGTTCAGATCTAGGTTAGTTTGAGTGTCAGGCTGAGAGAAGGGGTAGGCCTTGGGTTTGGTTCTGGCTTAGTGTTAGGTTTAGGAATAGGAATAGTTTTGGTGTTTGGATTGGGTTTGGGGTTAGTAGTAGGGATTGGATTGGGGTTAGTGTTAGGTGAGATCTGCGGTAATCTGATGCTTTCTTTGAGGCTTGAGGTTTGAGCTTAAACGTGGTGTTGGTTTTAGGGTAGGATTTAGGGCTAGGGTTTGGTTGAGGGTAGCATTAGGTTTAGGTTTAGGGGAAGGGTTTTGGTTAGGGTAGAGGTTAGAATTCTGGTTTGGGTTAGGAATAGGGTTCTGGACAAGGTAAGGATTTAGTCCTAGGTTTCCAGTTAGGGTAAGGTGAAGTGCTGGTGTTCTAGTTAGGAGAAGAGTTAGGTTGAGGTTTCGGGTTAGGTTTTTTTGTCGATTTAGGTTTTAGGTAAGGGGTAGATTTTAGACAACATGAGCTTTCTGGTCAGAGTAGGGTTAGGCCTTAGAATATGGATAAGATTAGGATAAATGTAGGGTTAGTTTCGGGTTTAGGTTAGTTTGAGTGTTAGGCTGAGAGAAGGGGAGGGCCTTGGGTTTGGGTTTGGTTTAGGGTTAAGATAAGGTTTAGGAATAGGAGTAGGTTTGGGGTTTGGATTGGGTTTGGGGTTAGCTTTAGGGCTAGGTTTTGGTTTTGGTTTCGAGTTAGGTGAGGGTTGTGGTAATTTGATGCTTTGTTCAAGTTTTAGGGTTGGGCTTCAATTTGGGTTTTGGATTAGGATCAGAGTTAGGGATAGTTTGAAGGTAGAGTTAGGATTCGGGTAATAGCTACAGTGATTCTTATGGAGACGATTTGGGTCAAGGGTAAGTATTAGGCTTAGCTTTAGATTTAGAGTTAGCTTTAGGTTTAGGATTAGAGTTGTGGTTTTGGTTGGGAGTAGGGTTAGTGCTAGGTTTGAGGTTAGGGTTAGGGTTAGGTTTAGCATTTCAAGTAAGGCTTAGGGTTCTGGTTAGGTTGAGGGTTAGGTTGTGAGTTAGGGCAAAGATTGTGGATAGGGTAAAGGTTGGAGCTTGGATTAGGTTTCGGGTTAGCAATAGTCTTAGGTGTCATTTCTCCTGTAGACAAATCAGGTGTGATTCCACTGCTTCGAAATGTTCAGCAAGAAACCGTATAATCAGAGCACCGCAAAAGCCCCCTTTACCAAGTAGATCACACTAGCATCGAGCTTTCTGTTCGAATGGCGCTGATCTGCGAATTCCGATTCTATGGCATCAATCGCGGCTCCTGCGGCTTTTGCCGCTGAAGAAAGACGAGCGTCATCAAGGTGCCGTGCAATGAATAGCGGCTTCAAGAATCAGCCGGCAGAGGTCCTAATCAAGCAAATCGCGGTTTCCATGTGAAAGTGACTCCGTTTCAGGAGTTGGAAGTGAATGGAAGCTGAATCCTAACATTAATGGGAGGGTAAGTTTGGATTCTCATTCTGCTCTGCAACTGTATACAACGTATGTCTGCATCATTCATTCATCTGCGAGCACGTTTTCATTCTTTTTCTCTGAGCAGTGTTCTTCTCCTTTTTAGTACCTCTAGATAATACCGACACACTAGTTTTTATGTCGAAGAAACGGATCATTCCGATGTTCATTTGGAACGGTATGATATTCAGAGCTAAAGAAGTCAAATAGTAGCGTTGAATACGTCAAGCTGTTTTTTCTACCAAATGCATTGTGTGATTCAACCGCTTCGAAATGTTCCCCAAAAACACTGTCATCGGAGCATTGCAAAAGCCTTCTTTAAAAAGCAGAGCAAAACGGCTGCGAGCTTTCTATTTGAAACGAGAAGAACTGCGTATCAGGCTCGAATCCCATCAATCGCGGCTATTGCTGCTTTTGCCGCTGAAGAAAGACGCCAATAAAACGACAGACGTGCACTGAATAGCGGCATCAATAATTGCCGGTTGCGGTCAAATTTCATCCAATCGCGTCTAACACGTGAAAGTGACTCCGTCTCAGAGTTGTAAGAGAATACATGCTGGATCCCAAACTTAGTGGGAGGGAAAGATTTGATTCTCGTGTGTGATTCTACCGCTTCTAAATGTTCCTCATAAAACCTTGTCACCGGAGCTTCGTAATGGCTCCCTTTAAGAAGCAGAACAAAGCGGCCGAGAGTTTGATGCTCGAACCGCGCTTAGCCGCGGATTCCCATTCAATCGCATCAATCGCGGCTCCTGCTGCTTTTGCCGCTGAAGAAAGACGCCAGTCAGACAGCAGCAGTGCACTGAATCGCGGCTTTTCAAAAATCAGCCGGTAGCTGTCCTAATCCAGCAAATCGCGGTTTACACGTGAAAGTGACGCCGTTTCTGGAGTTGTAAGAGAATGTGTGCTGGATCCCAGTGTCAATAGGAGGGAAAGTTTTGATTCTCATTCTGCTCTGCTACTGAATGCAACGTAAGTCTGCATCATTCATTCATCTGCGAGAACGTTTTCATTCTTTTCTCCTACCAGTGTTGGTATCGTTTTTACTTCCACAATCTACCACATTCACCTCAATTTTCTTACAATAGACGTGGATCGTTCTCATTTTCTCTCAAAAAGGTATGTTTTTCAGAACTATGGAAGCAATGGAGAGGAGTTAAGTACGAAAAGTTAATTCTCCCAATGGTATGTGTGATTCTACAGCTTCTAAATGTTCCTCATAAAACCTTGTCACCGGAGCATCGGAATAGCCTCCTTTAAAAAGCAGAGCAAAGCGGCCGAGAGTTTGATGCTCGAACCGCGCTTAGCCGCGGATTCCGATTCACTCGCATCAATCGCGACTCCTGCTGCTTTTGCCGCTGAAGAAAGACGCCAGTCAGCCGGTAAAAGTGCACTGAATCGCGGCTTCAGTAATCAGCCGGTAGCGGTTCTTCTCCAACAAATCGCGGTTTACACGTGAAAGTTACTCCGTTTCAGGAGTTGTAAGTGTATGTATGTTGCATCCCAATGTTAGTGGGAGGGAAAGTTTTGATTCTCATTCTGCTCTACTACTGAATGCAACGTACGTCTGCATCGTTCATTCATCTACGAGCACGTTTTCATTCTTTTCTCTGACCAGTCTTGTTATTCCTTTTCCTAACTCTTTTTAATATCGTCACACAAGTTTTTCTTCCAAACAAACAATTCATTCCCTTTTTCTTTTGGAACGGTATGGTATTCAGAGCTAAAAAGTCAAATAGTAGCGTTAAGTACGTTAAACTTTTTCTTCTACCAAATGTATGTTTGATTCCACCTCTTCGAAGTGTTCCCCAAAAACACTATCATCGGAGCGTTGCAAAAGCCTTCTTTAACAAGCATAGCAAACCGGCAGAGTGTTAATATTCGAACCGCTCAGAACCTCGGATTCCGCTCGAATCTCATCAATCGCGGCTACTGCTGCTTTTGCCGCTGAAGAAAGACGCCAGTCAGACGGCAGCAGTGCACTGAATCGCGGCTTTTCTAAAATCAGCTGGTAGCGGTTCTTCTCCAACAATTCGCGGTTTACACGTGAAAGTGACTCGGTTTCAGGAGTTGGAAGAGAATGTGTGCTGGATCCCAGTTTTAATAGGAGTGAAAGTTTTAATTCTTATTCTGCTCTGTTACTGTATGCAACGTACGTCTGAATCGTTCATTCATCTGCGAGCACGTTTTCATTCTTTTCTCTGACCAGTGCTCTTATCCTTTTTACTTCCTTAATCTAACACATTCATTTCAATTTTATACAATACCGGCGGATCTTTCTCATTCTCTCTCAAAAAGGGATGTTTTTCAGAACTATGAAAGCAATGGAGAGACGTTAAGTACGGAAAGATAATTCCTCTCCCAAAGGCGTGTGTGATTCCACCGCTTCTAAGGGTTCCCCAGAAAACCTTGTCAGCGGAGCATCGGAATAGCCCCCTTTAGAAGCAGAGAAAAAGCGGCAGAGAATTTGATGCTCGAACCGCGCTTAGCCGCGGATTCCGATTCAATCGCACCAGTCGCGGCTCCTGCTGCTTTTGCCGCTGAAGAAAGACGCTAGTCAGCCGGTAAAAGTGCACGGAATCGCGGCTTCAGTAATCAGCCGGTAGCGTTCCTACTCCAACAAATCGCGGTTTACACGTGAAAGTGACTCGGTTTCAGGAGTTGTAAGTAAATGGATGCCTGATCCCAGTGTTAGTGAGAGGGAAAGTTTTGATTCTCATTCTGCACTGCTACTGAATGCAACGTATGTCTGCATCATTCATTCATCTACGAGCACGTTTTCATTCCTTTCTCTGACCAGTCTTGTTATTCCTTTTCCTACCTCTAGTTAATATCGTCACACAAGTTTTTCTTGCCAAACAAACAATTCATTCCCTTTTTCTTTTGGAACGGTATGGTATTCAGAGCTAAAAAGTCAAATAGTAGCGTTAAGTACGTTAAACTTTTTCTTCTACCAAATGTATGTTTGATTCCACCTCTTCTAAGTGTTCCCCAAAAACACTATCATCGGAGCGTTGCAAAAGCCTTCTTTAACAAGCATAGCAAACCGGCAGAGTGTTAATATTCGAACCGCTCAGAACCTCGGATTCCGCTCGAATCTCATCAATCGCGGCTCCTGCTGCTTTTGCCGCTGAAGAAAGACGCCAGCCAGACGGCAGCAGTGCACTGAATCGCGGCTTTTCAAAAATCAGCCGGTAGCGGTTCTTCTCCAACAATTCGCGGTTTACACGTGAAAGTGACTCGGTTTCAGGAGTTGGAAGAGAATGTGTGCTGGATCCCAGTTTTAATAGGAGTGAAAGTTTTAACTCTTATTCTGCTCTGTTACTGTATGCAACGTACGTCTGAATCGTTCATTCATCTGCGAGCACGTTTTCATTCTTTTCTCTGACCAGTGCTGTTATCCTTTTTACTACCTTAATCTAACACATTCACTTCAATTTTCTTACAATACCGGCGGATCTTTCTCATTCTCTCTCAAAAAGGGATGTTTTTCAGAACTATGGAAGCAATGGAGAGGCGTTAAGTACGGAAAGCTGGTTCCTCTCCCAAAGGCGTGTGTGATTCTACCGCTTCTAAATGTTCCCCAGAAAACCTTGTCACCGGAGCATCGGAATAGCCCCCTTTAAGAAGCAGAGAAAAAGCGGCAGAGAGTTTGATGCTCGAACCGCGCTTAGCCGCGGATTCCGATTCAATCGCACCAGTCGCGGCTCCTGCTGCTTTTGCCGCTGAAGAAAGACGCTAGTCAGCCGGTAAAAGTGCACTGAATCGCGGCTTCAGTAATCAGCCGGTAGCGGTTCTATTCCAACAAATCGCGGTTTACACGTGAAAGTGACTCGGTTCAGGAGTTGTATGTGTATGTATGCTGCATCCCAATGTTAGTGGGAGGGAAAGTTTTGATTCTCATTCTGCACTGCTACTGAATGCAACGTATGCCTGCAACTTTCATTCATCTGCGAGCAAGTTTTCATACTTTTCTCTGAGCAGTCTTGTTACCTTTTTTAGCACCTCTAGTCACACAAGTTTTTCTTGCCAAACAAACGGACAACTCAGATTGTGATTTGCAACGGTATGATATTCAGAGCTGAGGAAGTGAAATAGAAGCGTTAAGTACTTCAAGCTGTTTCTTCTACCAAATGTATGTTTGATTCCACCTCTTCGAAGTGTTCCCCAAAAACACTATCATCGGAGCGTTGCAAAAGCCTTCTTTAACAAGCGGAGCAAACCGGCAGAGTGTTAATATTCGAACCGCTCAGAACCTCGGATTCCGCTCGAATCGCATCAATCGCGGCTACTGCTGCTCTTGCCGCTGAAGAAAGACGCCAGTCAGACGGCAGCAGTGCACTGAATCGCGGCTTTTCAAAAATCAGCCGGTAGCGGTCCTATTCCAACAATTCGCGGTTTACACGTGAAAGTGACTCGGTTTCTGGAGTTGTAAGTGAATGTGTGCTGGATCCCAGTTTTAATGGGAAGGAAAGTTTTGATTCTCATTCTGCTCTGTTACTGAGTGCAACGTATGTCTGCATCGTTCATTCATCTGCGAGCACGTTTTCCTTCTTTTCTCTGACCAGTGCTGTTATCCGTTTTACTTCCTCGATCTAACACATTCACTTCAATTTTCTTACAATACCCGCGGATCTTTCTCATTCTCTCTCAAAAAGGTATGTTTTTCAGAACTATGGAAGCAATAGAGAGACGTTAAGTACGGAAAGATAATTCCTCTCCCAAAGATGTGTGTGATTCCACCGCTTCTAAGGGTTCCCCTGAAAACCTTGTCACCGGAGCATCGGAATAGCTCCCTTTAGAAGCAGAGAAAAAGCGGCAGAGAATTTGATGCTCGAACCGCGCTTAGCCGCGGATTCCGATTCAATCGCACCAGTCGCGGCTCCTGCTGCTTTTGTCGCTGAAGAAAGACGCCAGTCAGCCGGCTGCTGTGCACTGAATCGCGGCATCAATAATCAGCCGGTAGCTGTTCTTCTTTAACAAATCGCGGTATACACGTGAAAGTGACTCCTTTTCAGGAGCTGTAAGTGTATTCATGCTGCATCCCAATGTTAGTGGGAGGGAAAGTTTTAATTCTCATTCTGCTCTGCTACTGAATGCAACGTATGTCTGCATCATTCATCCATCTACGAGCACGTTTTCATTCTTTACTCTGACCAGTGTTGTTATTCTTTTTCGTACTTCTAGTTAATACATGGAAAAACTTTTTCTTGTCGAACACAAGTATCTTATGATTCTCTTTTGCAAAAGTATGGTATTCAGAGATAAAGAAGCAAAAGAGAAAAGTTTATTACGGAAAGCTGTTTCTTCTACTAATTGCATTGTGTGATTGCACCGCTTCTAAGTGTTCCCCAAAAACACTGTCATCTGAGCATTGCAAAAGCTCCCTTTAACAAACATAGCAAACCGGCAGCGTGCTAATGTTCGAACCGCGGAAAACCGTGAATCATGTTCGAATCGCATCAATCGCGGCTCCTGCTGCTTTTGCCGCTGAAGAAAGAAGCCAGTCAGTTGAAAGACGTGCACTGAATAGCGTCTTCAGTAATCAGCCGGCAGCGTTTCTATTCCAACATATCGCGGTTGAAACCTGAAAGTGACTCCAATTCTGGTGTTGTAAGTGAATGGATGCTGGATCCCAGTGTTAGTGAGAGGGAAAGTTTTGATTCTCATTCTGCTCTACTACTGAATGCAACGTATGTCTGCATCATTCATTCATCTACGAGCACGTTTTCATTCTTTTCTCTGACCAGTCTTATTCCTTTTCCTACCTCTAGTTAATATCGTCACACAAGTTTTTCTTGCCAAACAAACAATTCATTCCCTTTTTCTTTTGGAACGGTATGGTATTCAGAGCTAAAAAGTCAAATAGTAGCGTTAAGTACGTTAAACTTTTTCTTCTACCAAATGTATGTTTGATTCCACCTCTTCTAAGTGTTCCCCAAAAACACTATCATCGGAGCGTTGCAAAAGCCTTCTTTAACAAGCATAGCAAACCGGCAGAGTGTTAATATTCGAACCGCTCAGAACCTCGGATTCCGCTCGAATCTCATCAATCGCGGCTCCTGCTGCTTTTGCCGCTGAAGAAAGACGCCAGCCAGACGGCAGCAGTGCACTGAATCGCGGCTTTTCAAAAATCAGCCGGTAGCGGTTCTTCTCCAACAATTCGCGGTTTACACGTGAAAGTGACTCGGTTTCAGGAGTTGGAAGAGAATGTGTGCTGGATCCCAGTTTTAATAGGAGTGAAAGTTTTAATTCTTATTCTGCTCTGTTACTGTATGCAACGTACGTCTGAATCGTTCATTCATCTGCGAGCACGTTTTCATTCTTTTCTCTGACCAGTGCTGTTATCCTTTTTACTACCTTAATCTAACACATTCACTTCAATTTTCTTACAATACCGGCGGATCTTTCTCATTCTCTCTCAAAAAGGGATGTTTTTCAGAACTATGGAAGCAATGGAGAGGCGTTAAGTACGGAAAGCTGGTTCCTCTCCCAAAGGCGTGTGTGATTCTACCGCTTCTAAATGTTCCCCAGAAAACCTTGTCACCGGAGCATCGGAATAGCCCCCTTTAAGAAGCAGAGAAAAAGCGGCAGAGAGTTTGATGCTCGAACCGCGCTTAGCCGCGGATTCCGATTCAATCGCACCAGTCGCGGCTCCTGCTGCTTTTGCCGCTGAAGAAAGACGCTAGTCAGCCGGTAAAAGTGCACTGAATCGCGGCTTCAGTAATCAGCCGGTAGCGGTTCTATTCCAACAAATCGCGGTTTACACGTGAAAGTGACTCGGTTCAGGAGTTGTATGTGTATGTATGCTGCATCCCAATGTTAGTGGGAGGGAAAGTTTTGATTCTCATTCTGCACTGCTACTGAATGCAACGTATGCCTGCAACTTTCATTCATCTGCGAGCAAGTTTTCATACTTTTCTCTGAGCAGTCTTGTTACCTTTTTTAGCACCTCTAGTCACACAAGTTTTTCTTGCCAAACAAACGGACAACTCAGATTGTGATTTGCAACGGTATGATATTCAGAGCTGAGGAAGTGAAATAGAAGCGTTAAGTACTTCAAGCTGTTTCTTCTACCAAATGTATGTTTGATTCCACCTCTTCGAAGTGTTCCCCAAAAACACTATCATCGGAGCGTTCCAAAAGCCTTCTTTAACAAGCGGAGCAAACCGGCAGAGTGTTAATATTCGAACCGCTCAGAACCTCGGATTCCGCTCGAATCGCATCAATCGCGGCTACTGCTGCTCTTGCCGCTGAAGAAAGACGCCAGTCAGACGGCAGCAGTGCACTGAATCGCGGCTTTTCAAAAATCAGCCGGTAGCGGTCCTATTCCAACAATTCGCGGTTTACACGTGAAAGTGACTCGGTTTCAGGAGTTGTAAGTGAATGTGTGCTGGATCCCAGTTTTAATGGGAAGGAAAGTTTTGATTCTCATTCTGCTCTGTTACTGAGTGCAACGTATGTCTGCATCGTTCATTCATCTGCGAGCACGTTTTCCTTCTTTTCTCTGACCAGTGCTGTTATCCGTTTTACTTCCTCGATCTAACACATTCACTTCAATTTTCTTACAATACCCGCGGATCTTTCTCATTCTCTCTCAAAAAGGTATGTTTTTCAGAACTATGGAAGCAATAGAGAGACGTTAAGTACGGAAAGATAATTCCTCTCCCAAAGATGTGTGTGATTCCACCGCTTCTAAGGGTTCCCCTGAAAACCTTGTCACCGGAGCATCGGAATAGCTCCCTTTAGAAGCAGAGAAAAAGCGGCAGAGAATTTGATGCTCGAACCGCGCTTAGCCGCGGATTCCGATTCAATCGCACCAGTCGCGGCTCCTGCTGCTTTTGTCGCTGAAGAAAGACGCCAGTCAGCCGGCTGCTGTGCACTGAATCGCGGCATCAATAATCAGCCGGTAGCTGTTCTTCTTTAACAAATCGCGGTATACACGTGAAAGTGACTCCTTTTCAGGAGCTGTAAGTGTATTCATGCTGCATCCCAATGTTAGTGGGAGGGAAAGTTTTAATTCTCATTCTGCTCTGCTACTGAATGCAACGTATGTCTGCATCATTCATCCATCTACGAGCACGTTTTCATTCTTTACTCTGACCAGTGTTGTTATTCTTTTTCGTACTTCTAGTTAATACATGGAAAAACTTTTTCTTGTCGAACACAAGTATCTTATGATTCTCTTTTGCAAAAGTATGGTATTCAGAGATAAAGAAGCAAAAGAGAAAAGTTTATTACGGAAAGCTGTTTCTTCTACTAATTGCATTGTGTGATTGCACCGCTTATAAGTGTTCCCCAAAAACACTGTCATCTGAGCATTGCAAAAGCTCCCTTTAACAAACATAGCAAACCGGCAGCGTGCTAATGTTCGAACCGCGGAAAACCGTGAATCATGTTCGAATCGCATCAATCGCGGCTCCTGCTGCTTTTGCCGCTGAAGAAAGAAGCCAGTCAGTTGAAAGACGTGCACTGAATAGCGTCTTCAGTAATCAGCCGGCAGCGTTTCTATTCCAACATATCGCGGTTGAAACCTGAAAGTGACTCCAATTCTGGTGTTGTAAGTGAATGGATGCTGGATCCCAGTGTTAGTGAGAGGGAAAGTTTTGATTCTCATTCTGCTCTACTACTGAATGCAACGTATGTCTGCATCATTCATTCATCTACGAGCACGTTTTCATTCTTTTCTCTGACCAGTCTTATTCCTTTTCCTACCTCTAGTTAATATCGTCACACAAGTTTTTCTTGCCAAACAAACAATTCATTCCCTTTTTCTTTTGGAACGGTATGGTATTCAGAGCTAAAAAGTCAAATAGTAGCGTTAAGTACGTTAAACTTTTTCTTCTACCAAATGTATGTTTGATTCCACCTCTTCTAAGTGTTCCCCAAAAACACTATCATCGGAGCGTTGCAAAAGCCTTCTTTAACAAGCATAGCAAACCGGCAGAGTGTTAATATTCGTACCGCTCAGAACCTCGGATTCCGCTCGAATCGCATCAATCGCGGCTCCTGCTGCTTTTGCCGCTGAAGAAAGACGCCAGCCAGACGGCAGCAGTGCACTGAATCGCGGCTTTTCAAAAATCAGCCGGTAGCGGTTCTTCTCCAACAATTCGCGGTTTACACGTGAAAGTGACTCGGTTTCAGGAGTTGGAAGAGAATGTGTGCTGGATCCCAGTTTTAATAGGAGTGAAAGTTTTAATTCTTATTCTGCTCTGTTACTGTATGCAACGTACGTCTGAATCGTTCATTCATCTGCGAGCACGTTTTCATTCTTTTCTCTGACCAGTGCTGTTATCCTTTTTACTACCTTAATCTAACACATTCACTTCAATTTTCTTACAATACCGGCGGATCTTTCTCATTCTCTCTCAAAAAGGGATGTTTTTCAGAACTATGGAAGCAATGGAGAGGCGTTAAGTACGGAAAGCTGGTTCCTCTCCCAAAGGCGTGTGTGATTCTACCGCTTCTAAATGTTCCCCAGAAAACCTTGTCACCGGAGCATCGGAATAGCCCCCTTTAAGAAGCAGAGAAAAAGCGGCAGAGAGTTTGATGCTCGAACCGCGCTTAGCCGCGGATTCCGATTCAATCGCACCAGTCGCGGCTCCTGCTGCTTTTGCCGCTGAAGAAAGACGCTAGTCAGCCGGTAAAAGTGCACTGAATCGCGGCTTCAGTAATCAGCCGGTAGCGGTTCTATTCCAACAAATCGCGGTTTACACGTGAAAGTGACTCGGTTCAGGAGTTGTATGTGTATGTATGCTGCATCCCAATGTTAGTGGGAGGGAAAGTTTTGATTCTCATTCTGCACTGCTACTGAATGCAACGTATGCCTGCAACTTTCATTCATCTGCGAGCAAGTTTTCATACTTTTCTCTGAGCAGTCTTGTTACCTTTTTTAGCACCTCTAGTCACACAAGTTTTTCTTGCCAAACAAACGGACAACTCAGATTGTGATTTGCAACGGTATGATATTCAGAGCTGAGGAAGTGAAATAGAAGCGTTAAGTACTTCAAGCTGTTTCTTCTACCAAATGTATGTTTGATTCCACCTCTTCGAAGTGTTCCCCAAAAACACTATCATCGGAGCGTTCCAAAAGCCTTCTTTAACAAGCGGAGCAAACCGGCAGAGTGTTAATATTCGAACCGCTCAGAACCTCGGATTCCGCTCGAATCGCATCAATCGCGGCTACTGCTGCTCTTGCCGCTGAAGAAAGACGCCAGTCAGACGGCAGCAGTGCACTGAATCGCGGCTTTTCAAAAATCAGCCGGTAGCGGTCCTATTCCAACAATTCGCGGTTTACACGTGAAAGTGACTCGGTTTCAGGAGTTGTAAGTGAATGTGTGCTGGATCCCAGTTTTAATGGGAAGGAAAGTTTTGATTCTCATTCTGCTCTGTTACTGAGTGCAACGTATGTCTGCATCGTTCATTCATCTGCGAGCACGTTTTCCTTCTTTTCTCTGACCAGTGCTGTTATCCGTTTTACTTCCTCGATCTAACACATTCACTTCAATTTTCTTACAATACCCGCGGATCTTTCTCATTCTCTCTCAAAAAGGTATGTTTTTCAGAACTATGGAAGCAATAGAGAGACGTTAAGTACGGAAAGATAATTCCTCTCCCAAAGATGTGTGTGATTCCACCGCTTCTAAGGGTTCCCCTGAAAACCTTGTCACCGGAGCATCGGAATAGCTCCCTTTAGAAGCAGAGAAAAAGCGGCAGAGAATTTGATGCTCGAACCGCGCTTAGCCGCGGATTCCGATTCAATCGCACCAGTCGCGGCTCCTGCTGCTTTTGTCGCTGAAGAAAGACGCCAGTCAGCCGGCTGCTGTGCACTGAATCGCGGCATCAATAATCAGCCGGTAGCTGTTCTTCTTTAACAAATCGCGGTATACACGTGAAAGTGACTCCTTTTCAGGAGCTGTAAGTGTATTCATGCTGCATCCCAATGTTAGTGGGAGGGAAAGTTTTAATTCTCATTCTGCTCTGCTACTGAATGCAACGTATGTCTGCATCATTCATCCATCTACGAGCACGTTTTCATTCTTTACTCTGACCAGTGTTGTTATTCTTTTTCGTACTTCTAGTTAATACATGGAAAAACTTTTTCTTGTCGAACACAAGTATCTTATGATTCTCTTTTGCAAAAGTATGGTATTCAGAGATAAAGAAGCAAAAGAGAAAAGTTTATTACGGAAAGCTGTTTCTTCTACTAATTGCATTGTGTGATTGCACCGCTTCTAAGTGTTCCCCAAAAACACTGTCATCTGAGCATTGCAAAAGCTCCCTTTAACAAACATAGCAAACCGGCAGCGTGCTAATGTTCGAACCGCGGAAAACCGTGAATCATGTTCGAATCGCATCAATCGCGGCTCCTGCTGCTTTTGCCGCTGAAGAAAGAAGCCAGTCAGTTGAAAGACGTGCACTGAATAGCGTCTTCAGTAATCAGCCGGCAGCGTTTCTATTCCAACATATCGCGGTTGAAACCTGAAAGTGACTCCAATTCTGGTGTTGTAAGTGAATGGATGCTGGATCCCAGTGTTAGTGAGAGGGAAAGTTTTGATTCTCATTCTGCTCTACTACTGAATGCAACGTATGTCTGCATCATTCATTCATCTACGAGCACGTTTTCATTCTTTTCTCTGACCAGTCTTATTCCTTTTCCTACCTCTAGTTAATATCGTCACACAAGTTTTTCTTGCCAAACAAACAATTCATTCCCTTTTTCTTTTGGAACGGTATGGTATTCAGAGCTAAAAAGTCAAATAGTAGCGTTAAGTACGTTAAACTTTTTCTTCTACCAAATGTATGTTTGATTCCACCTCTTCTAAGTGTTCCCCAAAAACACTATCATCGGAGCGTTGCAAAAGCCTTCTTTAACAAGCATAGCAAACCGGCAGAGTGTTAATATTCGTACCGCTCAGAACCTCGGATTCCGCTCGAATCGCATCAATCGCGGCTCCTGCTGCTTTTGCCGCTGAAGAAAGACGCCAGCCAGACGGCAGCAGTGCACTGAATCGCGGCTTTTCAAAAATCAGCCGGTAGCGGTTCTTCTCCAACAATTCGCGGTTTACACGTGAAAGTGACTCGGTTTCAGGAGTTGGAAGAGAATGTGTGCTGGATCCCAGTTTTAATAGGAGTGAAAGTTTTAATTCTTATTCTGCTCTGTTACTGTATGCAACGTACGTCTGAATCGTTCATTCATCTGCGAGCACGTTTTCATTCTTTTCTCTGACCAGTGCTCTTATCCTTTTTACTACCTTAATCTAACACATTCACTTCAATTTTCTTACAATACCGGCGGATCTTTCTCATTCTCTCTCAAAAAGGGATGTTTTTCAGAACTATGGAAGCAATGGAGAGGCGTTAAGTACGGAAAGCTGGTTCCTCTCCCAAAGGCGTGTGTGATTCTACCGCTTCTAAATGTTCCCCAGAAAACCTTGTCACCGGAGCATCGGAATAGCCCCCTTTAAGAAGCAGAGAAAAAGCGGCAGAGAGTTTGATGCTCGAACCGCGCTTAGCCGCGGATTCCGATTCAATCGCACCAGTCGCGGCTCCTGCTGCTTTTGCCGCTGAAGAAAGACGCTAGTCAGCCGGTAAAAGTGCACTGAATCGCGGCTTCAGTAATCAGCCGGTAGCGGTTCTATTCCAACAAATCGCGGTTTACACGTGAAAGTGACTCGGTTCAGGAGTTGTATGTGTATGTATGCTGCATCCCAATGTTAGTGGGAGGGAAAGTTTTGATTCTCATTCTGCACTGCTACTGAATGCAACGTATGCCTGCAACTTTCATTCATCTGCGAGCAAGTTTTCATACTTTTCTCTGAGCAGTCTTGTTACCTTTTTTAGCACCTCTAGTCACACAAGTTTTTCTTGCCAAACAAACGGACAACTCAGATTGTGATTTGCAACGGTATGATATTCAGAGCTGAGGAAGTGAAATAGAAGCGTTAAGTACTTCAAGCTGTTTCTTCTACCAAATGTATGTTTGATTCCACCTCTTCTAAGTGTTCCCCAAAAACACTATCATCGGAGCGTTCCAAAAGCCTTCTTTAACAAGCGGAGCAAACCGGCAGAGTGTTAATATTCGAACCGCTCAGAACCTCGGATTCCGCTCGAATCGCATCAATCGCGGCTACTGCTGCTCTTGCCGCTGAAGAAAGACGCCAGTCAGACGGCAGCAGTGCACTGAATCGCGGCTTTTCAAAAATCAGCCGGTAGCGGTCCTATTCCAACAATTCGCGGTTTACACGTGAAAGTGACTCGGTTTCAGGAGTTGTAAGTGAATGTGTGCTGGATCCCAGTTTTAATGGGAAGGAAAGTTTTGATTCTCATTCTGCTCTGTTACTGAGTGCAACGTATGTCTGCATCGTTCATTCATCTGCGAGCACGTTTTCCTTCTTTTCTCTGACCAGTGCTGTTATCCGTTTTACTTCCTCGATCTAACACATTCACTTCAATTTTCTTACAATACCCGCGGATCTTTCTCATTCTCTCTCAAAAAGGTATGTTTTTCAGAACTATGGAAGCAATAGAGAGACGTTAAGTACGGAAAGATAATTCCTCTCCCAAAGATGTGTGTGATTCCACCGCTTCTAAGGGTTCCCCTGAAAACCTTGTCACCGGAGCATCGGAATAGCTCCCTTTAGAAGCAGAGAAAAAGCGGCAGAGAATTTGATGCTCGAACCGCGCTTAGCCGCGGATTCCGATTCAATCGCACCAGTCGCGGCTCCTGCTGCTTTTGTCGCTGAAGAAAGACGCCAGTCAGCCGGCTGCTGTGCACTGAATCGCGGCATCAATAATCAGCCGGTAGCTGTTCTTCTTTAACAAATCGCGGTATACACGTGAAAGTGACTCCTTT
Source organism: Callipepla californica brunnescens (assembly GCA_023055505.1). Classification (NCBI taxonomy): domain Eukaryota; kingdom Metazoa; phylum Chordata; class Aves; order Galliformes; family Odontophoridae; genus Callipepla; species Callipepla californica. The sequence continues at coordinate 854,094 of JALIRH010000125.1, forward strand.
TCAGGAGCTGTAAGTGTATTCATGCTGCATCCCAATGTTAGTGGGAGGGAAAGTTTTAATTCTCATTCTGCTCTGCTACTGAATGCAACGTATGTCTGCATCATTCATCCATCTACGAGCACGTTTTCATTCTTTACTCTGACCAGTGTTGTTATTCTTTTTCGTACTTCTAGTTAATACATGGAAAAACTTTTTCTTGTCGAACACAAGTATCTTATGATTCTCTTTTGCAAAAGTATGGTATTCAGAGATAAAGAAGCAAAAGAGAAAAGTTTATTACGGAAAGCTGTTTCTTCTACTAATTGCATTGTGTGATTGCACCGCTTCTAAGTGTTCCCCAAAAACACTGTCATCTGAGCATTGCAAAAGCTCCCTTTAACAAACATAGCAAACCGGCAGCGTGCTAATGTTCGAACCGCGGAAAACCGTGAATCATGTTCGAATCGCATCAATCGCGGCTCCTGCTGCTTTTGCCGCTGAAGAAAGAAGCCAGTCAGTTGAAAGACGTGCACTGAATAGCGTCTTCAGTAATCAGCCGGCAGCGTTTCTATTCCAACATATCGCGGTTGAAACCTGAAAGTGACTCCAATTCTGGTGTTGTAAGTGAATGGATGCTGGATCCCAGTGTTAGTGAGAGGGAAAGTTTTGATTCTCATTCTGCTCTACTACTGAATGCAACGTATGTCTGCATCATTCATTCATCTACGAGCACGTTTTCATTCTTTTCTCTGACCAGTCTTATTCCTTTTCCTACCTCTAGTTAATATCGTCACACAAGTTTTTCTTGCCAAACAAACAATTCATTCCCTTTTTCTTTTGGAACGGTATGGTATTCAGAGCTAAAAAGTCAAATAGTAGCGTTAAGTACGTTAAACTTTTTCTTCTACCAAATGTATGTTTGATTCCACCTCTTCTAAGTGTTCCCCAAAAACACTATCATCGGAGCGTTGCAAAAGCCTTCTTTAACAAGCATAGCAAACCGGCAGAGTGTTAATATTCGAACCGCTCAGAACCTCGGATTCCGCTCGAATCGCATCAATCGCGGCTCCTGCTGCTTTTGCCGCTGAAGAAAGACGCCAGCCAGACGGCAGCAGTGCACTGAATCGCGGCTTTTCAAAAATCAGCCGGTAGCGGTTCTTCTCCAACAATTCGCGGTTTACACGTGAAAGTGACTCGGTTTCAGGAGTTGGAAGAGAATGTGTGCTGGATCCCAGTTTTAATAGGAGTGAAAGTTTTAATTCTTATTCTGCTCTGTTACTGTATGCAACGTACGTCTGAATCGTTCATTCATCTGCGAGCACGTTTTCATTCTTTTCTCTGACCAGTGCTCTTATCCTTTTTACTACCTTAATCTAACACATTCACTTCAATTTTCTTACAATACCGGCGGATCTTTCTCATTCTCTCTCAAAAAGGGATGTTTTTCAGAACTATGGAAGCAATGGAGAGGCGTTAAGTACGGAAAGCTGGTTCCTCTCCCAAAGGCGTGTGTGATTCTACCGCTTCTAAATGTTCCCCAGAAAACCTTGTCACCGGAGCATCGGAATAGCCCCCTTTAAGAAGCAGAGAAAAAGCGGCAGAGAGTTTGATGCTCGAACCGCGCTTAGCCGCGGATTCCGATTCAATCGCACCAGTCGCGGCTCCTGCTGCTTTTGCCGCTGAAGAAAGACGCTAGTCAGCCGGTAAAAGTGCACTGAATCGCGGCTTCAGTAATCAGCCGGTAGCGGTTCTATTCCAACAAATCGCGGTTTACACGTGAAAGTGACTCGGTTCAGGAGTTGTATGTGTATGTATGCTGCATCCCAATGTTAGTGGGAGGGAAAGTTTTGATTCTCATTCTGCACTGCTACTGAATGCAACGTATGCCTGCAACTTTCATTCATCTGCGAGCAAGTTTTCATACTTTTCTCTGAGCAGTCTTGTTACCTTTTTTAGCACCTCTAGTCACACAAGTTTTTCTTGCCAAACAAACGGACAACTCAGATTGTGATTTGCAACGGTATGATATTCAGAGCTGAGGAAGTGAAATAGAAGCGTTAAGTACGTCAAGCTGTTTCTTCTACCAAATGTATGTTTGATTCCACCTCTTCGAAGTGTTCCCCAAAAACACTATCATCGGAGCGTTGCAAAAGCCTTCTTTAACAAGCAGAGCAAACCGGCAGAGTGTTAATATTCGAACCGCTCAGAACCTCGGATTCCGCTCGAATCGCATCAATCGCGGCTACTGCTGCTCTTGCCGCTGAAGAAAGACGCCAGTCAGACGGCAGCAGTGCACTGAATCGCGGCTTTTCAAAAATCAGCCGGTAGCGGTCCTATTCCAACAATTCGCGGTTTACACGTGAAAGTGACTCGGTTTCAGGAGTTGTAAGTGAATGTGTGCTGGATCCCAGTTTTAATGGGAAGGAAAGTTTAGATTCTCATTCTGCTCTGTTACTGAGTGCAACGTATGTCTGCATCGTTCATTCATCTGCGAGCACGTTTTCATTCTTTTCTCTGACCAGTGCTGTTATCCGTTTTACTTCCTCGATCTAACACATTCACTTCAATTTTCTTACAATACCCGCGGATCTTTCTCATTCTCTCTCAAAAAGGGATGTTTTTCAGAACTATGGAAGCAATAGAGAGACGTTAAGTACGGAAAGATAATTCCTCTCCCAAAGATGTGTGTGATTCCACCGCTTCTAAGGGTTCCCCTGAAAACCTTGTCACCGGAGCATCGGAATAGCTCCCTTTAGAAGCAGAGAAAAAGCGGCAGAGAATTTGATGCTCGAACCGCGCTTAGCCGCGGATTCCGATTCAATCGCACCAGTCGCGGCTCCTGCTGCTTTTGTCGCTGAAGAAAGACGCCAGTCAGCCGGCTGCTGTGCACTGAATCGCGGCATCAATAATCAGCCGGTAGCGGTTCTTCTTTAACAAATCGCGGTATACACGTGAAAGTGACTCGGTTTCAGGAGTTGTATGTGTATGTATGCTGCATCCCAATGTTAGTGGGAGGGAAAGTTTTAATTCTCATTCTGCTCTGCTACTGAATGCAACGTATGTCTGCATCATTCATCCATCTACGAGCACGTTTTCATTCTTTACTCTGACCAGTGTTGTTATTCTTTTTCGTACTTCTAGTTAATACATGGAAAAACTTTTTCTTGTCGAACACAAGTATCTTATGATTCTCTTTTGCAAAAGTATGGTATTCAGAGATAAAGAAGCAAAAGAGAAAAGTTTATTACGGAAAGCTGTTTCTTCTACTAATTGCATTGTGTGATTGCACCGCTTCTAAGTGTTCCCCAAAAACACTGTCATCTGAGCATTGCAAAAGCTCCCTTTAACAAACATAGCAAACCGGCAGCGTGCTAATGTTCGAACCGCGGAAAACCGTGAATCATGTTCGAATCGCATCAATCGCGGCTCCTGCTGCTTTTGCCGCTGAAGAAAGAAGCCAGTCAGTTGAAAGACGTGCACTGAATAGCGTCTTCAGTAATCAGCCGGCAGCGTTTCTATTCCAACATATCGCGGTTGAAACCTGAAAGTGACTCCAATTCTGGTGTTGTAAGTGAATGGATGCTGGATCCCAGTGTTAGTGAGAGGGAAAGTTTTGATTCTCATTCTGCTCTACTACTGAATGCAACGTATGTCTGCATCATTCATTCATCTACGAGCACGTTTTCATTCTTTTCTCTGACCAGTCTTATTCCTTTTCCTACCTCTAGTTAATATCGTCACACAAGTTTTTCTTGCCAAACAAACAATTCATTCCCTTTTTCTTTTGGAACGGTATGGTATTCAGAGCTAAAAAGTCAAATAGTAGCGTTAAGTACGTTAAACTTTTTCTTCTACCAAATGTATGTTTGATTCCACCTCTTCTAAGTGTTCCCCAAAAACACTATCATCGGAGCGTTGCAAAAGCCTTCTTTAACAAGCATAGCAAACCGGCAGAGTGTTAATATTCGAACCGCTCAGAACCTCGGATTCCGCTCGAATCTCATCAATCGCGGCTCCTGCTGCTTTTGCCGCTGAAGAAAGACGCCAGCCAGACGGCAGCAGTGCACTGAATCGCGGCTTTTCAAAAATCAGCCGGTAGCGGTTCTTCTCCAACAATTCGCGGTTTACACGTGAAAGTGACTCGGTTTCAGGAGTTGGAAGAGAATGTGTGCTGGATCCCAGTTTTAATAGGAGTGAAAGTTTTAACTCTTATTCTGCTCTGTTACTGTATGCAACGTACGTCTGAATCGTTCATTCATCTGCGAGCACGTTTTCATTCTTTTCTCTGACCAGTGCTGTTATCCTTTTTACTACCTTAATCTAACACATTCACTTCAATTTTCTTACAATACCGGCGGATCTTTCTCATTCTCTCTCAAAAAGGGATGTTTTTCAGAACTATGGAAGCAATGGAGAGGCGTTAAGTACGGAAAGCTGGTTCCTCTCCCAAAGGCGTGTGTGATTCTACCGCTTCTAAATGTTCCCCAGAAAACCTTGTCACCGGAGCATCGGAATAGCCCCCTTTAAGAAGCAGAGAAAAAGCGGCAGAGAGTTTGATGCTCGAACCGCGCTTAGCCGCGGATTCCGATTCAATCGCACCAGTCGCGGCTCCTGCTGCTTTTGCCGCTGAAGAAAGACGCTAGTCAGCCGGTAAAAGTGCACTGAATCGCGGCTTCAGTAATCAGCCGGTAGCGGTTCTATTCCAACAAATCGCGGTTTACACGTGAAAGTGACTCGGTTCAGGAGTTGTATGTGTATGTATGCTGCATCCCAATGTTAGTGGGAGGGAAAGTTTTGATTCTCATTCTGCACTGCTACTGAATGCAACGTATGCCTGCAACTTTCATTCATCTGCGAGCAAGTTTTCATACTTTTCTCTGAGCAGTCTTGTTACCTTTTTTAGCACCTCTAGTCACACAAGTTTTTCTTGCCAAACAAACGGACAACTCAGATTGTGATTTGCAACGGTATGATATTCAGAGCTGAGGAAGTGAAATAGAAGCGTTAAGTACGTCAAGCTGTTTCTTCTACCAAATGTATGTTTGATTCCACCTCTTCGAAGTGTTCCCCAAAAACACTATCATCGGAGCGTTGCAAAAGCCTTCTTTAACAAGCAGAGCAAACCGGCAGAGTGTTAATATTCGAACCGCTCAGAACCTCGGATTCCGCTCGAATCGCATCAATCGCGGCTACTGCTGCTCTTGCCGCTGAAGAAAGACGCCAGTCAGACGGCAGCAGTGCACTGAATCGCGGCTTTTCAAAAATCAGCCGGTAGCGGTCCTATTCCAACAATTCGCGGTTTACACGTGAAAGTGACTCGGTTTCAGGAGTTGTAAGTGAATGTGTGCTGGATCCCAGTTTTAATGGGAAGGAAAGTTTAGATTCTCATTCTGCTCTGTTACTGAGTGCAACGTATGTCTGCATCGTTCATTCATCTGCGAGCACGTTTTCATTCTTTTCTCTGACCAGTGCTGTTATCCGTTTTACTTCCTCGATCTAACACATTCACTTCAATTTTCTTACAATACCCGCGGATCTTTCTCATTCTCTCTCAAAAAGGTATGTTTTTCAGAACTATGGAAGCAATAGAGAGACGTTAAGTACGGAAAGATAATTCCTCTCCCAAAGATGTGTGTGATTCCACCGCTTCTAAGGGTTCCCCTGAAAACCTTGTCACCGGAGCATCGGAATAGCTCCCTTTAGAAGCAGAGAAAAAGCGGCAGAGAATTTGATGCTCGAACCGCGCTTAGCCGCGGATTCCGATTCAATCGCACCAGTCGCGGCTCCTGCTGCTTTTGTCGCTGAAGAAAGACGCCAGTCAGCCGGCTGCTGTGCACTGAATCGCGGCATCAATAATCAGCCGGTAGCGGTTCTTCTTTAACAAATCGCGGTATACACGTGAAAGTGACTCGGTTTCAGGAGTTGTATGTGTATGTATGCTGCATCCCAATGTTAGTGGGAGGGAAAGTTTTAATTCTCATTCTGCTCTGCTACTGAATGCAACGTATGTCTGCATCATTCATCCATCTACGAGCACGTTTTCATTCTTTACTCTGACCAGTGTTGTTATTCTTTTTCGTACTTCTAGTTAATACATGGAAAAACTTTTTCTTGTCGAACACAAGTATCTTATGATTCTCTTTTGCAAAAGTATGGTATTCAGAGATAAAGAAGCAAAAGAGAAAAGTTTATTACGGAAAGCTGTTTCTTCTACTAATTGCATTGTGTGATTGCACCGCTTCTAAGTGTTCCCCAAAAACACTGTCATCTGAGCATTGCAAAAGCTCCCTTTAACAAACATAGCAAACCGGCAGCGTGCTAATGTTCGAACCGCGGAAAACCGTGAATCATGTTCGAATCGCATCAATCGCGGCTCCTGCTGCTTTTGCCGCTGAAGAAAGAAGCCAGTCAGTTGAAAGACGTGCACTGAATAGCGTCTTCAGTAATCAGCCGGCAGCGTTTCTATTCCAACATATCGCGGTTGAAACCTGAAAGTGACTCCAATTCTGGTGTTGTAAGTGAATGGATGCTGGATCCCAGTGTTAGTGAGAGGGAAAGTTTTGATTCTCATTCTGCTCTACTACTGAATGCAACGTATGTCTGCATCATTCATTCATCTACGAGCACGTTTTCATTCTTTTCTCTGACCAGTCTTATTCCTTTTCCTACCTCTAGTTAATATCGTCACACAAGTTTTTCTTGCCAAACAAACAATTCATTCCCTTTTTCTTTTGGAACGGTATGGTATTCAGAGCTAAAAAGTCAAATAGTAGCGTTAAGTACGTTAAACTTTTTCTTCTACCAAATGTATGTTTGATTCCACCTCTTCTAAGTGTTCCCCAAAAACACTATCATCGGAGCGTTGCAAAAGCCTTCTTTAACAAGCATAGCAAACCGGCAGAGTGTTAATATTCGAACCGCTCAGAACCTCGGATTCCGCTCGAATCTCATCAATCGCGGCTCCTGCTGCTTTTGCCGCTGAAGAAAGACGCCAGCCAGACGGCAGCAGTGCACTGAATCGCGGCTTTTCAAAAATCAGCCGGTAGCGGTTCTTCTCCAACAATTCGCGGTTTACACGTGAAAGTGACTCGGTTTCAGGAGTTGGAAGAGAATGTGTGCTGGATCCCAGTTTTAATAGGAGTGAAAGTTTTAACTCTTATTCTGCTCTGTTACTGTATGCAACGTACGTCTGAATCGTTCATTCATCTGCGAGCACGTTTTCATTCTTTTCTCTGACCAGTGCTGTTATCCTTTTTACTACCTTAATCTAACACATTCACTTCAATTTTCTTACAATACCGGCGGATCTTTCTCATTCTCTCTCAAAAAGGGATGTTTTTCAGAACTATGGAAGCAATGGAGAGGCGTTAAGTACGGAAAGCTGGTTCCTCTCCCAAAGGCGTGTGTGATTCTACCGCTTCTAAATGTTCCCCAGAAAACCTTGTCACCGGAGCATCGGAATAGCCCCCTTTAAGAAGCAGAGAAAAAGCGGCAGAGAGTTTGATGCTCGAACCGCGCTTAGCCGCGGATTCCGATTCAATCGCACCAGTCGCGGCTCCTGCTGCTTTTGCCGCTGAAGAAAGACGCTAGTCAGCCGGTAAAAGTGCACTGAATCGCGGCTTCAGTAATCAGCCGGTAGCGGTTCTATTCCAACAAATCGCGGTTTACACGTGAAAGTGACTCGGTTCAGGAGTTGTATGTGTATGTATGCTGCATCCCAATGTTAGTGGGAGGGAAAGTTTTGATTCTCATTCTGCACTGCTACTGAATGCAACGTATGCCTGCAACTTTCATTCATCTGCGAGCAAGTTTTCATACTTTTCTCTGAGCAGTCTTGTTACCTTTTTTAGCACCTCTAGTCACACAAGTTTTTCTTGCCAAACAAACGGACAACTCAGATTGTGATTTGCAACGGTATGATATTCAGAGCTGAGGAAGTGAAATAGAAGCGTTAAGTACGTCAAGCTGTTTCTTCTACCAAATGTATGTTTGATTCCACCTCTTCGAAGTGTTCCCCAAAAACACTATCATCGGAGCGTTGCAAAAGCCTTCTTTAACAAGCAGAGCAAACCGGCAGAGTGTTAATATTCGAACCGCTCAGAACCTCGGATTCCGCTCGAATCGCATCAATCGCGGCTACTGCTGCTCTTGCCGCTGAAGAAAGACGCCAGTCAGACGGCAGCAGTGCACTGAATCGCGGCTTTTCAAAAATCAGCCGGTAGCGGTCCTATTCCAACAATTCGCGGTTTACACGTGAAAGTGACTCGGTTTCAGGAGTTGTAAGTGAATGTGTGCTGGATCCCAGTTTTAATGGGAAGGAAAGTTTTGATTCTCATTCTGCTCTGTTACTGAGTGCAACGTATGTCTGCATCGTTCATTCATCTGCGAGCACGTTTTCCTTCTTTTCTCTGACCAGTGCTGTTATCCGTTTTACTTCCTCGATCTAACACATTCACTTCAATTTTCTTACAATACCCGCGGATCTTTCTCATTCTCTCTCAAAAAGGTATGTTTTTCAGAACTATGGAAGCAATAGAGAGACGTTAAGTACGGAAAGATAATTCCTCTCCCAAAGATGTGTGTGATTCTACCGCTTCTAAATGTTCCCCAGAAAACCTTGTCACCGGAGCATCGGAATAGCTCCCTTTAGAAGCAGAGAAAAAGCGGCAGAGAATTTGATGCTCGAACCGCGCTTAGCCGCGGATTCCGATTCAATCGCACCAGTCGCGGCTCCTGCTGCTTTTGTCGCTGAAGAAAGACGCCAGTCAGCCGGCTGCTGTGCACTGAATCGCGGCATCAATAATCAGCCGGTAGCGGTTCTTCTTTAACAAATCGCGGTATACACGTGAAAGTGACTCGGTTTCAGGAGTTGTATGTGTATGTATGCTGCATCCCAATGTTAGTGGGAGGGAAAGTTTTAATTCTCATTCTGCTCTGCTACTGAATGCAACGTATGTCTGCATCATTCATCCATCTACGAGCACGTTTTCATTCTTTACTCTGACCAGTGTTGTTATTCTTTTTCGTACTTCTAGTTAATACATGGAAAAACTTTTTCTTGTCGAACACAAGTATCTTATGATTCTCTTTTGCAAAAGTATGGTATTCAGAGATAAAGAAGCAAAAGAGAAAAGTTTATTACGGAAAGCTGTTTCTTCTACTAATTGCATTGTGTGATTGCACCGCTTCTAAGTGTTCCCCAAAAACACTGTCATCTGAGCATTGCAAAAGCTCCCTTTAACAAACATAGCAAACCGGCAGCGTGCTAATGTTCGAACCGCGGAAAACCGTGAATCATGTTCGAATCGCATCAATCGCGGCTCCTGCTGCTTTTGCCGCTGAAGAAAGAAGCCAGTCAGTTGAAAGACGTGCACTGAATAGCGTCTTCAGTAATCAGCCGGCAGCGTTTCTATTCCAACATATCGCGGTTGAAACCTGAAAGTGACTCCAATTCTGGTGTTGTAAGTGAATGGATGCTGGATCCCAGTGTTAGTGAGAGGGAAAGTTTTGATTCTCATTCTGCTCTACTACTGAATGCAACGTATGTCTGCATCATTCATTCATCTACGAGCACGTTTTCATTCTTTTCTCTGACCAGTCTTATTCCTTTTCCTACCTCTAGTTAATATCGTCACACAAGTTTTTCTTGCCAAACAAACAATTCATTCCCTTTTTCTTTTGGAACGGTATGGTATTCAGAGCTAAAAAGTCAAATAGTAGCGTTAAGTACGTTAAACTTTTTCTTCTACCAAATGTATGTTTGATTCCACCTCTTCTAAGTGTTCCCCAAAAACACTATCATCGGAGCGTTGCAAAAGCCTTCTTTAACAAGCATAGCAAACCGGCAGAGTGTTAATATTCGAACCGCTCAGAACCTCGGATTCCGCTCGAATCTCATCAATCGCGGCTCCTGCTGCTTTTGCCGCTGAAGAAAGACGCCAGCCAGACGGCAGCAGTGCACTGAATCGCGGCTTTTCAAAAATCAGCCGGTAGCGGTTCTTCTCCAACAATTCGCGGTTTACACGTGAAAGTGACTCGGTTTCAGGAGTTGGAAGAGAATGTGTGCTGGATCCCAGTTTTAATAGGAGTGAAAGTTTTAACTCTTATTCTGCTCTGTTACTGTATGCAACGTACGTCTGAATCGTTCATTCATCTGCGAGCACGTTTTCATTCTTTTCTCTGACCAGTGCTGTTATCCTTTTTACTACCTTAATCTAACACATTCACTTCAATTTTCTTACAATACCGGCGGATCTTTCTCATTCTCTCTCAAAAAGGGATGTTTTTCAGAACTATGGAAGCAATGGAGAGGCGTTAAGTACGGAAAGCTGGTTCCTCTCCCAAAGGCGTGTGTGATTCTACCGCTTCTAAATGTTCCCCAGAAAACCTTGTCACCGGAGCATCGGAATAGCCCCCTTTAAGAAGCAGAGAAAAAGCGGCAGAGAGTTTGATGCTCGAACCGCGCTTAGCCGCGGATTCCGATTCAATCGCACCAGTCGCGGCTCCTGCTGCTTTTGCCGCTGAAGAAAGACGCTAGTCAGCCGGTAAAAGTGCACTGAATCGCGGCTTCAGTAATCAGCCGGTAGCGGTTCTATTCCAACAAATCGCGGTTTACACGTGAAAGTGACTCGGTTCAGGAGTTGTATGTGTATGTATGCTGCATCCCAATGTTAGTGGGAGGGAAAGTTTTGATTCTCATTCTGCACTGCTACTGAATGCAACGTATGCCTGCAACTTTCATTCATCTGCGAGCAAGTTTTCATACTTTTCTCTGAGCAGTCTTGTTACCTTTTTTAGCACCTCTAGTCACACAAGTTTTTCTTGCCAAACAAACGGACAACTCAGATTGTGATTTGCAACGGTATGATATTCAGAGCTGAGGAAGTGAAATAGAAGCGTTAAGTACGTCAAGCTGTTTCTTCTACCAAATGTATGTTTGATTCCACCTCTTCGAAGTGTTCCCCAAAAACACTATCATCGGAGCGTTGCAAAAGCCTTCTTTAACAAGCAGAGCAAACCGGCAGAGTGTTAATATTCGAACCGCTCAGAACCTCGGATTCCGCTCGAATCGCATCAATCGCGGCTACTGCTGCTCTTGCCGCTGAAGAAAGACGCCAGTCAGACGGCAGCAGTGCACTGAATCGCGGCTTTTCAAAAATCAGCCGGTAGCGGTCCTATTCCAACAATTCGCGGTTTACACGTGAAAGTGACTCGGTTTCAGGAGTTGTAAGTGAATGTGTGCTGGATCCCAGTTTTAATGGGAAGGAAAGTTTAGATTCTCATTCTGCTCTGTTACTGAGTGCAACGTATGTCTGCATCGTTCATTCATCTGCGAGCACGTTTTCATTCTTTTCTCTGACCAGTGCTGTTATCCGTTTTACTTCCTCGATCTAACACATTCACTTCAATTTTCTTACAATACCCGCGGATCTTTCTCATTCTCTCTCAAAAAGGTATGTTTTTCAGAACTATGGAAGCAATAGAGAGACGTTAAGTACGGAAAGATAATTCCTCTCCCAAAGATGTGTGTGATTCCACCGCTTCTAAGGGTTCCCCTGAAAACCTTGTCACCGGAGCATCGGAATAGCTCCCTTTAGAAGCAGAGAAAAAGCGGCAGAGAATTTGATGCTCGAACCGCGCTTAGCCGCGGATTCCGATTCAATCGCACCAGTCGCGGCTCCTGCTGCTTTTGTCGCTGAAGAAAGACGCCAGTCAGCCGGCTGCTGTGCACTGAATCGCGGCATCAATAATCAGCCGGTAGCTGTTCTTCTTTAACAAATCGCGGTATACACGTGAAAGTGACTCCTTTTCAGGAGCTGTAAGTGTATTCATGCTGCATCCCAATGTTAGTGGGAGGGAAAGTTTTAATTCTCATTCTGCTCTGCTACTGAATGCAACGTATGTCTGCATCATTCATCCATCTACGAGCACGTTTTCATTCTTTACTCTGACCAGTGTTGTTATTCTTTTTCGTACTTCTAGTTAATACATGGAAAAACTTTTTCTTGTCGAACACAAGTATCTTATGATTCTCTTTTGCAAAAGTATGGTATTCAGAGATAAAGAAGCAAAAGAGAAAAGTTTATTACGGAAAGCTGTTTCTTCTACTAATTGCATTGTGTGATTGCACCGCTTCTAAGTGTTCCCCAAAAACACTGTCATCTGAGCATTGCAAAAGCTCCCTTTAACAAACATAGCAAACCGGCAGCGTGCTAATGTTCGAACCGCGGAAAACCGTGAATCATGTTCGAATCGCATCAATCGCGGCTCCTGCTGCTTTTGCCGCTGAAGAAAGAAGCCAGTCAGTTGAAAGACGTGCACTGAATAGCGTCTTCAGTAATCAGCCGGCAGCGTTTCTATTCCAACATATCGCGGTTGAAACCTGAAAGTGACTCCAATTCTGGTGTTGTAAGTGAATGGATGCTGGATCCCAGTGTTAGTGAGAGGGAAAGTTTTGATTCTCATTCTGCTCTACTACTGAATGCAACGTATGTCTGCATCATTCATTCATCTACGAGCACGTTTTCATTCTTTTCTCTGACCAGTCTTATTCCTTTTCCTACCTCTAGTTAATATCGTCACACAAGTTTTTCTTGCCAAACAAACAATTCATTCCCTTTTTCTTTTGGAACGGTATGGTATTCAGAGCTAAAAAGTCAAATAGTAGCGTTAAGTACGTTAAACTTTTTCTTCTACCAAATGTATGTTTGATTCCACCTCTTCTAAGTGTTCCCCAAAAACACTATCATCGGAGCGTTGCAAAAGCCTTCTTTAACAAGCATAGCAAACCGGCAGAGTGTTAATATTCGAACCGCTCAGAACCTCGGATTCCGCTCGAATCGCATCAATCGCGGCTCCTGCTGCTTTTGCCGCTGAAGAAAGACGCCAGCCAGACGGCAGCAGTGCACTGAATCGCGGCTTTTCAAAAATCAGCCGGTAGCGGTTCTTCTCCAACAATTCGCGGTTTACACGTGAAAGTGACTCGGTTTCAGGAGTTGGAAGAGAATGTGTGCTGGATCCCAGTTTTAATAGGAGTGAAAGTTTTAATTCTTATTCTGCTCTGTTACTGTATGCAACGTACGTCTGAATCGTTCATTCATCTGCGAGCACGTTTTCATTCTTTTCTCTGACCAGTGCTGTTATCCTTTTTACTACCTTAATCTAACACATTCACTTCAATTTTCTTACAATACCGGCGGATCTTTCTCATTCTCTCTCAAAAAGGGATGTTTTTCAGAACTATGGAAGCAATGGAGAGGCGTTAAGTACGGAAAGCTGGTTCCTCTCCCAAAGGCGTGTGTGATTCTACCGCTTCTAAATGTTCCCCAGAAAACCTTGTCACCGGAGCATCGGAATAGCCCCCTTTAAGAAGCAGAGAAAAAGCGGCAGAGAGTTTGATGCTCGAACCGCGCTTAGCCGCGGATTCCGATTCAATCGCACCAGTCGCGGCTCCTGCTGCTTTTGCCGCTGAAGAAAGACGCTAGTCAGCCGGTAAAAGTGCACTGAATCGCGGCTTCAGTAATCAGCCGGTAGCGGTTCTATTCCAACAAATCGCGGTTTACACGTGAAAGTGACTCGGTTCAGGAGTTGTATGTGTATGTATGCTGCATCCCAATGTTAGTGGGAGGGAAAGTTTTGATTCTCATTCTGCACTGCTACTGAATGCAACGTATGCCTGCAACTTTCATTCATCTGCGAGCAAGTTTTCATACTTTTCTCTGAGCAGTCTTGTTACCTTTTTTAGCACCTCTAGTCACACAAGTTTTTCTTGCCAAACAAACGGACAACTCAGATTGTGATTTGCAACGGTATGATATTCAGAGCTGAGGAAGTGAAATAGAAGCGTTAAGTACGTCAAGCTGTTTCTTCTACCAAATGTATGTTTGATTCCACCTCTTCGAAGTGTTCCCCAAAAACACTATCATCGGAGCGTTGCAAAAGCCTTCTTTAACAAGCAGAGCAAACCGGCAGAGTGTTAATATTCGAACCGCTCAGAACCTCGGATTCCGCTCGAATCGCATCAATCGCGGCTACTGCTGCTCTTGCCGCTGAAGAAAGACGCCAGTCAGACGGCAGCAGTGCACTGAATCGCGGCTTTTCAAAAATCAGCCGGTAGCGGTCCTATTCCAACAATTCGCGGTTTACACGTGAAAGTGACTCGGTTTCAGGAGTTGTAAGTGAATGTGTGCTGGATCCCAGTTTTAATGGGAAGGAAAGTTTAGATTCTCATTCTGCTCTGTTACTGAGTGCAACGTATGTCTGCATCGTTCATTCATCTGCGAGCACGTTTTCATTCTTTTCTCTGACCAGTGCTGTTATCCGTTTTACTTCCTCGATCTAACACATTCACTTCAATTTTCTTACAATACCCGCGGATCTTTCTCATTCTCTCTCAAAAAGGTATGTTTTTCAGAACTATGGAAGCAATAGAGAGACGTTAAGTACGGAAAGATAATTCCTCTCCCAAAGATGTGTGTGATTCCACCGCTTCTAAGGGTTCCCCTGAAAACCTTGTCACCGGAGCATCGGAATAGCTCCCTTTAGAAGCAGAGAAAAAGCGGCAGAGAATTTGATGCTCGAACCGCGCTTAGCCGCGGATTCCGATTCAATCGCACCAGTCGCGGCTCCTGCTGCTTTTGTCGCTGAAGAAAGACGCCAGTCAGCCGGCTGCTGTGCACTGAATCGCGGCATCAATAATCAGCCGGTAGCTGTTCTTCTTTAACAAATCGCGGTATACACGTGAAAGTGACTCCTTTTCAGGAGCTGTAAGTGTATTCATGCTGCATCCCAATGTTAGTGGGAGGGAAAGTTTTAATTCTCATTCTGCTCTGCTACTGAATGCAACGTATGTCTGCATCATTCATCCATCTACGAGCACGTTTTCATTCTTTACTCTGACCAGTGTTGTTATTCTTTTTCGTACTTCTAGTTAATACATGGAAAAACTTTTTCTTGTCGAACACAAGTATCTTATGATTCTCTTTTGCAAAAGTATGGTATTCAGAGATAAAGAAGCAAAAGAGAAAAGTTTATTACGGAAAGCTGTTTCTTCTACTAATTGCATTGTGTGATTGCACCGCTTCTAAGTGTTCCCCAAAAACACTGTCATCTGAGCATTGCAAAAGCTCCCTTTAACAAACATAGCAAACCGGCAGCGTGCTAATGTTCGAACCGCGGAAAACCGTGAATCATGTTCGAATCGCATCAATCGCGGCTCCTGCTGCTTTTGCCGCTGAAGAAAGAAGCCAGTCAGTTGAAAGACGTGCACTGAATAGCGTCTTCAGTAATCAGCCGGCAGCGTTTCTATTCCAACATATCGCGGTTGAAACCTGAAAGTGACTCCAATTCTGGTGTTGTAAGTGAATGGATGCTGGATCCCAGTGTTAGTGAGAGGGAAAGTTTTGATTCTCATTCTGCTCTACTACTGAATGCAACGTATGTCTGCATCATTCATTCATCTACGAGCACGTTTTCATTCTTTTCTCTGACCAGTCTTATTCCTTTTCCTACCTCTAGTTAATATCGTCACACAAGTTTTTCTTGCCAAACAAACAATTCATTCCCTTTTTCTTTTGGAACGGTATGGTATTCAGAGCTAAAAAGTCAAATAGTAGCGTTAAGTACGTTAAACTTTTTCTTCTACCAAATGTATGTTTGATTCCACCTCTTCTAAGTGTTCCCCAAAAACACTATCATCGGAGCGTTGCAAAAGCCTTTTTTAACAAGCATAGCAAACCGGCAGAGTGTTAATATTCGAACCGCTCAGAACCTCGGATTCCGCTCGAATATCATCAATCGCGGCTCCTGCTGCTTTTGCCGCTGAAGAAAGACGCCAGCCAGACGGCAGCAGTGCACTGAATCGCGGCTTTTCAAAAATCAGCCGGTAGCGGTTCTTCTCCAACAATTCGCGGTTTACACGTGAAAGTGACTCGGTTTCAGGAGTTGGAAGAGAATGTGTGCTGGATCCCAGTTTTAATAGGAGTGAAAGTTTTAACTCTGTATTCTGCTCTGTTACTGTATGCAACGTACGTCTGAATCGTTCATTCATCTGCGAGCACGTTTTCATTCTTTTCTCTGACCAGTGCTGTTATCCTTTTTACTACCTTAATCTAACACATTCACTTCAATTTTCTTACAATACCGGCGGATCTTTCTCATTCTCTCTCAAAAAGGGATGTTTTTCAGAACTATGGAAGCAATGGAGAGGCGTTAAGTACGGAAAGCTGGTTCCTCTCCCAAAGGCGTGTGTGATTCTACCGCTTCTAAATGTTCCCCCAGAAAACCTTGTCACCGGAGCATCGGAATAGCCCCCTTTAAGAAGCAGAGAAAAAGCGGCAGAGGAGTTTGATGCTCGAACCGCGCTTAGCCGCGGATTCCGATTCAATCGCACCAGTCGCGGCTCCTGCTGCTTTTGCCGCTGAAGAAAGACGCTAGTCAGCCGGTAAAAGTGCACTGAATCGCGGCTTTCAGTAATCAGCCGGTAGCGGTTCTATTCCAACAAATCGCGGTTTACACGTGAAAGTGACTCGGTTCAGGAGTTGTATGTGTATGTATGCTGCATCCCAATGTTAGTGGGAGGGAAAGTTTTGATTCTCATTCTGCACTGCTACTGAATGCAACGTATGCCTGCAACTTTCATTCATCTGCGAGCAAGTTTTCATACTTTTCTCTGAGCAGTCTTGTTACCTTTGTTAGCACCTCTAGTCACACAAGTTTTTCTTGCCAAACAAACGGACAACTCAGATTGTGATTTGCAACGGTATGATATTCAGAGCTGAGGAAGTGAAATAGAAGCGTTAAGTACGTCAAGCTGTTTCTTCTACCAAATGTATGTTTGATTCCACCTCTTCGAAGTGTTCCCCAAAAACACTATCATCGGAGCGTTGCAAAAGCCTTCTTTAACAAGTCAGAGCAAACCGGCAGAGTGTTAATATTCGAACCGCTCAGAACCTCGGGATTCCGCTCGAATCGCATCAATCGCGGCTACTGCTGCTCTTGCCGCGGAAGAAAGACGCCAGTCCAGACGGCAGCAGTGCACTGAATCGCGGCTTTTCAAAAATCAGCCGGTAGCGGTCCTATTCCAACAATTCGCGGTTTACCGTGAAAGTGACTCGGGTTTCAGGAGTTGTAGTGAATGTGTGCTGGATCCCAGTTTTAATGGGAAGGAAA
>JALIRH010000126.1:0-183297 GCA_023055505.1 Callipepla californica brunnescens
CTTTCCTTTCCTTTCCTTTCCTTTCCTTTTCCTTTTTTTCCTTTTCCTTTTTTCCTTTTCCTTTTTTTCCTTTTCCTTTTTTCCTTTTCCTTTTCCTTTTCCTTTTCCTTTTCCTTTTCCTTTTCCTTTTCCTTTTCCTTTTCCTTTTCCTTTCCTTTTCCTTTTCCTTTCCTTTTCCTTTTCCCTTTTCCTTTTCCTTTTCCCTTTTCCTTTTCCCTTTTCCTTTTCCCTTTTCCTTTTCCCTTTTCCTTTTCCCTTTTCCTTTCCTTTTCCTTTCCTTTTCCTTTCCTGATGCCAAATCAGATGATTGTTATCTGGACCTGAATGTATGTTTGATTTTTAACTGTTTTTTTTGTTTTTGTTTTTGTTTTTGTTTTCCATTTTTGGTTTCTTTTTCTTTTTCTTTTTTTTTTTTTTCCTTGAAAGCATCAGTTTGTGAGCTCTTCTGTGAGAATTTTCCCTTCTCGTAGCAAGCTGGGGGGAATTTTCTTGCCCTTCTCAAATCTCACTGGCCCTGAAGTGTGATAGCTATGGGCTGGAGTATCATCTGGCCTGCTTGGGTCAGTATAGATTCTACTTTACTGAGCATAAATGTTAGCATCCTTGATAAAGGAGGAAGGCATCTACCTGGAGGCACGTACTGATACAAATAAGAAAAAGTTCACTCTCACAAAACCTTTGACATCACGGATAACCTGAAAATGGCTTTCATTGACAGCTGAGTGCAACGTACCAGAAAAATGCAGACTTGGCATTCATGGAGAAAGAAAAAAATCAGGTGCAGTTCTTTTTCATAACATCCAAACATTCCTGTGTCTTTTCCTCTAGCAGCAACAAAACTGGTTTAGCATATTCACATCATCAGTAAGTTTCATTAGGTAAGTTTAATAATGTTTAAGAACCTTATGGCACAGTATTATCAAACTGTATTTCATATATCAGAGACTTTCAATAAAATTAAAATATAATAACCATTTCTTTTGTCAGTCTAGCAGCTAGTAACATAGTTACTATTCACCTTTCCTACATGAAGGGAGACTTACTTATCTCTGTGAAGAGATTGGTTGTCTTCAAATGCTTTTTAGCAGCAGATGACATAGAGTGTTTCAGAATTAAGCAAGTACTCTTGTCCAAAAAAACCTCATGGCCTTGCTATGTTCGGCCCTCAGAATGAATCTATGCCTGTTCTGCAAAGTGGAAGGCTGCACTGGAGTTCTCAAAACAACTTTGCATCTGTAATTTGTCAAAAAAACACTGATCCCCAAGAAGCTGATAAAGCAAAGTCGAAAGTTCATTCTATTGCTTTATCTCTATCTGAATTATATGTACTCTGTTTACATACAAAACTGGTAAATTTCACAGACATAGCTATCTTATAGAGGGTATGAAGACACTGGGAGACAGATTTGCAATGTTATGACCTGACAGATGGAAAAATTCTTCCAATTTATTTAATTAATAGGCATAATTATCTACATCTCCATCCCAGAAAACCAAACTTTGTGTGATATTAAGCTTTCAACAACACTAAAATTACATTTGAACTACAGTTTGTGTTACCAGTTGTGTGGACTTCTCATTTAACGTCTCTTTTGATACTACTGGAAAGGAACTACTCTTTATCTCTAGGTTTTGAGCAGGGAGCTAGGGCAGTACCTTCTCGATTTGTGTATACACATTTCAGACCATGGTTGAATGCTCTGTAACAGCCTGAACAATTACTAAAAGGAATAGAAGAGAGCTAAATTCTCACTTTCTGTCACACAGAGTGCAATCCAACACTGCTGATTTAGTGCTTTTCAGCACTGTTGTTTATAGAGTCTTTCCTGACCACTGACTAGAATCCCTGCCTTATTTGTAATTTTATCCTTGCTTCTTATATCCCAATACTGTGGGGACTTTGAGATGTAGAAACGTAGAAATGCACCACCAGCCTAAACTCAAGTAACCACAAAATGGCCCAACCCAGATCAATAGAGTAGCATCCAAATTTGTCATTTTGAAGTAGATGTTTGAATGTAGTAGGAGTAATAAGGGTATCTTTGACAATTTGTACAGTTTCTGTAGGGTTTTCTTTCACAGAGAGACCTCTCCTGTCTTTCTGCATCTTCTCTGGGAATGAGCCCTGCATGAATCTAAATGGGATTAGTTTGGTTCCAAGGAGAAATAGAAAAAAATTACCTTTTATGCATGGTCTAGCTCTTAATATGTGTAAGAATACAGGAAGAAATTCTAAATATTTCAAGAAACCATGAAGGAAAAGGAAGCAATCAAATTTTATCTACTGTCAGAATAACAGCAAATAACAGAAAGTCTCTATCCCTACATTTTCCTACCCCTGACTATCTAATCTATTGAAAAGAGTAGTGATACAGCTTGAAAAATAACCTTAGAGACAAGGCCTAACTGGAGATTAAACTCAGGATATTATTACGATGAAACTGAGCAACAGTGAGAACTCTAAAGAGGGATTCTTTGAGAAAACAATTTTAAGATTAATTTGTAAAATGATGGCATAATTTCTGAAGCTCCACTAAAAATTCCCAAAATAAAACAGAACATAAAAAACAACAACCAAACAAAAACAAAAAATAGCAACAAAGAACACACAAATAAACCCACCTAGTGAAGATGCTGAAAATAAAAATAGAAGAGTTTTGTTTCCAGCTGAGAGAATATCTGGGGAGAAACATTTGCAAGTTGTTACCTGAAACATATGCAGTTATTTGTGCAGATTAAAAAAGAAATTGAGAATCTGTGGATTTCACCACTCAGAGAGCTTATTTGTAATGAAACTTCTGAATGCCATAATGGCAATGCTGAGGAAATGATCTTCATTATCTTTAACTTGATTTAGTGCCCGATACAGTGGTTGGGATCTCTGTGGCATGGGGGTTAGAACTAGATGATCTCTGAGGTCCCTTCCAACCTAAACCATTCTGTGATTATGTGACTATTAAAACAGGACATTCAGGATTCTTCCAAATTAGTGAATAAGATTGGATTAGAGAACTAGCTAGGAAGAAGAATTGCCGTACTTTGAGGGTCCAGTTTTCTCCAGACTTAAAAACTACTCAGAGCTAGAAAAAATTATTTTGCCTTTAATGGGATTTAAATGGTCTGAAAGAAGTCACTGTTTCACTCAAAGTAAAACTAGACATGCAGGAGTTGAAATGGTCTTCTGAATAGTACTAAGTCCTACCACCATCTCAATGAAGTACACCAATACTTTCGTGTCTGCCAGGCATTACAGTGGGTCGCAATCAAGAACTGGTGTTCACACAGGTACATCTCTATTTACGTATCTCATGTCTAAGTTTTCAGAGAGATCACAGCTGTCACACAGAATGGGAGCATCAAAGATGATTCAGGATTAGGTTGGATTTGTTCTACTCCCACTCATACTGTGGTACACTTTGGGAGACGTGTCTTAGTGAAGACCCTTAACTTGTAAGAAACACATTTTTTTTTTTCTCAGTTAGTTTGGATGAAGAGCTAATAGAACATGATACTATTCAAAAGAAGCAAGTGTGTCCATGATATGTTTTAAGGACACTGTGTCCTTTTTTTTTATTTTTTTTCTTCTTTTCAGAAGTACAACAGAATAAGCAGGGAAATTACGAGGCTGATAATTATCAGCCTGGTGAGTTATTGAGACATCAGCTCACTAATTAGAACTCCTTACACTTGTTTGGTGTTTTGTTCCTGTGCTCACAGTTCTGTGAAGTGTTTGATATATTCTGTAGAATGAAAGAATAAAATGGTGTAGTGACTGTGATTACCATTAAGAGTAATTAAATAACACTCAGAGATCTCTAGCATTAATCATCTCCTCAAAATTCCCCTTTCCTGATAATTAAGGGGCCACTGGAGTCAGTGTCATTAGTCTTAGTGATTTATATAGGATCAGAGCTGGCCCCTTGTTTTCTTTTCAAGAAGGTTCCTTTCCCACTAGCTCTGTGCAGATGCAGATAAGTGTGGGGAGCAGTCTAGGGAAAATATAAGGCTAAGAAATTGGTTGTTCCTCCCCGATTTAGAGCTGTTAAGCTAATCTGACAAGAGTGGCCTATGGAGAACTCTATTATATTACATAGAAAAAACTAATCTTACAAAATTTACATCTTGAGCAGCAGAAGCATAATCTCAGCTTCCCTTTCTTTCATCCACACATTGCCTCCAGGATTCCTAGGGCTTTTCATTGGTACTTCAGGCATATGGAAGGAGATGAAATATCTTCCCACAAGTTTCTGCTGCTGTAGTATTTTTCTAAGCAGAAACCTGCATTAAAGTTTTCTGATTTCTCTGAGTCCATATTATATGTACAGGAGGTAGAGAAATATCAGTAGATTTGTAAATACAGGAAATTAAGGCTTTTACCACAATATTGTTTCAAGATTTTGTTTTATTCTTTCTTTGTTTAAACATGAATATTTGTTAGATTAAAAAAAAAAAAAAAAGTTTCAATGCACAAAGGTAAAAATGTGGCAGATCATGTCCTGGTTGCGAAAAGCTATGAGAGGTGTTGAGTATTTCACATTACTCTAGCAAATCTGGGACTTTCCTCTCCCATTCCTGTGCCTTACTTCAGTGCTGCTTTAGTTTTCCTGTTTTGAACTTCTAAGAGTGGTCAACAGTTGCTTAAGTAAAAACGAGGTCTGATTAACTGAGCCATTACTAACAACTGGAATAAAAAAAATGCTTTTTCCTCATTATAGACGCTTCAGTCTTGATCTTTCTGTCCACCCCACAGCCACTCTGGCCCTGTGCCTTCCTGCAGATCAGCAGCCTTTCTCTTCCAGCAATCAGATACTGACCTCACAGTGTTATTCTTGCTTAAGCTGGTTACCTTTCTGGTCTCATTCACTTTGCACCCTCCCTCTTCTTCAGCTCTTGATTGTCCCTTCTACTTTTGGTGAGGTTTTTCACTGTGGAGAAAATGATATGCTTGAGGCTGTTTCTGCCCCCTGTGCTTGGAAGAAACTGTGCGGTTACATGTGGTACCTCTGGCTGCTAAGGTGGTTATCCAGGGACATAAGGATAAACAGGGTTGTGTCAGAAGGCATAGCATGAAGTGTCTGATCCCAGAGAAGCTGTGGTGCACCATCCCTGTAGGTGCTCAAGACCAGGTTAGCTGGGGCCCTGGGCAGCCTGAGATGTTGGGGGGCAGCCCTACCCATGGCAGGGTTGGAGCTGGGTGGGCTTTGAGGTTCTCTCCAACCCAAACCATTCTGTGATTCTGTGATTATATGATTCCAGCTTCCAGTTTCCAACATCTCTACTATTCATGGGTTTCCAGTAGTGGAAGGGTGACAACAGAACTTCATCTCTCTTTTCTGTGGCCATAAGCTCTTGCTATATGTGCTCAGGGTTTCCAAACTCCTCTCCTGCAACTGGGGGACTGGGAGACTGGCTTTGGCAGGGCGACGCAACAAAATTCTTGTCTGTATACCAGCAGTGGTGGGAAAAAAGGACATAGCTGTTATAGCCACATAAGATAAAACAGAACAAAACTAAAGCTATTTCTGTGCCAGATAAATTCTGTTACAGGTATCACATTTTTTTACTGCTTTAAGACCGTACTATCCCACTACAGTGTAAAACAAATACCCCTGTGGGCCTGTGAATCAATCTTGCCCTTTTTCAATATGGGGGTTTGTACTTATATATCTGAATGTAATAACTTGTCCTTGACTGAAAGAGCTCTGTGATTTTTCTTTCTCTTTGTTAAGTTTATTTCTGTGTGGAACACTTGCTGCTATTTTGATGCTTTTATGTGTCTGCAAATTCTTTTTTAGCACTATGGTGAATTCAACCTGATACCAGTGAGAGCCCTAGGCAGAAGACACTAATTTTATGATAGTAAGGTAGGCTTATGACACCTGAGTACATTTCCTAATTTGCTATTGCTAGTGCCATACACTGCTTCAAATGAGCAAAAGTACTTCAGATGTTTATTGTGAAGTCTTATTAATAAGATCTTCCTGCATCTGAGCCCTTGCAAATCATAAAGTTATCAGTAGGATATAAAAGTAAATATCAGAAGGGCATATTCTTATGTAAGATCTATGAGGTTATAAGAAGTTTATTCACTAAGAAGACAGACCATACATTTGGTAAATTACTAGTTTTTTTTCCCTGTGTTCAAAAGTTTTTATTAAAAATAAACAAAATAAACCTGAAGACACCAGCAAGGAGAGCACTCTTCTTTCCCACTGGAGATAGTTCATCTTTTGATTATCATTTTTCAAATACTGCTAGCCATGGCTGTGGTAAAAAGTCAGAATCCTACACTGCACACATTAATGAAAAAGCTATGGAAAAGGCAGAGTCTGGTGATTATGTGCAGTGATTAATGTAACTGCTGCCAGAACTAGGCCCCAGGTATATCCCCAATTTTCATCTTGTGGGCACTGTTGATTTGTGAAAGCAGTCACATGCATGGGTTTCTCCTACAGGCGCATTCTAGAACCAGAGAATTACATAGGATGTAAGGGACCTCTGGAGGTCATAATCTAATGTCCTGTTAGAAGTCAGCTATGGGTTAGATCTGGTTGCTCAAGACCTTAGCCAGTCAAATTCTGAGAATTTTCAAGGATGGAAACATTTATGAAAGAACCTGTTCTAGGTTTTGATTGCAATTTTTGTTACAAGATTTTTTTTTTTTCTAACATAATTCCCCTCTTCAACCAGGGTATCTTGTCCTTCGTCTTTTCCACTATCTTCAAGAAGTGATGGCTCCACTGTTCTTGTAGCCTACCACAAGCTGATTCAAGATACGGTCTGGCTTTCCTCCATCTTTTTAGTCTCTCATCTGAACACTGAACAAACAGTTCTGTCAACCTTTCCTCCATGTAGACAATGACATAAAAAATAAAATAAAGGGATTTTGGAAACATGGTGGAAGGGAGAAAGGTCATTGATGGGCTGTCCAATATTAGATGAGATACATCCTTAAATAATATTTTCTCAGACACTAAAAATTTAAACAAGTGTGGAGTGCACATATAATTTTTTTTTTTGCTAAATGTCTGTATAAAAGAGAGGCCAAAGAGTCATCCAAATGGAATACATATTTTCATGTCTCCTAGTGTGTGTTCTTATCTTACAGGTACAAAGACAAGGGAGAATTAATAAATCACATTAATGGTTTTCTGCTCTCAGCAGCTTTTTACATAACAGAACCATCAAATCACCTCCTTTTCTTTTGTCTTCTCAAAAATTCTTCATAGGCATATCCTTCATAGACATTTCTTTTGCAGAAATGTTTGGATATGTGTGCAATTTAGTAGATGTTTTTTGTCATGATATACAGAAGATTTGAACTCTTCAGTATGTGATGAAGTTACCTGTTCCCACAGTCACAGTGTTTATGTATCAGTATTGCACTGCAAGCAGATAGTTGTTTTGATCTTCAGTCACAAATTTGAATATTTTAACCCTAGATATTTTAAAATAGTTCACAAAAGTGAATACTTCTGCTTTGTATTATTCTCCCCACAGACATCAATCTACATATTAAAAATCTAACTTCTTTTTGTATTCATTTCTCAGTCTTCTAGATTCCTTTTCCTTCTATTTCATTAGTGACTACAATGTCACTATAGAAATAGGAAATTTGAATAGAACTTGCAGCATGCTATTGACTCTTCCATCAAGTTATGGAAGACGTCACACAATTAGGCGTTTTTTTTTGTACTCAACAAGAACATGCCTTTGCATTGTGCTGGTCTATAATGACATCCTTCCAATATTGCTCCTCTCTGCTTATAGCCCTTCACTTAGTTCATTATTGCTCTAACCTGCCATTCCTTGCAAAACAACCTTCAATAAATTTCACTCTTCAACTATTAACCTATATTCTTAGAGAGAGAAACTTTTTGAACTGCATCCTACATGACATAATATAGATAAAGAATAGCATATCAGTAGAAACGTGCTCATAAAAGTATAAGGAAATATTATCAAGAAGTTAGGAATTAATGTTAAAGCATTACATTTCCTCTCCAGATTGATGCAGCTATATCACATTTTAAATGTCAACACAGGATATGAAAAACACCATCTTCAAAGAACTTGTTTATATGTATATATATATATTTATTCATGTATATATAAACATATCTTAATAAGCTCAGCCACTTCTATCTTTGCTCTGAGTGCTTTTGAGAAATTATATGTAATTTTCCATAGTATGATGAATACCTTTTCAAATTAAGAGACCATAAAAAAGTAGATTCACCAAAGAAGGGCCATCAAATGATATCAAAATAATGAATGACTGCATTTCTTTGTACATGATACTTCTTTCCTGTTTTTCAAGATACTTTGCTGTTTGTTTAAAAATCCCATGAGAAGAGTTTTTCTGGTAAACAGACCAAAACAGCCATACTGGATTGGACAGAAGATGCCTTAGGGCTAAGTCTTCATTGTCTTTTCAGGGAAGCTTTAAAGCTACCTTGCAGTCAGTGTGCTACTCCACATGGGCTTGTCTGTGCTCAGCCATAGGCACCTCACACATCAGCCTTTCTGGGACATGCAGACAAACTGCTAGCATATCTCAGCTACTACTCACAAATTTAGAACAGGCTTTGGGATCTAAAGATGTGTAAAACAGTTGGTATCCCATCTCTTACACAGTTGGGTGTCCGATGCTTCAAAAGAAGGCTCCTGACTACTAATGGTGAAGAGATTTGAAATCAATTGGAATAATAGAATCACTGAATAATTTAGGTTGAAGGAGACCTCTGGACCAAGTATTCAAGAACTCCAAGGCTGGAGATCCCAAGAGCTGTCTGAACATATTCCAATGTTTGACTAACCTTACAATAAAAATATTTTCCTTATATCTGATTTGAATTTCCTAAGTTCCAAATTGTGCCCACAGCCTTTTTCCCCTGTTGTTCTGCACATCTGTCATGAATCTGGCTCAGGCTGAATCCACCTGCTCTGAATCTTCTGTGCAGGAACCAACTTGGTTGTTCCTCCCAATCTAGTGTTGTCCACAGACTTGATGAAAAAGCATTTTGTCCTGCCATATATCCCTGCCATAGGGATAATAATGAAGACATTAAACAGTATGAACTTCAGTGTAAGTTTGTAAGTTCAAGGAGCATACAAACCTCATAGACAGGATATGCAGACTTCCATTAAATAAAAAATACCACAGATTTATTGGCTCTAAAAGCAAATTGGGTTAGCAAATTCATGGAGCTGAAACTATTTCTTTCAATTGTTGCTCCTGAATATCAGCCAGTAGTGATTTTCAGACGTTATACTTCTCACTAACACATCTTTATTAAGTCCCTACAGAATACCTTGTGATCTTCTCTCATCTTGCCAAATGAAATAATTTCCAGCCATCTGCAAGATTAATTGACTGACTCACTGTTAACATTTTTTTCTCAATGACTGTACTCGTGCAAAACACAAGGGGTTCTATCAGACATTGGTCCTATCATGTTCCCTGAGATATTTTGAAAGACTATGTTTAAAATACTATTTTTATTAACATTTTACAAGATTAAATGATATTGAAATAAAACTCTGTGATCTGTGATTCTCTAGTTCCCCACCTTCCTTCCTTCCTTCCTTCCTTCCTTCCTTCCTTCCTTCCTTCCTTCCTTCCTTCCTTCCTTCCTTCCTTCCTTCCTTCCTTCCTTCCTTCCTTCCTTCCTTCCTTCCTTCCTTCCTTCCTTCCTTCCTTCCTTCCTTCCTTCCTTCCTTCCTTCCTTCCTTCCTTCCTTCCTTCCTTCCTTCCTTCCTTCCTTCCTTCCTTCCTTCCTTCCTTCCTTCCTTCCTTCCTTCCTTCCTTCCTTCCTTCCTTCCTTCCTTCCTTCCTTCCTTCCTTCCTTCCTTCCTCCCTCCCTCCCTCCCTCCCTCCCTCCCTCCCTCCCTCCCTCCCTCCCTCCCTCCCTCCCTCCCTCCCTCCCTCTCAGTCCTCACAGTGCAAACTAGCCAGGGCTACCCCACTTGCACCTGGCACATGTCCACAACACCAAATAAAAATGCCTGCTTCATAACCGAACTCTGGGTTATGGAGTTTTTTTCCGCAAGCCGACTATGTGCACTTGAGTCTATTTTTAACTTTTTTTACTTATCTAGACAATTCCCTCAGCTACTGGCTTATACTCTATATTAATCTTTTTTTCATATATAAATATATATAAATAAATAAATATATTATTCTTTGCATCATTTTTTCCCATAAGGTAAAACTTCTAAGATACTTTCGTTATTACACAAAATTCCAGCTTTAAATAATGTTCTGTGGAAAACCCAACTAATCATGAAATCTTTAGCTGTCAAGAAACCATGTTGCCCAGTCCAATAAAGTTACTTCTGTTAATTAAGGATCAGTATTCACTTCATCAATGGAGTCTGTAGTGTAAATGTCAAAAGATGAGGAAATTAGAGATTTTCCAGCAAGAAAAGTTTAAAGCAGTAACCCTGAAGTCATATACCTAGAGACAGCAAAAATTTCAAAGCACTTGACAATGAACTATAAGATGAAGGATGAATACTGAGGGAGGAAAAAAACAAACCACACACATGTAAAAACAGGTTTTGGATTTATAGATTGCTACAGGATACTAAAGGTGCTTATGTTCTTCAATTTCTATAAATCTTTCTGTGAACTTGTTTATCCAGATGGAGATTCAGTAAAGGTACTGATATTGCAACCTGTAGAGTTGTAGATTACTTTCCTAAAGATTACTTATGAACTTTTGTTGTAAATTCACGGAGAAACCCATATATTCATGATTTCCCAAGAGTGCCAAGGGAGACGAAAGCTGGCAGCAGCAGAGTTTCTTTTCAGTTTTCAACGACAGTGTAATTTTCTCAAATGGACTTTGTTCCCACAGCTCTCTGATGACACCAAAATGATCAGCGAGGCTGATCATGCAGAGCTGATGCACTGCATCCTGCTGCAGGGTAACAAGAGGAGATTTGCGATGCTTGGTGGTGCCCTGGCCAAAACCTCTCCCCCAAACCTCAGGAATGGGCATGGGTTGCTTGCTAACACAGAGTAGGATTTTCTCCCCATATCCTGAAACTACCCAGAGGAAATGGTTCTGTTCCTGCAGTCTCAGCTGGGTGATGAGAGAAAGGCCAGATGCATGACAGCCCTAGATCTGCTCGGTGCTCTGGCTCACTCTGACAGTCAGAGTGGGTTGGGACTTCCAGGGATCCCTTTTGCCATCTTGGTTGTGCCTCCTTGCATGCTTCTGCACATCTCTTGCAGAGCCTGTGATGACAGAGAAACTGCCCCAGATTACGGAGGCTGTGCAGTGTCTGTGCATGGACCCCAGGATCCAGGTGAGTTGGTTTGGGAAGAGTAATCACTGTTGGGGTGGTAGAGCGGCCCTTTCCCTCAAGGCAGAGCCTGGTGGGGCTGTACTGAAGGATTCAGACCTAGAAAAGTATTTCCCTGCTCCTCTGTGTCTTCTGGGAGCCTGGTTGCAAGAGATGCTGCAGCTGCCAGCACAGGCAAGGATGGGGCCCAGGAAGTGAGAACAAACGCTGCTGGGACAAGCAGAAAGGGAAAAGAGCAATTGTCCCATGGCATGCAAACAGTTTTATATTTCCCTCTGAATGGAAAATGGAAATGTACAGTCCTCTGGGTATGTTGTCCTTCTTCTCTTCTGAGACAGGTATATCCAGAACTATCGACAATCCAGGGAGCTGGAGCATTAACTCTTAACTCCCAGTGAACCAAATGATGTTATGGTGTGGAATACTGATAACAAAAATCATAAAACCATGACAACTATCCTACAACAGTTCCAAGTACTTAACAAATAAGCCAGACTTAGGAAGCAAATGTATTTACAATGAAATGAAATTGCCAATAGAATTCTGAAAACTAAACAAGCTATCACTTTCTTTCTTTCCCCAGTTCCATCACAGTATGATGAATCATAAATCAAGTTATCTTTAAATTCTTTTGGAAAAGCTTTTGCAGCTACAAAAGCAAGTACCTATAACATGAAGACAGCTCATCCCTCTTACTAATCTTTAATTCAGTTGGCACCTATGCCACTGGGTCTCACATAAAAAATATATTTTCGTAGTGAAAATCGCAGAGGTCTTGTCCATTTCTAGGTTAGCAATAAAAAATTAACATTTTACACTAATAATCATCAGTGACTGAGTTTTTTTGTCAATTTGTTTTCTTTTTAATCAGTCAGAATTCTGAAATGCTGTAGATATTCAACTATCAGCATCACTCATTAAATGCTTTGAACATGACATGAACCACAGCTTGGGCCTCAGGGTTTTCCCTAGCTGTGTTCTGGTGTGCAGTCATCCCGACATATCAATACTATGCTGACACTGGTAAATGTTAGACTATAGGGCACCTGTGATGCCCTGGTCTGCAAAAGTGAGTAGAGTGGGAGCTAAATCCTCTCACAGGAAGTCAGAGAATGGCTGATGCTCAGAAAGAATGAAAACTCCAATACTCATCATGTTGTATCCTGAGTCCTCATCACATTTGTGCAAGACACCATCTGTACTCATGAGATCATAGAGGCTCTGTGAGTATCCAGATGCTGTCCGTGATTCACAGTGTGGGAACCTTCTTTCCACCCTGGGTCCCTTGGATACATCCTTTCCCTCTGGAAAGTGTTTTTTTCCAATGACTGTTTTGCTTATTCTAGAGCAAGTAGAAATGGAGACACTATCAAAAAGAGGATCCAGGTAGTGCTTTTTTTTTTTTTTTTTCCAAAATAAAATTGGAAAATTTCCTGTAGAACTGTTTCCACCAGTTTTCTTGCTGATATTTCAAGAATGATATTGGCCACAAGTGTGAGTTGGTTCCGATCAGTTTTTGCATTGGAAGAGGTGTTTCAATAAAGGTTTATAAAAAATAGAAACCTTTCTGCTTCTACATTTCAAAATGAAGAATTACATTATTCATTTTGTAATAGCAGTAGCTTATGCATGAACATTAAAAGTGCAATCTGAGTGAGAATCCTCACAGTTTGTTTTTTTTCCTCAAATTACTGGCTCATAGAAATTATGCATTTTGAGCTTTTCTAATTTCCAATCAAGAAGCAACTCACGTTTCTTTCCAGATATCTTATTTCTTCTCTTTTATTGGTGCAATCACACAGCTCTCCTTTCCAGCCTCTGCGGTCTGATATGTGCATGAGAGAACAAACAGAACATTTTCTATGCTTCAGGTAAAATTACTAGGATGGCTGAAATGAATGATGATTACTAGATTTTCGTTGCGAACTTAAATGAGCAGAAAATACTACAGTAGCAAGAATTCTTCAAGCTAACCTGAGTGCTGGAACCATAGCTTTTAAAGGTACCTCTTTTATTTTCTAATTATGTAACCACAGCAGTAATAACATTTTTGTGGATTTAATGGTCTAAGGCTGTGAAATGCTAAAAGGTACCTATGAAATATCTCTTAGTGTGTCTTAAATAACTAATTCAGAACCATGTTTCTTCAGAAACAGCATGGTGTTTCCATGCAGTGTAACATCACTGGAGACCTGAAGTAACTGTAGTCAAGTGGAAGAACAGTCAGCTGTGATTTTTGTGGAAAGAAGAAGAGATGAAGAAATGAGACTGCTAGAGCAGGCAGATGTCACATCCTTCGAAAAGCATTGGCTGAATGAGCATATGTTTCTTCATTAAAACCTTCCAGACTCTAAATATTTTTTAGCAGACACGTACTGTTTATTTCTTTAATTATTTATTTTTAAATATTTCCATAAAGTATTTCAAATCAGCTTGTCTTTGTGTCTGTATCTCAGTCAGGGCTATATACATGTCAGCTTTGAGTATAAAATGAAGGCTTTCATACCATTCTGAAACGGAACAACCAGAAAATTAAAGGAAATATTTTAAAGTATTCTTAGTGTTTCATAGCTTTAATTTTGAAAAGCTCCTATTAAAAATGATTATTTAGTTTTTAATTTGGAAGATTTGTAACTGGAGATGAGTGAGGTTAAGATCCCTCCCTTCCAAACGCATTTTCCCCATGGCATTTAATTGCAGGCATTTCTACTGTAAACTTGTTCTGACGACTTGTCTTCTGACTGACCAAAATTAGCAGGCTAGTTCACATTACCATCTGTCGTTTAAGATGCTGTGTCCACTCCGCCTAAGAAACAGGGTAGCTTGTACAGCCTGACAGGAGGAATTCCCCAGACTCTTACAGCTCCTTGAAAATTGATTATTTTATTGATTCATCGTTCCCTGAATGTGAAACATTTTCTGCAAAGGGCAAAAAGCAGAATATACTATTACCTCTTGGAAGTTAGAGGGAATTTCCTGTCATATAATATTTAATTCACCCCAAATATTTCGTAAGCCTCAAAGTGAAAACATTTATGAAAGTGACGATTGAGAGTTTCTCTGATGATATTATGATAGAATATATGATAGAATTAAAGTGCATCACATGAGCTAGAAATATTTCTGTTGTTTTACCAATGTATTATTACGTTCCATCTTTTTATTCCAGAAGTTTTGAGTTCAGAAGCTGTAGTAGCTTTTACTTTTTCTGCCTCACCACTCTTACTGAGAAGAAAATTTTTCCTAATATTCAACCTGAACCTCCCCTGGTTCAACTTGAGGCCATTCCCTCCTGTCCTATCACTGTTACATGGGAGAAAGATCTGACTCCCACCTTGCCATAGTGTTCTTTTAGATGTGATATAGATAAGAAATCTGATTTTCTGGCCTTCTTGTATTTTCATTGATGTAATTTAACAAAAATCTCATCCTGACTTACAGTGAATTCTGGCTAATATTTTAAAACAACAACAACAACAAACCTTAAAAAAAAAAAAAGGGATGAATCTTAAGAAAAAATAAATGGATTGGGCTGAGCTGGCATTGCATGCTGAATCTCCTTTTCAGAGAAATTGATGCTAGCCAAAAGAAAGCTGACATAGTTGCTAGTTATTTGCTTTTTCTACAAAATGGATCAACCTGCACATGCAGAAATGAAGCCAAAAACATTAACAAACCTGCACTGAGCCATTCTACCCATTTCAGATTCCAAATGCTTTCCTATTTAGTAAAAATCATCATAGAGAACATGCTATTAAAAATCAAGTCAAAATTAATGCTGATAAATGTGTGATCAGAGAAAGACAGAGTCCCCAGATAAAAAATTAATATGGCTGAATGCTCTTAACATATTTTCTTTGATTCATGGGAGCATGGCAG
The DNA here is from genome assembly GCA_023055505.1 of Callipepla californica brunnescens. NCBI lineage: Eukaryota > Metazoa > Chordata > Aves > Galliformes > Odontophoridae > Callipepla > Callipepla californica. The sequence goes on from JALIRH010000126.1 coordinate 15,193, forward strand.
TAGCACAGGGAAATGCCACTGCTTTCAGATGAAACAAATGGCTCTGTATTGACTACTGAAAGCAACAGATGTTCTGCAAACCAGTACTTCCACAAAGGGACAGTCTTGGAACTATTTTGTAAACAACCTAGCTTAAATTTAATACATGCACTTTGAGGATGGCTATGTGACAGAAGCTTGTACAGATGGGTCCAGGAAGCTGCGCAATGCAAAGGGCATCAAAATGAATTTGGAAAGCCTCAAGCAGCCTCATTTGTTGTTTGAAAGTCTGAGTGCACTTGGCTATGCTTGTATATTTGCATATGTGTGTAATTCTCTCTAGCTCTCTCTTTCTCCAGATGAGAAAATGAATTTTTTTTCTCGAAATTATTTGAAAATAGCAATTATTGATTAGTGTGTATATATATGAATCCATATATACATGCTCTATACTTTCTGAAACATTTTTCTCCATTTGATTGTGTTTACTTACATTAAGAGATACATTTATGAATGGGTATTCAAAGAAAACATGGTTGAAAAGCAGCTGGAAAACTCCACTGGTACTGTGAAGCCTTGTATCAATGTCCTCAGCGTCTGTCACTCAGCTGTACTTCCCACCCTCTGCAGCTTGCTAAGATGCACAAGATCCTTTCCAACTGAGCATTTTCTGATAGCTCATAATGAGAACTGGTGGAAGAGAGGTGCTGTTTCAGAGAAAATGGATTTGAAGAATGAATGTCCAGTATGCAGCAGATACACGTGCATCTGAGGCACCGTATGCAGCAGATACACGTGCATCTGAGGCACCTTTTTCTTGCCAGCTCTGCTTGCTTGCTTTCAGGGTACTGAGAGGACTGTCTGACTCCTGATCAATGGGAAGCTGAGTGTACAAATGCTCTCACTGGTAGTGAACAACCCTACAGGGTCTATTGCAGGTTGGGCAGAGTCAGGTGCTGGTAACAGGGTCAGCAAGACAATGAGACAGGGATGGGATCCAGCCATCAGCAAAAGGAGATCAGAGACAAAGCTGGAGGCTGGCACTGCAGTGACATCACAGGAGCAGGAATGAACAGCTCTGAGCTGAGGTGAAAAGGGAGCCCATGGGGGTGGTGGCAGTGATGGAAAACTGGTACTAAGGCCTTGCTGGTGTCCTCAGGGCCCTGAATCTTGCAGTACCACCATTTGCTTTTGGAGATTTGAGAGTTGTAACAAGATGGTTGTTAACCAACAGAAATCAGTATCATTGGACATACTTCTAATATGTTCTCTTAGAATTTTAAAACTGTGATCAGAACTGTAAATAAATTTGTAGTGAAGTTTCTACATTTTTCCCTTTTCTCCATTCTCTTACCTGTGCAGAGTGGAGAAGGCCCCAACCTATGCTGCAGCGAGACCACATTCCCTTTAAGTCTGCTGGAGTACACATCCCTCAGGCTGCTGAGTTAGTAGGGCATACCGGCATGTCCCCAGGAGAGCTGGCAACTTTATATCTTAAGGATCTTAGCGACTACTTATCTTATGTATCATAAGTCATTATCATTCAGAAGAATTTCCACCTGGCATAGAGCATCAAGAGGAAAAATATTTAAACCCTTTTAAAATACCTTTTTCCAAAATGTATCCTGGTGAAGAATACAATAAATCTCTTCTGGAGAAGGCAGCTATTTTTTATGTACTTTTCAGATTTTGTTTTGACTTTTCATTTGCAAGGGCAAAGATCAGAGAAAGACTGAATGTTCTGAAGTTTTGCAAAGACTATTTCTCCTTTTGTGAAACAGAAAAAAAAATACTGACTTCTAAAGACAGTAGTCTTTGAATTTGCTTATTTCAGCAGTTAATTCATCACAGAGAGTCACAGTTTCAGACAATATCTGCTCTTCTGGGACAGATATGACCCAGGTCGACATTTAGCAGTGGCTTTAGACCAGTTTTAATGAGAAATAGTCTGTTAATTGAGACTATATGAAAACATATACATTTATCTAGACTTGGAGTTAATGCTTTCTTTAGTAACATAAATAATATTTTTAATTTCACTGAATAAGTGGGATTTAAGAAGGTACCTATGTGTCTTTTCAGATCTTCCCAGAGCAAAAGCGTTAATGTTACTGACTTAGAGCCCCAGGAAAAGGCTAAGTCCTATTTATCTGTCACTTCAGAGGTAGGTGGATGAAAAACACCTAGATGTTTTAGGGAATAATTAAATTTCCCCAATGAAAGTAGGATGTATGAAAAATGGATTGTTTACCAATTAGAATGAGGGTTGTTGATGTGAACCTGGTTATGATCTCATACAACACTGATTGAAAGCCAGTGAAGTAATGTACAGGTTACAAAAAGATACAGAACAAAAAGGAGAAAGATCAATGCTCAAAAATATTTTTCATATTTCCAGATAAATTTTTGAAGTATATTTGTGTGGATCAAGAAAGGTACTGCCCTGGTCCCTAGGTAACATGTGCATAACCTCCAGGGAGTGGTCTAACAATTTCTATGCTAGAGACCTTCTTTTTCAAAGACAATAGTTTGCACTGGATTCAGATAAGGTTGAATCCTGAATGCAAATATGCCCAAAAAGGAAGGGACAGACATAGCAGTGCACTAGTACGGCTACACTGTAAAGTTCATTAGGTTAGGGGGAGGTCCTGACGTAAATAGCTTGCCTTCTTAAATAGCACTAATGACAAAAAAGAGGACAAAAAGTCATTGATAAACTGTTGCCACCCCAATGCCCTTGCAATACATTAGCCCAAAATAGCACATTGACAGTATACAAACCTGTGCGGTTACAACGGAGAAACAGGAAGGATACAAAAGCATATCCAAGGGCATTTCCATTATGCAACACATTACTGTGAGTCAATAGACGTTATACATTATGCCACTGTCTGATAATTAAAAGGGAAGGGTTACTAAAGATTTTTGACTTCATTGATTTATCAAGGAGTCAATGGAAACATTAGCATATTAAGAGTTCTGAGACAAAGAATTACCCATCTTACCACAGCAATGGCTCAGTTTTGACAAGGAGCAGTGCAAACTGTTCCAGATGCTGTTGAAATCAATGTCAAAATTCCTGCAGATTCTGTAGAGATCTTTTGTGGGATGACATTGAGGTTGGCATCATTACCTACTTGTTTCCTCTCCTAAGGATGAATGACCTGAATTCTGGGCTGGGAATTCTAGCACTCATCCAAACGACGCTTCTAGCTGCTACCCTAAATCTTGCCCAATAGCTTCAAGAAGAGCCCTTGTCTCTGTCCTGGTAATTCCTGGTACCAGGACTCCTTGTAGTGCCCATCAACATTATCCTTGCTCAACCTGGGGATACTTGCTAGATCTGCTCTAAGCTCACTGACCAGTATGAATCTAAATCTTAATTCTGTGAGTGAGAAGCTTGGACTTATGCCATCCACAGCCACTTAAGGAAGGCACTGCTGTCATCAAAGCTGCTTTTGATGGCCTGATCTGCTTTAGTGGTTTCTTCAGTGGGCATAAACATGAAGTCTAGATTTGGCTGTGGTTGCTGCCAGCCTTTTGAAGTGAATGGAGAATGAGCACACTGTGGAGGCAATGAGCTCAACAGCAGGCCTTGGTGCCAGGTTGATGTGGGGCTTTGGCTTGAGCAATCTGAGAGTTTGGTATGAGTAAGAAATTAGCTGCAGGCCCTAGCAGATATCATGTATTTTATTAATAACAGTTAAAATTAGTAACGGTAAATATAGCAGCTTTAGTATTTAACATTTTAAATTTTAAACAAAAATGAATTTTAGTTTAAAATAAAATCCTACAGAAGCTGATGAGCTTTTATGCAACTAATTAAGAACAAGGACTTACAAATGCAGCCTCAAGAGCACACTTAATTCAATGTTTTCTGAGTGTTATTTGTTTTCCCTCTGGGCACATGTAATTAGTGGCTCTGTAACCCCGAGAATCTGCTTTTCCTAATTTAATAATAATTCTTTATTTTTATTTTTTTAGCTGCCATATATCTTTCACTCTATAGCTCTGATCAAGAACATACTGCATGGGATGAGCTGTGCTAGTAGGCAAACACTGGGGCTGACTTTGTTTGTCATTTATGCCTCTGTTGTTTTTGTTTCTCCTTTAGTAACAGAAGGCCTGTTCTGGCACATCTTGATAGTTTGGGCAGTATCCCAGTGGAATTTCACTAGTTGCGTAACCTAAGTGGACACCATTTGGTTCAGTCAAATGCATGTGTGCATTCAACATTAAATCTAAAAGTTCACCATTTCAGTATATGCCTGACCTTAAAAGTTCTGGGAACTGAGACAATGAGCTCTCCAGCCTATTCTGTGCTTTGCATCAGCTTGCATTCACAACTTTACTAGTTCTGAGTAAGGAAACATCTCGGAATAGTATCAACTTCATAGACAGCATTTGCTTTCCTCTTCTTCTCTTGAACTGGGTTGTCCTGCCAACAGGAATAAAAGAGTCTAATTGTTCCCTGACACACGTAACAAACAGTTTTCTGAGTGTGCTCTTGCTAATGCTCACAAATGAATACAGAGCAATCAAGTCAGACAGACATTCTAAAACTCATTGAATGCCGTGCCATTGCTATGCGGAAGTGAGATATACAAAATGCAAGCTGAAAAACAAAGGGCTAATCCTGCTGATTTACACAAGAGCTAACTTAAGAAAGTTCCAAATCATCCATATTCAGAGATAGTGAAACTGTCAACTTGTTTATCTGATTGTATCCGAATTCTTTTTCTTTGAATCCACAGTTAAAATTGTATCATAACTTTTCTCTGCTGAAGCTGTAGCTCATTCTCATATCAGTATTTCACTTTTCTATGTGCCCCCTCCTTTTCTATCAGCACTCTTGCTTTTCTCATGCTTTATGGACATAGCTTTTCTCCTTCTGTTCTACTTTTCATTTCAGAATGAAACGCATAATGATTTCTGAATCTTCTTCACAGAACGTGGACAGAAGTCATTCAGAACTGTAAGATGTAGAACTGTGAAGACTTCACTGTCCATAGTGCTGTATGTTGCAACAGGATGTCACAAACGGTTTTTCTGTTTCCTGTCCCCACGAGACATTGACAATTGTTAGTTCTGTGTGCTCCTCACCTCTTTAACATGTGGTCAAGGAGAAAGGACAGGCAGATATTCCCCTGTTTCAGAACTGTTAAGTATGACAAATTCGGTGTGTCTCCAGGAAAGTGGACTTCTGCTTCTTTTTCTAAAACACATCCCAAACAAATAAAGCAATTTTCTATTTACTGATGATTCTGTGTCTGACACTATTCCATGTTATATTTCAATTTTCACATAGGTTGATCACCTTGTGGCAGAAGCTGCCATTGTTGTCTGCTTTCTGGTAGACCAAGCAGCACCAGCCATCATGGAAAACATTTGCATATGGTATTTCTGAAAGAGGGATTGAGTGCATGGCCTCAAATTATTGCATGGAGATTTGTGGATGTTTACAAGGAGAAGATGAGGCCTAGAAGTGGAAAGCTGACCTATCAGGAAGTGGATTTGGAGAAGGAATGAAAGGGAGAAGTAGTTATAAAGAAGTTACAAACTTGCAACTGGAGATCAACATGAGTTTTGCCATTCAGTGGAGAGTCAAAGTGTGATAGAAGGTGTTGCAGGAGGAAAGGTACCCAGAAGGACTCCTTTGCCACAGCACAAGGCTAAGAGGAGGCACAAAAAAACAGCTCTCTGAAGAGCTATGTTTCTAAACACTAACCTTCATGATCCGTGAGAGATTTGATTTGTCTGACTTCCTTCAGAAAATGGAAAGAGGACCAGTACAGATAAGACTTGGAGAAAAATAGGGCCTATTAATTTGTTACAGACTAGTAGTGCTAAAGAATTTTTTGCAAAGGAGCACCATAAGAGCTCAGCAGGACAAAGCCCTCTGGCCCTTGGGGCATGATATCTCTACTATAGTTATGCCCAGATGCTTTCCCTGGCACTCAGGCTGGAAAAGTCAGACAGCAGGCCTGGCATATGTACAAGCACCCGTGCTCTGTTTATTTAAATATATACTTAGAAGTGTTTTGTGTACTGAAGGATGCAAACCTACTCTGTGCTACCACGGTGTTTGGAGTGGAAGAAAAATCATCTTGTCGATATCCCAGTGTACTTGCAGGCTTGCTATGCCCCTGGGAGCTCTGCAGATGGCCCTTCTCATCTGTGAGGACACAAACCAGTTCCCAAGCACAAATGTAATGCTGGCTCTGTCTGTTCCCTGGGATGCTGAGCTCCTGATGGGGAGCAGGTTCACTATGGTTCAGTTGTCATGAGATTTTGCAGCTCATTTAAACCAAGAGACTGCATGTACGTACAGGGGGCTGGCAGTTGAATTTCTCTTCTTTTTAGCTCACCAATCTGTCTAAAATAGAGGAGTCACCATGCTTTTATGCTTTACATTCCTGTGCATACAGGTCTGCTTGCAAATGTATTCATGCCTATAATGAACAGAAAATACAACTTAGAGGTAATTATTCTTGCTGGCCTTCATTTAATTCAGAGGAATAACATACATTAAATGACACAATGTGTAGAAAATAGAGTTCTATGATGAAAATATCACTCTCAAGGAAGAAGCACTGCAGTTATCATATGAAATATTTCATAATCCAGAAGAAACTCATAGATCTCAGTTTATCCTTCATCTTTCAAAATATTGTACATGTAAATCATCTGCTTGAGATACGTGTGATTCAGCTTGTGGCTGAACTTGTTCCTTACCTTGTCAGTTGCAGTATGGACAGATTCCAGAGAAATAAATATATTCCAAAGCAGATATTCCACAAATAGTCAGACTCTGATGTGCTGAAATTTGACAGTATTTCTACTGTTTATAAGAATAAGCATAGAAAGCACATTTTATATATGTCAATCAGACACTGACTCCTGAATGACTAAGTCTTCGTTGATGTATCTCATAAACATGTTTCATTTGAAATGACGTGTTGCACAACTTGAGCAAACAAGCAGACTGAGTTTTTCTTTTGAAAAACAAACAAACAAACAAAAAAAGATTTCAGCCATCACATTGGGATTAGAATTTCCAACCAAGACTTTATGTGGTTTTGCAGAAATCCTCCTTGATTGAGGATTAGAGACCATGACACTGAATCTGTTCTCTTGACAACTCAAGAAACTTCTCTGTGGCCTGAAAGCTGTTAACTATATCGAAAACATGGTAGAAACCACATTACTTGGAAAGCATCTGCCATATCCTATTGCTAGTGCTTATAAATTGAGCATTTGGGATCAAGCTGAAAAGCAGAATGATAATCAAAATAAATCTTGAGATGCTGAATTTCTATGTAGATCATCTTATTTCTTGCATTTCAGAGAATATGTGCTTGAGAAATGTATGATCACAAAAGTCAGCTGGAGGAGTGGGAAGGGGGGAGCAGGCAGATCTTCCCTAACCAAGTACCCCCTTGAGCATATGCATGATTCTTTGCAGAAGTTATTTTTAGGAATACAACCCATGGAGAACATCAGTTCCAGGAACTACACTATGTCTTTGTTGGCAAATAACCTGAGAAAATCTATCAGTATTGTAGGATCCTGGGAATGTAAGTGTGCATTTCTGTATGGGAATTTCTGTTTGTTTGTCAAAAATATGCAAAAGGATTATCAGGACTAGGAAAGAGAACAAAGATCATCTTTCATCTATGCAAATTGATTTCAATTAATCCAATTAATTTGTATATCCCATTGTTTCTGGCAATAATGAATACAAAATTATGCCAAGAGTGTACTATGAATCTGATGCAAAAAGATTTGGCAGCTTCACATCCAATAATTCACAGCAACATGCTGAACCCCAAGAACTCCTTCTGTGATGTTGTGATGTAAATTAAAAAGATAAACCGGCATTAACTGGATTGGATAAATGAGTCCATTACCGAGGGCTTAGTTCACTGTCATTTTAAGATGACAATTAGACAAAAGATCTGTACTTTATTTGATATTAGGGATAAGTCATCATTACAGAACTTTGCAAGCAGATCTGCCTTTTAAATGAATTATTTACTCATTCCCATTGCCTTAGAGAAACACTTTACAAACTGTTATCAACAGAGACACAAAGAAAGAGGATGCCTGTGCTGTGGAAGGAGTCTATCACAAGGTCTTGAATATTCATGAATACTCCCTTTCAATTTCTTTATTTGCCTGGAGAGATTATTTGTGCAGAATCCACAGAATTAATAATAGATTATCTTTAAGGTCTCTTCCAACCCAAACATGTGACATTCAACCAATCATATCAGGAAGGTTTTCAAAAATGGGTGTCACTATGCCATCATCACCTTGTTATGTATCAGAGATATCTAGAAAATTCTTATCATCTCCTTCATTTCTGCATGTCAGCAACTGCTGTTCAGATGGTCTGTGACCAAACATGAAGGGTCCATGCCTCGTGGAAATCCACTGTGAAAACGTTATGTTAACTGGAATTAAAAGAAATATCTGAATTTCTCCTCTGGAGGGAGCCTATGTCCTGAGTCATGTGTTTGTTTGTTTGTTTGTTTGTTTCCATTGAAAGATAGGCCAGTCTCTCTAATTACCCCATTCCTAGGATAATTTCTGGAATCAAAAAAGAAAAACTACTCTTAAGCTGACCAAGGCAGCGTTGCCTGACTTAAACACATCAGATGCTCAACTTCCAAGGCAGCTCTCAATACACACACTGTCTCTCAGTGCCATGGATGCGCACAGACTCAAAGCTGTTACAATTGATGGGTGAGCCAGAACACTTCAAACAACAAATTATTGCACTGCAGACTGGGAAAGAACAAACTCTTCAAATGGAAGAAACTACCAGCAAATGCAGCCATATAACATGTAGGATCCCTGGCATTCACTGTAAAATCTCTCAGTACTTACCACAGTGAAGAGTTCCTCACCCTTCATGTAGCTTTATATAGTTTATCGTTAAACTTGGATGGAACAGTTGTATCTCATCTTTTTTAATCAACAGTATTGAAAAATTTCCAAAGCATAATTAAATTTTAACTACTCATTTTTTCCAGGTCTCATGGGTTCTTTTCTATTTGGATATTTCCCAGAATGCTCATTAAAGCTTTTGACCCTGAATCATCTTTCTAAAAACCAAAGGTAGCCAGGACTATGCCTGAGCTGCAGGCACTGTGACTAAACCTTTAATCCACACATTCCACAGCTACAGCAGAGTTCAAGAGCACACTTGAAATTCACCTCCAATGTGCTCTCATGACTCCCTATAAACAAATCAATCACCTGCTTACCTTTCCCTTGAAATTGCAGTCACTACTGAAAGAAAAAGAGTGTGCATAGATTAGGTGTTTTTTGGAGCTTGGTTTTATTATCCTGACAAGAACATACCGTTTCAGGCTGTCATTTCTTGCACATTCAGCTGTAGATGTATTTCCTAAAGGTCAAGTTATCTCATCCCAAACAATATCAGAATGGATTGAAAAGCATATAATAGTGTAACTGGTGCAGTTCTCAAGTGAGACAACAGGGCTGACTGAAGCAGAATTCAGAGGTCATTTTCTTTTGGCTACAAAAGTATATTCAAGCAGAAACCTGTAAAACAATGATATGGTGCAAGGCACTAATCCTTCCAGAATGTTATGCACTGGAATTAGGTTCTGGATAAATTGATAAGTTCAGAGAGAAATAAAGCAGTGTTCAGCAGAAATCACGGAGGATTCTTGTCTCATTTCTGTGAGTATCTCTAACAGAACATCTGCTCAAATGTACCTGCAACTATGGTTCTTCAAAGCTCTGTTATCACTGAGCATCTATCTTTTCCCTCTTTTTGCAGAACTGAGAAGAAACAAGATTTTGCTGCTTGTCATCTATACCCTTACACAAGAGCATAATGAGGCTGAACACACATGTTCAGCCACTACTGATAGAAGTTTTTTCAAACCTTCAGAGTGTGCTATAGTCCCTGAAGAGTAAGCATCCAAGTGGCACTAGAAAGTGGAAAAGTTTGTTCTTCATATATGCTTCTAATATGGACTTACTATCACTGACTCCGCAAAAAAAGGTATGTAAAATCTCCACACGTCACTACTACCTCTGGGATCTGAAAGCTCTCTTCAACATATCAAGATATATTGATCTAAGAATCATAGATCAGCTCAATTCTCTATGTCCAAGCCCCAAATGAGGAGCTTTGTCTACTTGAAAAATTATCAGCAACAGAAATATTTCTAATTGTGCCACTCCAGTCAGTGGAAACAGATAGCTGCTGAGAGAGATCTTTGAAATTCACAAGTGGGAATAAAAAGCAATGATGATGAAGGAAAGTATGTAAAGAAACATTTGCCCCAGAATTCAACCTACCCTGCTGGTTTTTTTGTTCTGTCAATACAAAAAAGAATTCTCACAGGTTGTACATTCCTTGTATTATGTTCTCCAATGGTTTCCATCACTACTGTCTTTGGCCTAAGAGCATGTCAGATAATGGCCTGAAGGAAGATGTTACTGGGTTGTAGACTGTTCTGGCTCCTGTTATCTGTAAAGAAAACCATAAGGAGGTGTCAGGCAGTGACGTTCACAGATGCCAGTGTTCTGCCCATGTTAGGGATGCCCAAGAGTTCAGCAAGAATATCTTCTCATTTTTCTCCAAGACTAAAAAGCAGCAAACAATCCTGTTTTCCACAGGAAACCTCTCAGTCTCTGTGTCGACTATCCAACATGCAGAGGAACATAAGACAAATTCAAAGTTTCTGGGAATCTTGGAAGAACCTGGCATTTAAAAAGAGCATGGAACCTGCCTGATTATTCTTCCAATGATGATTTACTGAAGATTATTTTAGGTATAGATTCTATGTAGCTACAACCACATTCTTCCTCTTAGGCAGCTGACCATCGTGAGTCATTTCCCATTAAGATATCTCAATCTATCAATCTATTTTGTTTATACTGGAGACTCTCAAATAACTATATAAAATTCTATGTAAAACTATGAATGTACAATTTCTCTATATAATGTTGTATAATGTATTATTTACCCTTTACACTTCTTTTGTTGCTGTTTGTTTTTATCCCACACAACAATTTAAAGCTGTGAAACAGGAAATTCTTGCTTTCTTTTTTCAGGAATTCAGCAGTGATTCAGTGGTGGACTAGAAGACCAAATAAAGGAAGATTAAGTCCCCTGAGCAAATGATAACAAGTTGTCACTGTCTATGGTACAACAGCAATTGAGTTACAAAGCAAAATCCAAGATTATTTTCAAAGCAGGAAAGGCTGCATAGAAAGGAAAATACTTTCTTTTTCAAAATGTTTTGAAATTATATATTAGAGCATTTAGAGTTTAAGTAAAGATCAAAACCAAAAAAGTTAGTAATTATTATATTATTGTAAGAAAGTCAGGATCACAAAAAACAAACTCCCATTTTATATAAGGCTATTCAGAAACCTTGTCTGGAGGAAAACCTTTTGGAGTAGCAGCTGGTATCTAGACTGCCTCTGCTCTCTCATACCTTTCTGTTGAATGTTGGAACCTTATTGATATAACTCGTCCTAGGCTGATTTATTTAGGAGAGCTGAAAAGGTAATCTTGTCAAGTTCAGCTTTTTACAGATTTCTATGGTCCAGAAGTGAGTAGGCCTGAAGGTAAATTTGTGATAACATCATTTTTTTTTTCTGAACTAAGGCTGATGAAACCACTTCCTATGGTTAGTTTCCAACTTCTGTCAATTTTACCTGCATTTTTAAACCTAAAATACAGTTTGTAACAACTTTCCATAAATGCCAGATAGCTGCCAGGCTGTATCATGTTATGCAACTTTCTGTTTGCAAACAAGCACAGAATATGGTTTGGGAATCATCTGGGACAAGTTTCATGCAGATTTAATGTGAAACTGCATGGTCCTCCACAGACAACAGATTTGATATTTGTTAGTCATCATTCTTTAGCTTAATATATGGGAATAAGAACAATACCTCATGAATCAGGTTATCTGCCAGATGACAGAAGCTGTCAATCATGTTAGAACAGCATTGGAGAGAACTCAGTTCTAAACTTTATGAAAATCTGGCTTAAATAAGCAAATCCTTAACACTGAAAGGATCTGTCCTATTTTCATGCTTTATGTGCTCCTGAAAGGCTGTTTTACTCCATGATCTAATATGAGGCTTAAACGACCTTAATCTCTTTGGAAGATGCATATCTGAAAAAGAGCACAGAGAAGCAAGTCACTTCCAGTATGCTGAGAAAAACCTGCCCTAGTCCTGCAGGATCATCCAGCATGGTACATATTCTATGGGACTGATTAGACAAAAGGCTAATGAGTACTTCAATACTTTTGTAAGTCTCTTCTTTATCATAATGCTCTTGGATGCAAATGGAACTTCAGAATAATGGCAGATTACTTTTGCATGCTTCTTAAAGCATCTTTAAAGAAAATTAAACCCTATGACAAGTTGAAAGTGTCAAGCGCCCTTGAGATTTGGCTTCCCTGCCATGTCCTTTTTCCTGTTTCCGATTGTCAGCCTTGAGACAACAAATTCATGCAGTTCCACGTACAGATCATTCAGTAAATTTAGAAATCCACAAAGGAAATTGCAAAGGGCCCAGAAAATTCAGAGATCAGTAAAATAACAGCAGCGCTCTTGTATAACTCATGGTGTAGCACAGCAGGGAGTGCAGTCACATGCAACCCAAGTTCTTTGGAATGATGATGGCAGACAGGTTTTATCATGTGCATTCTTCTCAAATGCAAATATAGATCTCCATAATTCATAGCTTAGTGTTCTTTTAAGATTTATTTTTTACTCTCTGTACAGTTGTGCAGACATGCTGTCTGAGTAATTGCAACAGTGGAGCTTGTGTTTGGAAAAGACATCTACATTATGCTGTGAAGGTTCTAATAAGCGTTGCACACTGTGAGCATTTCAACTACTTCCATTTCCAATCACCACATGGAGGACTTTCATAAACAACTTATTTCCCAAACTCAGACACCTTAGATAGCTGTTGTATGTTTTTATTCACACCAAGGATGGGCAAATCTGCTCAAGCAAAAGAAAGATTTGGAAGAAGTGTATATCAGATAATCTCAGTCAGCTCAGCATATTGCCATCTGAGAGAGAGAAGAATGTCACTTAGTCCTTCCAGTAAAATTGCTTATGAACACCTCATAAATCAAATGTGGAAGAAAGCTGTGGCCCTTAAATGGGACCAGGCTGTTTTAGCCATGTACTATGACAAGAAATTTGAAGAAAGAAATACTTCAGGATAAGTGCTCTCAGAAAAATGCTGATGCTCTCAGAAAATGAAGTCAATAGGAAAATCACACAAAATCTCTTCTTGTGACACTGCCCATGGGATTTCTAAGAAAAAAAAAATACCTTTTGAAAGCATGTAAAATTGAAGAATTATATTGCAAATGTGTGGGAGGGATTTTTCTTATTATAAAATGAGCATCTCTTTCTTGCTTTTCTTAGTAGCATAGAACAAGTCAGATGGAAATACATTTTCTTTCATTAGAACTACTATTCTCTTGCAGCCCCAATAATCTATCTTTCTGTCTATAAGTAATGTGAGGAGTGAGTGTAATGTGAGTAATGTGTATCTCTTGAGTGATAAATAAATCCACCTTCTCTGTAGGGTCGTGTACACTTCCTTGTGATAACAAGTCTTTTCTTTGGAAAGGAGAATGCTATTTGACAAAGAAATGCCTCTCAGAAACAATGATGTGAAATAAAAGCTGACCTTGAAACTAACAAGAACATTTACAGTTTCCAATGATGAGACAGTACATGAAAGTTGGAGAGGCTGCCTGGAAAAATGTCAATTTGTTATGGAATGGCTAATACATTCTCTCTGGAAAGCAGTTCTTGAGGGTTAGCAGCTCACTTGAATTTTGGAGAGGTATGGAATTGTTCAAAAGCCTCTTATGACATTCACTGTGTTGGAAAAGATTTTCTATTTGTGAGCCCCTGGCTCACATTTGGCCATGATTCATGGATTAGTTCACTGTGAAGAAGACATCAAGACTTCCTTGACCCTCATCCCAACTTTTTACAGCCCTCAGAGGCCACCATCATCATGGACTTGGTGCGCTATGATCAGGAAAGACATTTGCCTGCCACTTTTTTCGCCTTTCAGGCACACTTTTTCCTGAATAATTCATTTACATGGTATGTTCTAATTTTGACTTCAGTGGCAGACATGGAGGGGCAGTGGAATCCATTTCAAGAGAGCAGCTTCAGCATGTTAGGGAGGCAACCACAATGGTTTGGTCTATTCAAGAAAAAAATGCTGGTCTTCAGAGGCAGATAGTGCTCCTGCCAAGTGTCCTGTGCCTCTTAGTCCTTGAAGTATTGGGAAAATACAAAGCAACAGGTATCCCACTGAGCTGGCAGTGCACACATTTACGCAAAACACCTGATGACTTGCAATGTTGTGGAGAAGCAGAACCTCATTATCTTTTAGAAAGACTTAAGCTGGCTATGATTGCATATCTCTACTGACAATCCTTGCTGCAGTTTGAGGAGGACTGATGACTATCTATGCCCATGTCCTTGTCAGACAGACCCCTGATCTGAGCTGATCCGGGAGGAACACTCACCATGAGCTCAGCTGTCATTTGACTCCACATCCTGTTACCATTTCCAGCATTATTTGCTATCTTCTTTCCCAATGTCTCATATATTAAAGAAGATAACTTGGCATTGCTGGAATAAATATAGCGCACAGCACTCCTGTCAGGGTGCTTACTTCATTAGTCAAAGATTTTTTTTATAGTCTTGCTCCTTGTAATTTTCCTGGAAGTTTTTCTGCTGGAGGCCTCGTATATGTACTCAGACATAACACATTTTGTCTAAAACAATTTTTGAGCTCTCTGTAAGTAACCCTTTCAGCCACATTACTTATTTCAAGAGAAGAAAGGAATGATATGATTCTCTACAAGTGTCTGAAAGGAGGCTGTGGCAACGTGAGGGTCAACCTCTTCTCCCAGGTAGCAGCTATAGGACAAAAAGAAGTGGCCTCCAGTTGTACCAGGGGAGGTTCAGGTTGGGTATAAGGAAAAATTTATTCTCAGAAAGAGTGTAGATGCACTGGAACAGGATGCCCAGGAAGGTGGTGGAGTCACCATCCCAGGTGATAGATGTTCAAGAACCACAAAGATGTAGCACTGAGAGACATGATTAGTAGGCATATTGTGATGGGTTGGACTAGATGTTTTTAGTGGTATTTTCCAACCTTCACAGTTCTACAGTTCTATGATATTAGGAGAACTGACAGCTGAATGGTGCATGGTCCTTCCACACAGTGTTCAGTTGGAAGGATGTTCACATAAGATTTAGAGTTAGCCGACAGTGAAGTTTTGGGTGCAGAAGTAATGCAACAGAATTCAGGCAACAGCCTTTCTTTCTTCCTCTCTTCCTTCTGTTCCATTTTCCTTTCCCTCTAGAAACACAGACATTGTCTACTCTCCTTTTCCCAGAGAATTCTACAGATGACTGAAGAATTAACAAGTATATATAATCAGAAACACAAAAGCAGTGAAAAGTGAGAAATAAAGAACACAAGGCTTATAGGTAGGTTGCATATAACTCTTTCTCTCATCTGTTTTTGTCTACTCTTCATGAAACAGCTTCCAGACAAAGCATGAGAAAACTCCAAAAACTCCACAAGCTGCTTTCATAGAAATCTAAGAACACAGAAATAAATAAGGAATGGAATAAATTTAATTAATGTTCTCCAATTTTTTATACAGAATTAAGTAAAAAGCAACAGAATAATCTCTTTTTTCTTTTTCTTTTTCTTTTTCTTTTTCTTTTTCTTTTTCTTTTTCTTTTTCTTTTTCTTTTTCTTTTTCTTTTTCTTTTTCTTTTTCTTTTTCTTTTTCTTTTTCTTTTTCTTTTTCTTTTTCTTTTTCTTTTTCTTGTTAAACTGTACTTTATGATCAGTGTCCTACATATCATGCTTAAACAGCTGTTCTATCTCTTCTAAATAAGTCTTAAAGTGTCCTTTCTTTCTCCTGTTCTGAAAGGTTTGGCCTGCCTCTGTTGGAATGGCTGATTTCTGAGCCAAAACAAGGAAATTTTCTTGATGCTAATGCAAGAGGGCAGAAGATAGTACAAGAATCCAATTTTGATGATAATGAGTTTGCTCTCCACTTCCCAGAGCTGGCAGGCTGTTTTCACATAGAGTATACAATTTGCCAAATGGTACAGATTGCAAGAGGTCTGGGACATATCCAGGGTGTTGGAGTAGGTGTCAGGTGGAATTTACTCTCACAGTAGATAACATTGCCAGAGGAGAGGAGAGGAGAGGAGAGGAGAGGAGAGGAGAGGAGAGGAGAGGAGAGGAGAGGAGAGGAGAGGAGAGGAGAGGAGAGGAGAGGAGAGGAGAGGAGAGGAGAGGAGAGGAGAGGAGAGGAGAGGAGAGGAGAGGAGAGGAGAGGAGAGGAGAGGAGAGGAGAGGAGAGGAGAGGAGAGGAGAGGAGAGGAGAGGAGAGGAGAGGAGAGGAGAGGAGAGGAGAGGAAGAAGATGAAACATGTATCTTGTTTTCTTTTCTTTTTTTTTTCTTTTCCTTTATTGAGTGCCCCACAGTCAGCTTCATGGGAATTTTAGCACAGATATTTTTGAGCTAAACTCTGCATTCGTATCTGGTGTGCTGCCAGTTCATATTCTGTCACAACTCTGTCCCTCATATAGCAATCAAGTTCTATTTTTATTCAGTTTCTAGCAACTCTTTCAGAGATTAGTCTAGCAAATTGCTGGGTATCCAAGGATGTAACGGATGTACTTGATTAACTTCTTATGTGAAAAACTAGATGTTCGCATTACAGACTGCTGACATACAATTGGCTTTGTGCATTAGTTACCCTAAGATGTCACAACACTTGCTGTGCCAAATAATTAGTTATGCCTTTTATTCAACTACACCTGACTGAGCTGTGATAAAGTGTAGCAGGGACCACTGTTAAAAGGAGGATATATAGATTAAGGAGATGCTGAGGTCTGAAAACATATATAAACAGTGATGGTTAGAAAAGCCCTCAAAAGCCCTCAAAAGCCCTGAGTTAAGCAGGCAACTTGTTTGAAAATTCAGGAAACATGGACTTCTCCCTTGTGGAGTAACAGCTTAAAAACACTAATAAAATGGCAAAAATGTGCTACCATACAAAGCATAGTTTTATGAGGAGAATCGGGGTAGCTTTTTCTGTCACTGTGATTATGACTGTGAAAAGAGCTCTGTGCTCTGATTTCTCACTTCACAGGGGGAAATACCTGTTCTCATGGCAGATATGATCTGTGATCTAAGGAGGAGCTGGAAGGCTTGTTAGCATTGGACTGAAGGATAAAGAAGACATCTTGTGTCTTCACTCCTCATGGGGTAATGCAATGCACAAATCTTTGCTAGTGCCAGTTCTGTGACAACCATAGCTCTGTAAATGGACATCTTGTGGAGAGCCATAGATGTCCGTTCTTTGCTGCAGGACTAGAACTGTTGTGAGACTTGACATCTAACCTGACATCTAACCTGAATCTCCCCTGGTGCAACTTGAGGCCACTCCCTCCAGTCCTGTTGCTAGTTACATGGGTGAGAGGCTGACCCTCACCTCATGACAACCTCCTTTCAAGAAGCTGTAGACAACAATAAGGTTTCCCCTGATCCTCCTCCAGACTAAAGAATCCCAGCTCCTTCAGCTGCTCCTCAAAAGTCTTGTGCTCCAGACCCCTCACTCCCTTCATTGCTTTTTACTGAACATGCTTCAGGGCCTCTATATCTTGCAGTGAAGGGCCCAAAACCGAACACAGTTCTTGAGGTGTGACCTCACCAGGGCTGAGAACAGATGGATGGTCGCTTCCCTGCTCCTGCTGGCAGCACTATTTCTGATGCAAGCCAGGATGCTATTGGTTTTGGCCACCTGTGCACACTGATGGCCTATGATCTGCTGAGCATTGACCAAAACCCCCAGGTCTATTTCTTCTATGCAGTCTTTCAGCCACTCTGCCCCAATCCTGTAGCATTGCCTAGGGTTGTTGTGGCCAAAGAGCAAGACCCAGTACTTGGTCTTTCTGAATTTCATCTCACTGGCCTCAGCCCAGCTATTCAACCTGTCTTGTCTTAGGGTCTTGTGGGGCCTCATTACCCCAGGCAGATCAATACTTCCAGCCTATTTGATGTCATCTGCAAACTTACTGAGGGTGCACTCAATGTCCTCATCCAGGTAACCAATAAAGACATTGAAGAGGACAGGTCCCTGTACTGACCCATAGGGAACACCACTTGTGACGGGTCGCCAGCTGGATTTAACTCAGTTCACCACCACACTCTGGGCCTGGCCCTCCAGCCAGTTCCTTACCCAGCAAAGACTGTACCTGTCCAAGCCATGGTCTGCCAGCTTCTCCAGGAGAATTCCAAAGGCTTTGCTGAAGTCTAGGTAGACTACACCAACAGGCTTCCCCTCATCTGCCAGATGAGTCACTAGGTCATAGAAGGAGATGAGTTTGGTCAAGCAGGACCTGCCCTTCACAAATCTATGCTGGCTAGGCCTGATCCCCAAGTTGTCCTGCACATACCATGTCATATCCCTCAAAACAAACTGCTCCGTAACTTTCCCTGGCATTGAGGTTATCCTAAGAGACCTGTAGTTCTCCGTATGCTCCTTACAGCCCATCTTGCAGATGGGAGTCATTTTGGCAAGCCTCCAGTCTTCTAGGACCTCACCAGTCAACCAGGAGCACTGATAGATGATGGAAAGTGGCTTGGCTATCACCTCCATCTTTCAGCACTCTCAGGTGAATCTCATTTGGCCCCAGGTACTTATATAGTATATATCTTGCATAACTAGATGTATAACTAGGTGTAGCTAGAATATACTAGCATAGAAGTGCAACTAGGTATAGCTAGAAGTGGTAGCTGCAAAAAGTTTGAGGTGAATTAGTGGGGAACTTCAGCAAGAATTATCAAATCAGAAATGGATAGTTCTAGGCAGCTGATGAAAGGTTTCAACAAACAGTCCACCTCATTTCATGTTTAATGGTTGGACTCCGAGGGTAGCATAAATTTTATTTCTATGTCTAACAATTATTTTTATTAATACTGAGATCATATTGCAGTCATGTTTCTGAATCTTCCATCCAAATCCTTGTTTAATATCATAGGCAGGGTTTCAGCCAGGTTTTCTCAAGAGAGCAGCTCTATTTTGTGAACAATTAAATTTAAATTTGCTTGGTGACCTAAAAGTCCTCAACTGCATTTCAAGCTTATAAACACAGTGGGAAGAAAATGATTCCTGAGAAATGAGAACAGAGTCAAGTTGGGGATAAATACTCTAAATTGTAATCTCGGCCACAAATCCTGTTTCAGGAGCAGAGAGAATGCAGGCAAGGTGGTGATACAGACTGACAAGAAATTAAGCTGGAAGAATTGTTTTATGAAACCTAGTGCAAGTTAATCAAAGTCAATGAAGGAAAAAGGAATTGCTGGACTAAAGTGATAAAAACAGACAGCAAAATCTGATTTGCTAAAATTATCTGTAAGAGGCAAAAATTCATCATAGGGAGCAAGGTCACAAAAAGATATAGGATCCTGTACTCGCTTACAGTGAAGTAAAAAACTGTGTAACAGTAAGTGATAAAATCAATATTATATAGGAATAAACAGAAAGAATATGTGCCAGCAATGAGTCCTTTCATTCTGTTTGAACTCTAGAAAACTGTGGGGACTGCACTGGGATTTGAATGCTAACTGCATTACAACTTTTTTCAGTTTAAAGATAGGGATCACTACTAGACTCACTGTCTGATTTTCCCATTACATTCACATCAGTGCATATAAAAGCAATTATACAAGATAAGAGCCATGCCTGAATCACAGGAACATATAGTCATTAAAAGGTTTGAAAAAACCGCTAGAATTATCTAGTCCAACCATTCACCTACCAACAGTTAAACACTTTTTGGATATTATGTTTTAGGAGAGCCTTAGTCAATGTCTTACTAGTTTGTACTTACCTTCTGCAACACTTTTTGAACAAAAAGTTTAATAAAATATTCTGATGAGCAGATATAGCTCTGGTCTTCTCTGGAACTAAATCTGACATTTTTCTTAACTTGCTGGAAATACCTTGCTCCCATCCCTTATACTTACCCTACCAGTCTTTCTTCCTGCTCTGACCCAAAGCATTTTCAGTTGCACGTGTCCCAGATCTTGGTCTTCAGCAAAGCCTGTATTTCTGTGTAAATGTTCACTGTTCTAATTGTCCTGTTTGATGGAAAGGATGACTAGGTTCAACTGAAAACAGATTTATATTTCTTATATGTCACATTCTGGCCCATGGAAAGGACAGAACAAGATAGGTTTGCTCTCGGTGCAGCTCCACTGCCACACTTCTGCTGCTCTGGAGTTGTATGGAGTGGAGATGCTGCCACAGTGAGGCCAGATGTGAAGGGCTCTTGTCAATGCAGTGATTGTTTCCTGGATGCAGACAGACCCTGTGAAGATGGGAAGAAGACTGAGAGGGTGCAGACCTGACTGTGAATTCTTCTTCTATCTGCTGTAACTTTATTTTTGGATGTAAATGTTCTGACTAAAACCGCTGTCAGGAAACACTTGACAGCTTTAGGTAAGTGGTAATACTTAGCTGAGAGTACAAAAGGGAAAACCTAACCTCAGCTAGAGAAAGCAGGAAGCCTGGGACAGGGAGGAGAGGGAGCACCAAAGATTTTCCTGTTGGAATTAGCAGGGAAAGGTTTCATGTACTTCTCTTTCTGTTTCCTCTTCGTTGAATTGGAGGCTGAGAGCACCTCTCCCCAGATATCCCTTGGTGCCTTCTGACGTGCTCTGTGCACCACCTCTGAAATATGGCAGTCCCTGCAGATGGGAAGGGTTGTCCTTCCATGCTTTCCTGGGGATGTTTGAGCAGATTGCATTCTTCAGGGTGGTTAGCTTTTGTCCTCAATTACAAAGAACAGCTTTACAAGGTTACTCAGACAGTGGTCTATCCAGATGAAATCATGTGTAACTTGTGACCTGATGGTATTGTGACTGACTCAAATGGATTTTGAACGTTCACATATGGTGTTACTGAATCTGGCTTTTGTTGTCCAATACAGTTTCATTTCAGCATGGGCAGAGTGTTGAAATATTTCTTCAGTACACTGCATCTGTAACATCACACAGGAAAACAAGAACATTATAGCTCCCCTGTTCAAATTCATGACAATGATTTAAATATCACAAAAAACATCAAAAGGAAAAGGATTTTTTTTCTCATATATATAGATAAGGTTTTCTTGTTTTGTTTTGTTTTTTTTTTTTTTATCTCTGTTTACAGCCTTTAAATTTATGACTATTGTGGGTTGACTCCAGGTGATAGCTAAGTCCCCACTCAGTTTCTTGCTCCTTACCTGCAGTACTTGGGAGGAAATAATGGAAGAGCAAGAGTAAGGAAAGATGGTGGTTCAGGACAAGGAGAAAAGATTGGAAAAGCAAGAGTAAGAAAAGATTGTGGTTTAAGGCAAAAACAGTGTATGTATCCCTAGCTTTTATGATTGAGCATGACACCATATGATATGGAATATCCTTTTGATCAATTGGGTTCAGCTATTCCCTCCCAGCTTCTTGTGCAGCCACAGCATCCTCACTGGCAGGGAAGTATAGGAAGTTAAAAGTCCATGATGTGGTGTAAGCACTGCTCAGCAGCAATAAAAACATTGATGTGCTATCAATATTATTTTCATCCCAAATTCAAAACACAGCACCACCCCAACTACTATGAAGAATATTAACTCTGTGCTAGCTCAAACCAGAACACCTCCCAACCTTTTACTGTCTCTCCAGACTTCTTTCTCTGGGGCCAGAAAGAGAAAAAATACAAGGCATATATACTGTGTAAGTGTTGCTCAGCAAGAGCTAAAACACTAGTTTGTTATCACTACTCTCTTGGCCACCTATTTAAAGCAGAGCCCCATAGGGGCTATTATGAATTCCACCCTAGCCAGAGTCAGTGAAAGCTCTGTCCCCTATTCCATGCCATTTACATCACAGTCAGCAAAGCCCTGCTGCCTAATACCTCCTTGTTAACTGTATCTCTCAACCTCACCATCAGTACATCTACACATACGTAGTATCTTGTAAAACATCTGAAATAAGTCCAACAAATACCCTCTGAGTTCATTTAGTCCATTACTTGTTCTTCCATCTGTTACAACTGTTGCAAAGGACAGGAAAAAATACCTACTGTGAGAAGTCATTCAGTACTAAAGCCAAGTCAGGTCAGGTTGCTGTGGCACTGGCATGGTTCTTTGCAAAGCTTGTCCTTCAGTGATGTGGGTGTTTCTGATTCAGTATTTCTAATCAAATTATAAAGATGTAAAAATTGCCCTGAGACTAATGATGAGCTTTCTAAGTATTTCACAGGGATGGAATGCCTGGGCCCTCAGGGCACCCCGAGGCCTGCCTGTTTATGGCCACTCCTGGGTCTTCCCTGACCTGCCCATGCACAGACCCCCACACCATCCTGGGGCTTCTAGTCGCTTCCCCAGCAAGACAAGAGCAGAGCTGGGCTCCAACTTTCCACAACCATGCCAGGCCATGACCTTTGCCTGGCTGGGCCTGCCTGTGGGCCCAAACCCATCCCATCTTTGGCCTGGCCCCAACCCCAAGGAGATCTATTGTCCCAGGTCTGCACCACTGTCCCTGATTGCCTTCCCATGGCTGGGAGCATAGGATGGGATCAGGTTGCCAGGGCTTACCCTGCGCTCCCCATGAGCAGCCCCCAACACTCTTGTGTCACAGGGTAACCCTGGCCCATCTTCCCATGTCATGTCACTGTTTGGTTGAGGCCTCTTTCATGCTTTTCTTTTTTTAGTATTATTTCAGCTTTTACTTGTTTTCTACTTTCTACATCCAAGATGCATTTCTTGCCCTAACATGAACCTTAGAGATGAATCTTTCAAAACAACAGAAAATCAAACCATACTTCACAGCAGAATTGTGTTTACACTTATGAATATGTTGACAAAAAGGCCAAGTTTCAAGAAATGAAGAAATTGAAGGAAACACAAAAGACACAGGAAGAGCCTGTAGAGAGAAATATGGCATATATTTATTTATGAATGGGAAAATACTTATTCTAAGTATTATCTATTCAGTCTGAGCTGAATGTTGCTCAGTTTTCTTAATGTGTGAGCATTTTGAGAAGTGATCTCTCATTCATATTTTTAAGCAGGAATCTTCAGACTGTTTAGTTTGATCCACCTGGCCTCACAAAATAGACATGTAAAAGCTGGGGCCAGGACTTGATTCAGAATTACAAGATATTTTAGTACTGCTCATCAAAGACCCTGGTTACTCTAACCAGTGCTGTACACACCATATTCTTGGAGAACATACGTCCAAACTGCTAAGCTTGCTATTTCAACTAGCTATTAACAGATGAGAAACATGTTCTGTTTCTCATTTGAATTAACCATTAAAGAAGGGGCATTCTCTTCCTACTGATGGTAAACAAATCCAAAGAGAAAGATACAATAGAAATCACAAAGCAGCATGAAGTAGGAAGATAGAGAGCTCTGACAATGATGACGCAAAACTAGGAAATACTCCAAATTTTAAAGCTAACGTAATGAAAACTGCGGTGAAATCATAGGAGTATGTTTGCACATTCAGCAAAAAAATACAGTTCTTGACAAGCTGCTGCTTCCATGGATACTTGATTAATATTACCTGCATTCATAGTGGTACATAGCTTGAGGAAATGAATTTCAAAGTACAAAGCTAAATGTTTTCATAAATCACTATAGTAGGATTAATATAATGCAACGTGAGATCTAGAAAATTAGTCCTCCAGAAACACAGTCCATCACTTCTCTTATGTTTTGGCTCATTGAAGAACACAAGTATGATTACATGTTTCAATGATCACAGTAGCACATATTTTATATAAAATGTCTATTTAAATTTAAAAAATATTTTACTAGTTTTTTCAGTATGGGCTTCATTTGAAAAGATACTATCCTGTTTTGTGGATATCATTTATTCACACTTCTATGTGCCACTGATTTCAGTTTCAAAGTGTGTTAATTCTCTTTAGCAGCTTCATCTGCAAGAAAGAAAGTCCCGCACAAGAGCCATCCTATCTGCAGATTTTGCAAAGAGTAAAATGAGTAAATTCTGGAACACAATTTAATACAGTTTTCCTTGTTCATCATCCAGTATTACTAAAAGCAGTGTTTTCTTCCTATTTCTAGAGATCCATTTACAGTATCAAGGAAACAACAGCTGCACTTTCTATCCCTTGTAATTTTTATTCCTTAATTGAAGTTGCTGTTATATAACTTTGCTTTTCCTGAAAGCTGTCAGCATTGTCTCTGGTCTCCACTAACATCATGATTTGGAAGACATGACATTTTTGGCTTAATCAAATGAAAGTATATGTAGGACACATCTATATAATGACAGTATTTGGTTACAGGATGGTACCCTTTGGCACAGAGCAGATGGGTATGATTTAGAAAGAATTATGCTGAGGTGTCTCCAGACAGTGTGGGAAATTCAGTTCACAAAAGGGCTTAGAAATGAAGGATGAGTATTACCATTTCCTTTTACTGTTGTTTTGCTTTTTCTCGGCAATGTGAAAGTATGAAACAGGTAATGAAAAAAAAGCCTGCAGATGATGTTCCTGCAAACAAAGTATGCTCATGTTACTCTTGAAATTTTCACCTTGGAAATCACTAAGTAGAATTCTGGCACTTATTCATGAATGTCTAGTACTATTTTAGATGCCTTGGGTCACCTGAAACATTTAAAGGCCTGCAGACAAGCCATAGATCCTACAGAATATATGTATCTTTCTGGAAAGAAAGCTGTAGGCCCAGAGGAAAGCAAGGGAGGCTTAATTGCTCTGTGTTTATTTGAAAGATGCCTGTCTACTTTGCTTCTCAGGTGAGTGCACTGTGTCTGAAAGGAAAAGGCAGAGAGTAGAGGCGATTCACGTATATGTATTTGTAGAACCTGTTTTGTAGATTGTAGATAAGTTGGCTCTTGTCTCCAGCATCACTGCTACTAAGGGAACTCATTTTGCTTCATATAGCATCGTATGACTGTGTCTTTCAGCACATGTATTATTCTTACCACACTTGTTCTGAAAACTTGCCCCTTGCTCTGCATGACTGGTGACAAGGAGAAGATTGAGCTCATAATGGCACCAGTACTTGGTGTGTAAGCACTTATATAGGTAAATATTAGCTTTCAGAACTGCTGGGCATTCTTTTCACAGGTCAAGAGGTTAAAATAGAGGTTGTTTATGTTACCTGAAAGCATGTAAACTGTGTTACAAATATTGATGAAATGATTTAATCTTGTTTATTCATAAAAATACAGTAAAGCAAAATTTTCTCTACTCTTCTCTCTAATTCTCACACTGATGCAGAGTCAGTGGAACACTGTTTATTCTGGGGTTTTCTATCTGATAAAACAACAACAACAAAAAGGAATTATTCATTACAGAATGGTTTACTGTCAATTAAGTTTTTATTACCTCATCTCTTATAGCTGTATGGTATTCTCATGTCAGTTATGAGAAAATTCAAGTGTGTCCATTTTATTTCTCTTTAGGGAAAAAAAAAGTTGTTGCAGTTTTTGTTTGGACATGTGCTAAGTTTTCTTCCTGATCTAGGACAACATGGTTTGGAATGGCTTTAACAGAGTGCTCTGGGAACTGTTCCCATCTAATGAACACTATTAGGTAGCTAGATCTAGTTCAAGGATGATGGCTTTGGTAATTCTGTGTAGAGCAACATGCTGGTTTTGCTTTGCAGTATAATTAGTCTCTGGATGAGGCACACCTGCTTTTATTTTAAATGTAAAATATATGCACATTTTATGAAAACCAAACATCTGCCACAGAGATACTAAAATATACTCCTTAAAATATCTTCTGCTAATATACTGCTAAGTACCCTAAGGCAAATTAACAACAATCCAAACTGATATTTTAACACTGAAATTACAGTTGTCTGTCACTTAAATCATATCTCTTCTCAGTAACTATATTTCTGATATACAGAATTTACTTGCTTTAAAAATAAATATTCTGTAGTTCTGAATCACCTTTTTGTCTGTTGACCACAAGACTTGCTTCACTTCCAGAATGAGCAGATCTCACATATTTCTCTGCTTAATTGCACTTGGATTTATTCCTTTTTATCACTGCTTAGTGATGCTTATCCTAGAAAAACGTGGGACCAGTTTATCACCTGTCAAATGCTAGCAGAATAAGAGACACAGATGGAATGATGACTTAAATCTCCCCACATCTGCTGAAACTGCCAGGTATTTGCAAGAAAAAATACTAAAATATATAAATAAAGGAAGTGATTATAAAGGGCAGACTGACTTTTTTTTTGCTGACGGTTTTCACTACAAAAAACTCCCCAAGCGGTAATACCTTTTACTAATGAGAAGCATAATTATCCAATGTCTCTCCTAACAGCATATTAAGCTTACTTGAAGTTTTAGCTTTCTCTCTGCTACTAATTGAGACTAGAAAACACAGTTAATACATTTTATAATTAAATTGACAAGTTACTTCAGGGAAACTCTGTTATACTACTTCAGCTTGTGTTAAAACCAGCAGTCTGCTGAAGAAACTTGGTATATTTTCATCATTCTGTTGTAAAAAGGGCAAACATGGAAAAATCCTAAAATACGCATGGTGGCTTTCTGTCACTGAACAGACTTTAGTAAAAAGCTGAATGCTTACACAGATTTAAAGTTTGGGAGAACAGAAAGCTTTGAGGTCTTGAAAGAGAGGGAGGCAGGTTTTTCAAAGTTGACACTAAAATTCTCTGATAAGGGCTGCACTTAAAGGCATGGCTGTTGAAAAGAGAAATGATTTCTTTTAAAAGTCAGAGTTGTAGTTCATGGGAGGAACTACTTTTAAAATCATCTGCTGCCTGAATGGTGCTTGGATAGCTGGATGAGTTAATGGTGCAAATTAGGTTTCTTCATTTACAATTCAGTTTTATTTATTTATTTATTTACTTACTTACTTAGTATGCTTTTCAGGGAGGAAGATGCAGTAGGACAAGAATAGCTGTCTTAACATCAGTCTATGAATAATAACAACCAAATTATTGCAATAAGGTGTTCATCTTGCCCACTGAGCAGCACTATGGAATCAGAAAATATATATTCTTAAATCCAGAGCATTTCCCAAGCATTACTTTATGAAAGCTTGGAAAATAAGTTTGTTTCAACTTCATTTGGAATAAAAAAATGTGTGCATTTTTTTATGCTACATGTTAATGGTAAACTTGAAATGCACACAGAATTAATGTACTTGTATATGTATAATAAGCCACTGTGCAAGTAAATCAACTTTTTAAAAATAAATAGATTAATTTTCACTGAGGGGACTCTGAGTCTTCATTCTGTGGAAAATTATGGCTCTCATTTCAGATCTTAATTGTAAAGGCTCTTCCAGAAGAAAAACAATTTACTGTTTGACAGTAGATGAAGTTCTGTGACAGAAAGAGTTGTTACCTAGAAAGGGAAATATTCTATAACCTTAGAAGTCTAGTCTCCTTCTGTTCACATATTTGGCAGCATTAAATAAAAGGCATTAACTAGTAATGTTAAACTCAAGAAGCGTGTGGTTCTTCCCAATACTTCTCAGTACAGTTCTAATGTTAAAAAAGAGATGGAGAGAGAAAAAAGATAAATCAAGGACAAGCTGTTCATTTTTGCTATCCTAGTGCCTCTTTTAGTGCATAAATTAAAGCATAGTTCTATTTTATCTTAGCCATTTGTCAAGTAAAGAGGAAAAGTTTATACTTGTGCTTCTTGTTCTTGAAAAAGCAGCAAGCAACTAGTGCATGGTGTAGTAACCTTTTCATCTAAGCAGCATTTCAGTGCTTGTGTATGTTTGCAGAAAATAACACTTTTTTTTTTTCCTAGCATCTGTCTGTAATGCCATCTGCTACTATGCTTCAGGCAGCTTCGACTGTGTAAACTTAGCTTTCCAGTTTGCCAAATGTAGAGCTTCTGAAGTTGTATCCTCATTCATCCCCTACTAAGATCTTCAATGGTGTTCAGCAGAAGCAGTGCAGAATGAACAAACTTCAGCTATACTTACACCTTGCTTCCTCAGTTCTGCTTGTGACTTCACACATCTCTGACAGCAGGATGAGCACTGGGGACAGATAACAGTATTCTGTCTGTCATTCCATATTTAAATTAAATGCACACTCATAATGTCTTTTAATTCCATTATTGAGTATACCATCTGGTTCTACAATATAACATCTTTTTGTTATTACTTTATTTTGTCATCACTACTGAAAGATAAGTTAGTCCCATAATAACAAGATCCACAGTTGCCAACAACCACACATTCTTCTATGTTATATTGATCTGAGAAAAAATAGTCTTGCCTTTTTCTAAACTACTGTGCAACCATTTGTTAAGCTGTACTTGTATTTTTGTGCGTCTGTTCCTCTGTTAAATAACTTAAACTTAACGTTGTGTAAATTATCCCCTGCCTGTTGCCATTGCTACTTGCACTATGTATGGAGACAGCCTGCCTGTACCCATGTGATACTTGATAGGCTGTTGTGCAGAATTAGTGCTTCTGGGCTGTATGCCTAGCTCCTGAATGATACACACAGCTGAGTCTTTCTGAGAATTTTCAGTGTATGTTCTGGGCAAATTCTTTATATCCATCTTTCTTCTTAAAACAGCATCAACAAAAAACTTCTCCCAGGTCAGAGCATCCACCTTAAAAATATTTTTTAGCCCAATATCATTACTTTATTTACATGCACCGTGTTTTGATATGCTTGTACCACTCATAATGTCCTCACAGACTGAATCAGACCAGTCATACCAGTCAACCATGTGAAGTTGTGTAAATATCACGTTATTGAAAGACTTAAGGATTTTATGGAGGCAAAGTTTGATAACATTGGCCAAAACACCAGCAGTTTTGAACACATCACTGCCTCCTGAGTTCTGAATGAATATCAGCATCATACTTCATGAAGAATGAAGTATACTTCATTCTTCAAGCTAAGAGCAATCTGGCAATGACTGAATTTAAGTAAACTATGTAAATCCAGTATAAAATGTGAGAAGAAAAGATGATTAATACCTTTGGAATGCAGGGTGATTTAAGAAAGGGAAGAAAATTTAGGAATTTTGAGTCATCATGACATAGTAATTATCACCAATGGGAAGTGAGAGTTTACCAAAGACGAGAGTAGAAGTAAACAGTAGCACACCAAAATAATCTTTTTATGTCTGTCATTTTCAGTATCCATTGAAATTCTGAACTGTTTCCATTTTCATCCTCTGGGGCTTAATTGTCAGCTGTTCTTGTGACTCAGAACTGAAAAATGAGAGACTGGCTAGTTTTGAAAAGCATTTCCTCTCGTTAATATCTTGGGAATTCAACACTTCACTGGTTACATGAGTTCATCCTCATGAGTGTAACTTCCTTACCAGGACCAAAGATGGTGTCTTTAACCAGCACCATTCCATATTGGATGAAAGACAAGTGGTAGCGGAAATGCTTACATATCTAGGAAGCCAAACATAGCCAGTAAGCCCAGGTGTCACCAATCCTGGCAAAAGAGCACAAAGTTTTTAGTCTGGATGGGAAGGTGGGAAGAATTTGAATATGAGCTTTCTGAAATGCAGATTTATTCCTAATGTGAAAACTAGCAAGTTATCTTTCTACTTTGTACCTTCATAACTAGGGTAGAACACAGAAGTGTCTTTTCTTGGCTCACAGCATGTGTCAAATCTGTTACTATACTGGCCTAAGTATTCTGCAAATATATAAATAACATTTGCACTGTAAGAGCTTCCCAGGAATGGTGTAAATCACAAGATATCCTGTTGTGGCAATTGCAGTGTATTAGAGACTTTCTTCTGATATGATAAAGAAAAAAAGATATAGTATATTCCCATTTCAGAGTGAGCCTGATTTATGCACTTTTAGTTGCTACTATGAAAAACAACGGAGAAAATGTGCAAGTGAGAAAAGATCTAGGAGCTGATAGAATCAATACATAGATTGGAGTGTAGAAAAACTCATTTAATTCTGATGAGTGAACATGATTTTAAATGTAGATGTTTTTGAATCTTAATAAAGCACCAAATTTCAGCTTTTGAGAGAGGAACAAAATAAATATGTACACGCATATTGATGTAAAATGAATCTTTTAAAAGTCTGTAATGAATTCCATGGAAAAGGGAAGTTATCAAAAAATTGTCAATTGAAAGAGATAGCTCAAGTGTAAAAAGAAGGAGCACTAGAATTCTTGTTAGCACTAAGAGCTATGGTAGTTGACGTTAGTGTTTCCTTGGACCTGTTGATCCTGGGAAGAATTGCACTGGATGTCTTGATTGTTGTATACAGAGAGGAAAAATCACAAGTTCTGATCAAATGGAGCTGGATGTGTCCTTCAGAGGTGATTGTATAGCCTGAGACAGCTGAGTGAAAGGAATGGTAATCTCACATACCCAAAGAATTAAATTCCTTTCAAACCTGACAACAATGCTATTACTCTAAACATTGGTAGGAGGAATTGCCACTTTTCATCATAGAAAATCCTAATCTTGCTCTGGATTAGAAATGTGAAATGAAGTATTATGGCATAGTTAGACATTAATGCTCTAATTTTAGGAAGCCCATCCAATAGGCTGTTAAATGATTACATTTACTAGAGTTTTACAATGTCATATAGAAGTAATTTTGAATTTCTGATCCTTCAGTGCGCTGTGGAGAAATGATCTATGCATGCAGAATATTAGTAACACATTAGAACTTTTAATGAGTATAACTAATGGAGAAAAACTACCCACAACCACATACATATATGAAGAACATGGCTGAGGCTGCAGTGCATGGCTAGGAAGACAAGGTAGCAGCAATTCATTTCCTGGATCAGAATGGATGGGTTCTAAGTATAAAATGCAAATCCACTCTTAGATAGAGCTGCAACAATAGCATCTGTCAATATGAGGCATGAGAGAAGTTGGATGGGAAGGAGGATATTGATTCAGCACAATCTGGCTTTAAATGTGAAGAAAATTTCCTGGAGTTGTCAAGCAAAACTTGCCTTTGGTGTTAGAGAAGTAGAAACATAGAAGGACTTCGAAGAATAAAGAAGCCTCTACTGGTCCTGGTACCTCCATGGCAACTTGTCTCCTGGGAGTTTCAATTTCTCTGGGAGCAGTTCTTAGCATGTGCACTCTTCATTTCCTGTCCCTGAATAAACAGTTCTCTGCTGTTTATAGAAAAAAAGTTTATCCTATAATGTTAGGAGAGCCCAGGCAGGAATTCAGTGATTTTTCTGTGATTCCAGATAATGATGGGACTGACTTGGAGTCCTATATGTTGGATTGTGAAGTGAGGGGACTAGGGCAAATTTTCTTATATTTTCCCCATGGTAATTGAAGATTCTATTTGGAAATTTGCAGATTGAAAAGTAGAACATGAACTAATCAGAGGTACAACTATCTCTGAGATACAGTCTCATACCATAAAGTAAAGGGATCAGACTTCACATTAGCTTAAAAACATTAAATGGTGCTCTTGTCTGAAAGGGATTAAGCAGCATTTCCATATATACACAAGTATGACATCTGGGTATCAACTTAATGGATTACTCTTTTCTGGAAATTAAAGGAACTACAGTTGGAAGAATGTAGGACTACAGATATTCAAGATCAAAGCCACCATTTATCCTGCATCACTGGAATAATCCACCTTCTGCTTGATCTTGCCAGAATGCCGCAAAGCATTCTGAATTATTCTGGAGGTGGAAGCAGCAGATGGTGCCATACACAGAGCTGGCAGTTGGACCTCTGGTCCTTCTGTAATGGATGAGAGCTGAACTTGCTTCTCATTCCCAAAGGCATTTACCATCTCAGTTGAGAACTTGGACTTTTTAAAATGGAAAATCAAAATATTTTCTTCTCAAAGTTACTGGCTTCTTTTTCCTACAGTCTATTCTTACGCTTTCTATTCCTATGCTTTTAACTAGTCTGTTAATGTGATAAAGAATAACATCTCCTCATAATTACAGATTTTAGAAGCTAAGAAGTGTGAAGGCTTATAGGTTAATACAAGCTCATAGAGGTGTTTTGTCAATAAAGAATTAGTGCAACAGATGCTCTGTGATCCCTTCTGTACTTAATGGCTTTTGACACTTACAGAACTGTCTTTGCTGTTGATGATCACGTGTGAGTTTCACTGGGATGTGGTTCACGACAACAGAGTGAATAACTTGGATAAAAGAAATACTTTAATACGCATTATCTGTGATGATTTATACTATTCCTTTTCTCTCCAAAGAAGAATTCCTGTATCAAATTTATATAAATGTGTGATTTTTTATTTGATTTCATAAGAGTTAATAACATCCTAATCTAGCACCATATTTACTGGTGTTATTTATCCATGATTCTCTTCAGTTTTGGTGATAATTTAGAACCAACATGTCTCATTGTTTTTCAAAGTGAAATATTCTTCAGTCACCTGTGTTGTAGGTTATAAGAATGAATTATATTGAACAATCATTGTGCTAAATTCTCCCACTTATATTTATTTAAAACGCGCTCTCTTCTTCCAACACAGAACAACTTAAATGATTTCCCTTGGTGTGAAACCCAGATTAGTCAGATGTGAGAACAAAGAAGAGACCTTCAGGATAACTGCTAGAAGTTATGTCCAGCTGTTCAGTATTTACCAGGAACATGAAAGCTATGTCAAGTGAGTGCTAGCTCACTGCCTAATTGTAGTCGAGGTAAAAGTTGCAATTGACACAAATCACTGTATTAAATGAAACTAGTTGGATGCCTCTGTGGTCAGCATGGTCGACATAATATTTTAGAAGATGTCTGCAGTGTAGAGGAGTCTAAATCTTACTGGATTTAAAGATTATCTCCTGATTAAAGATAGGTGTGTGCTTGGCAGAATTTGACAGGAGAGAGTGAAGTAAAATTCTCTTCTAACCATGGATCCATGAAACTGCTGACCTTCAATGCAGATAAGAGAATACTGAGAAATATGTCATTTATACTGATCAAAGATGGCCTCAGAGATTAGTTTAGCTGTGATATAGGATGATTTATCCTTTTATTTTCAAGATTCTCCATGTCAGGAAGAGTGGTCTTGTTTTTGAGTTGAATACAACAAAACTAATGGGTAGAAAAAAAAATAAATGTAAATGCAAGATAATTCTAGTGTGCACTGTTAAACTATGTAACTTTGGTAGCTGCTCCATTTTGTGTAAAATGGTCAACAAAAACTTAAAAGTAACTGAATTTATTCAGATCAAAGAAAATGGATTCATGCAACATTTTGTGCCTTATTCCTCTGACTTTGGACCCTTCCCTGCCTAAGTAATCTCTGTATGTAATGTGATTTATGTTTTAGTTACCTCCGAGGATCTCTTCCAGTCCTGGTTAATCTTGTTCATTCCTACCCCCTTGAGTCTCTGTAAAATTTTAAACCTCTCAGTTTTTTTAATAAAAGCCTCCTCATCTGAGCTACCATTTATGTGAAGATTAACCATTCACTCCCTCCATGCCATCATTGTATATATTCCACTCAGATATCATATCATATGCTGAAGACATCTAACTTAAAAAATCTTTCTTCATGTAGAAATTATTGATTATTTTGATCACTCTTCTCAAAAGGCACCCCTTTAGGTGATGGACCTGGAGAAAGACCAGGACTGTGCACCAAGGACACCATGCACATACAAAGGGGCATGATAGTGTCTTCCTCCTTCCCTTCCCTTCCCTTCCCTTCCCTTCCCTTCCCTTCCCTTCCCTTCCCTTCCCTTCCCTTCCCTTCCCTTCCCTTCCCTTCCCTTCCCTTCCCTTCCCTTCCCTTCCCTTCCCTTCCCTTCCCTTCCCTTCCCTTCCCTTCCCTTCCCTTCCCTTCCCTTCCCTTCCCTTCCCTTCCCTTCCCTTCCCTTCCCTTCCCTTCCCTTCCCTTCCCTTCCCTTCCCTTCCCTTCCCTTCCCTTCCCTTCCCTTCCCTTCCCTTCCCTTCCCCTCCCTTCCCCTCCCTTCCCCTCCCTTCCCCTCCCTTCCCCTCCCTTCCCCTCCCTTCCCCTCCTTTCCCCTCCCTTCCCCTCCCTTCCCCCCTCCCTCCCACAGGCATCTCTTGAGTATAGAATTCAATACACTGAATTTCATTTACCATTTTATTTGCCTCCCTTAATTTTATAAGATTCTTCATCCAATCTTGACGTTTAATGCAAATCTTTGGCAACACTGATCAGTCTTTGTAAATTTTTGTTATATCTGCTTAGAGTGTATTAATGGGTGCCCATGTTTGGCGTCAAACAGTGGTAGCTGGGTAGTAGGTGCCCTTTAGAAAAAGGCATTTCACAGTGGATGAAAGTATGTGGCAGAGCAGTGCCAAATATTCTTCCCACACTTGGCAGGGTGTTGTCACTTTTTGTCTGATAACCTGTCAGTTTCTCTGCCAGTGATGGTGAAAGCTGGGTTGGAGATGAAAGATCTGGTGAAATTCTGTTGCCCTACTGTGCTCAGGAAATAGTGGCTGTTGCAGGAAAAGTGTCTCTACCTGTTTACAGTGTTCTGAAATTCTTCCTGCTGTTTGCTTGTTTTCATCATCATGACTAAGCTCTGGAAAGGTACTGTAAGTGAATTTAAGGACCATTGATTTCAACACATCTAGGGATCAATAGGTCCTTCAACATTAAGTGATTTCTTTGCATTTTTTCACAAACATTTTAATACCCATTACTGTAGCTATCACAGAGAAGATAAGACAGAAAAATAACCTTCCAAATGGCAAATCAACATGCTCATGTTTCAGCCTTAAATATTCATGAATATTATCCACCTTGCTTCTTTGAAGAATTTTGACATTTACTTAAGTAATTACTGTCACCTCTAAATGGCTGCCCATATTTTGTCCTTTTGTAAATCCTTCTCCTGTTTTATTTATGCCTTTGTTTCGTCTTAGCTCTTTGAGCCAAGCTTTATCAGGTCTGCCAGGTGTACTGTGTACACATATTCTGAATTAATCTCTCTACTCTGTAAGAGTATAAGGAAGTTTATTTATTCAAAGGAGATGAGAGGAATGAGAGGAATTCAGCCTGAAATACTCTGGTCTTCGTTGTCTTCATAAGTTCCTCACACTGAGCAAAATGCTACTTCCTATGAGAACAGTAAAAACAAAGTCAAACTTGAGCAGCCCTGAGTAAAATCCTTTGCCATCAGTGTGCCTCAAAACAGGATGACTGATTCTTCAAAATCTTTTATTCCAAGAGCTTTACTGCACTATATACATGGCCATCATGTAAATCCCATCACAATGTTCTTTCCCATCTCAAGTCAAATGGAAGCCCTGTTACTGCAGCTAGGCACTTTGGTCTGCAACCCATCTAATATCTGCACAAGAAATGTTTCCTGAAAGAAATGTAATGTCTGGTTTTCACACTTGGATAAGCAGATTTGTGGGTACAAAATGATGCTTTCTTTTGTAGGGATGGATGCTACAATTATGTTCTGCGACTCCAACTGGCCGTAAAAGATTGAAGGTATCATGCGGAAACTGAGGATATCGCTGATTAACTGGGAACTCACCCCTGACACACTGATGTTAAGCATTTGATATTCACATTTTAAAAATCAAGAGCAAGGAAGAAAGTTGACAAGGTGTTGAAAGGAAAATTGGAAATTATTTCAATCCAAGGCAGACTCATCCACATTCGGTGATTACTCCAAGTGATTTGGAAGAAACTGGCTCTTAAATTAGAACAAAGAGTGCCTCTGAGTGACTTCTTTCTACCTGGAAATGAGAGGCAAAAAGAACGAGGAGGGAACTAATCATGAGTTCATGCTGAATAAACCTGTTACTGCCTCAGTTTCAAAACTGTTGAATTTGTGAACCAAAACTGCTTGTACAAACTGTTGAAGACAATCCTGAACAGATTTCATCACTTCACTGTAGAGGCTGTATAAAAGACCTTAAATCCTGCTGAGAATACAGGTCTGTGGAAATTCTTCAAAGGCAGCTAATAAATACAGTCAGAAATTAGCACCTGGTAGATGCTAGGAAAGCCCTAGGGAGTGCTGAGAAGAATCACCCTGGATATCCATTATCACAGGCTTCATCTTTGGCCAAAGCATCGACAGAGAAGGAAGCCTGTTTAAAGATAAAAATAATAATAACGTTGCTTCTTATTTTTTGTGATGACAAAGATTATTTAAGTTAGCTGTTTATCTCTTCTGCCTTGTTGATGCTAGGCCACTCTATCAGATTCTCAGTTGAGAAAATAAACAGAACAGTGATCGTGGAGAAATGAATGAGTAAACTTGTCACAAGTCAAAGTTCCCATTTATAAAAAGCTGTAAATGGGTCACGTTATTCCTAAAAGTCATACAGAAATGTCTGTAAAATGATGTGTCTAACCTTTTAATGCCAATCTGTAGCTTTGTAATACCTGTTTACAAGAAAACAGTTTTGTCATTTCTTACACTCTGAAATTCCTAGCCTGCTTGCTGGACAAAGCTGACTTGGTGAGTTTTATTCTGTGTTTATGCTTTGAGCTTTGCCTTTCTTCTTGTGTCTCTGCAGATTTTGTGTTTTCAGAGTGACTGGAAAGCTGCACAGAGGAAAAGGATCTGGGGGTGTTAGTTGATAGCTGGCTGAACACAAGCTAGTGGTGTGCCCAGGTGGCCAAGAAATACTGCTGCCAGCAGTGGCAGGGAGTCAGTCATCCCTCTGTACTCAGCACTGGTGAGGCCACACCTCGAGGATTGTGTTCAGTTTTGGGCCCCTCACTACAAGAAAAATATTAAGGCCTTGTAGCATGTCCAGAGAAGGGCAACTAAGCTGGTGAGGAGTCTGGAACACAAGTCCAAGTGGGGCAGCTAAAGGAATTAGGATTGTTCAGTCTGAAAAAGGGGAGGCTTAGGGGAGATCTTGTCGCTCTCTACTACGGCCTGAAAAGAGGTTGTGATGAGGTGGGTGTCAGCCTCTTCTTTTGAGTAACAGTGATAGGATGAGAAAAAGTGGCCTCAAGTTGCTCCAGGGTAGGTCCAGGTTAGATATTAGAAAAAAGAATTCTCTAAAAGTGTTGTGAGAGATTAGAACAGATTGCCCAGGGAGGTGGTAGAGTCACTGTCTCTGCATGTGTTCAAGAACTGTGTAGATGTGGCACTGAGGGAGATGGTTAGTGGGCGTGATGGACTGATGGCTGGACTAGATGTTCTTTGTAGTCTTCTCCAACCTAAATAATTCTGTGACTTTCTGACCTCAGTGAGACTCCTGCCTGGTCTACTGGCAGGCAGTGTTGCAGACTCTGAACCACCTTAGTGCTTGAGGAGTGGATGTGAGATCATGAGGTCTTGGTGTGCTGTTTTTGCTGTGCTACCTTCTGCGAGAGAAGAGCAGCCTGGCCTCTGCTGTCTGGCCTGGGGCAGAAAGAAGGATGAAAAGTGAATATTGTCACAAGAGAAAACCTTGAACCTCTCCCTGGTGTTGAACTGATGGTAAAAATATCTATAGGCCTGTGGATCAAGAGAAAAGATTTATTTCTATTTGTACATGCAATACAAAGGAAACAAATTACATGAGTAAGTAACATAGCATAGTCTCCAGGAAAGACACTGGGCCACTTTTGTTTTTCCTCTGGAAATTGCAACAGAGAAAACCATTTTAAATTTTCCCAGTATTCTTGTATTACCAGTAGTGAATCTTGGCATCTCATTTTCCACCTTGTGATTGTCAGTATTTTCTCTCGCTCTTTGTTTCCTATTGTGAATAACAAACTTGCATTTAGAAAATACAGAAAGAAAATTATAGTTTGATTTCTTCTGTTGCAGTGTCTGAATACACTGAGTAGGTGTATGTTAATTCCCTTATTTTTTTTTAATATTTTCCTACTGCGTGCCTTCAAGTAGGTCACGGGTAGGTACTGAAGGAAATAAACTAATACAAGTATATACTGAGATCTCTTGGTTCTCAATTTGTAATTCCTGAAAAAAAATAAATAAATAATCTTCTAATCATTTTGTTTTCACTTCCTGTAGATACACTTAATTATTTTTTTTTCTGTTATAGGCATTTATAGAAAATGAAATGAAAACTTACTTGCTTAAACATTCACTTAAAGCAGTTTTTAAATTCTCTCTCCGTAAGCAATTTTCTCATCAGATAATCATCAAGCTTGGCATCTCTGTTCCCTGAGACGTTATGATCTGTTGACTCATAAGCCTGCCCCCATGGCACAACCATGCTCAGAGCTCTGGGTTTATTTACCAAACAGACTGAACACAGATTTCCTTCTTTCTGCTGCAGAGTTTGTATCTGATCCCATGCAGCAAGTTAACAGATATTGTGTGCAAGAAGAGAGAGGACTGTTTTTATATTTTGCTATTCTATGTTGAGGACATGCAGCTGCTGCCATCTTCAAAAGATCAAGACAATTTGTGAGTTAATAGACCAGACATGATTGCACTAAAGCAATTTCAGTCTGAGTTTATGTAAGTAAGCTGTAGTGGCAGGTTTATGAATCAACAGATCATAAAGTTGCAGTGAACGGAGGTTGAAAGCTTGGTATTTCTGTGCTGAGAAAATTAGCCAGCTTCCAGAGGAACAGATATTATAGCCATGACACATTTGTTGCTTTCGTTATGCATGTTCTTCTCACTGACGTAGACCCTGAGTCTTTAGTGTTCATAGATAGAAGCGCCTTTAAACATTTACTGTGTCAGTTTTGGACTGGGCCATGCCTTAGAGAAAAAATAGCCTCTCCCTCTCCTCAATTTTGTATGCAGTGCACTGTAGTGGAAGAGCCTCTCCAGAGATCTTGGTCTGGTTGTAGGCTCTTGATCTGTGCATAAGAAGCAACCAAAAATGTGCCAGAACATCCAGGCACATCTCATGGGGTTACCATAATAACCAAGTGTTGCTCCTGGGCCACCAACTGGACCTCTGGTTTTTCTCCATGATGCTTTTTTGGAACATACAGCAAGACATGTGGCCTTTGTATGTGAATAAAATAAAACAACTATACTCTGCTCCAGTGTGAGAAATGCTACTTGCTGGGGCTATCTTTTGAGTTTATTCTGTCTTCGTGATGTTCTGGTGAGGACAAGCATCTGCAAGCCTGTCTAATCAAGCATGGCCAGCAGCTGCTTTGTGATTCTGGAGGACTGTAAACCAACTGGATCTGGCTAGGGATTGAAGCACACTGTAGTTGTGAGAGATGCATGATCTTGCATCCTAATTCTACACTTAGATGTGTAACCCATCTGCTTCTGATGAAGGCAGTCTCTTCCACACTGTCTGTATGTGGTGTTCTGAACGTAAACATGCTCCTAGCAACTTCCAAAGTTAGAGTAAGGGCCAGGGAGGAAGCAACAGAGTGTGGATGTTGGACACATTTGTGCCTTCTTTGTTAGTGTGATGATGCTTAAAGTCTTATTAATACATGTAGCTGTAATACAAGTTCCAACTGTGATAGCTATAGCTCTGTTCTTTCCATGCCTTCTTTTAGTTATTCTTAGATTCATAGATTCATAGATACATTGGGTTGGAAAGGACCTACAAGATCATCTAGTCCAACCATCCTCCTACCACTATCCCTACCCACTTCCATTGCTGGTGCAAAAAAGTTGCATTTAGGAAGGTAATGGGCTACTGTGGTTACTTAGTTATCTTGGTCTACACATATTTCTGTAATTGTTGATACACGTTTCAGACTGTTGCCAAAATAGCTCAGATTTAGAAGTGTTGACATTTTTTTCAAGCAAAAATTTCACATTTACACACACACACACACACACACACACAAATCATGATAAGAGATTTGAACTTTTCAAATTGAAAGTAACTCCATAATATCTCATGGAGGTTGCAGTTTGATTTCCATACATTTCTATTTCTCTATAGATGACTTTTCTGGTTGAATATATCCAAAAACGAGAGTTAACTCGTAACTGTGAGAAAAGTTCATCATGGACACTGATGACTCTAAGATGAAGCTGAATGAGTGAAGGTGGCCAGTGAGGGAGAATGTGGCAGGAGACAATTGAAATACGATTTTCAGATTGCTCAGCACAAATATCTAAAATAAAATAAGTGTAATCAGTAGAGTTCTCTCGGTATTTGTTAGATTGTTGAATGATTGTTTTTGAATAAGTTAGAAATTTAAAAATAAGCATTTCAGGTACTGCTAATCATTATTTTCATGTCTTTGAGAGAGAAGTTCAGTGAAAAAAAGATTATGCTTTAAAGCTGTCAAATATTTAATATAAAATAACCTGTATCAAGCACAAGCATTATAAATTAGCTATCATTTCCTATCTTAAACTCATAAATATTTCTGAATTTGCTGCCAAGGTAAGTAGAGCTTGTGCTGAGAGATAAATATCTCTTTGGCCATCTGAGCTGTCAACAGAAATATTGTTAAATTTTGAATGAGTGTCAGCCACTCATTGAGGAACCACCTACAGCTTAAACATGGTTCGGATTCTCTCAGTGGTACTTCTGTTTGACTCCACAACTGAGGAGCCTCCAAATTTAAGGCATCTACAGCAACTACATTTGATGATCTAAATTAAGGTGCCTAAATCTACAGCTGAACTACACAGTTACTGGTTTGAAAGATTTAAAAGTTTTTTTTCCTACAAGAAATCCCAAAAGAGCCTTTGAGCCTTCTGTGTCCCTTCTTTTTATTAAGATGTTTTCTATGGAAGTCTCAGTTTCTTTTGGAGACATAAATTGAAACAGAAAGAAAAAAAAATGTTATTTCAATGGAAAAGCTGCTGCAGTTCTGAACCTAAAATACAGTATAGGAAACCCTCCTTAGATTTTTCATTTCTTTCACTGTTTTTTTTTTTTTTTTCCAGAACTTTCTGCATCCAAATAACATGAAGTAGCTGAGATGAATGGGGTCTGAGAATTATGTACAATGAACTAGGCAAAGTAATAAAACCAACATCGTATTTCTGATTTCTGCTGTTTTATTTCTGGCAGTATTCAGCATGGAGTTATCTCCACCAGAAGAAGGAAAAATCATTCCAGCCTCTCCTCAACTTCATGATGGAGTTTCTGAAAGGAATCAGGAACCTTAAGGGTCCCTCCAGTCACATCACTA
Organism: Callipepla californica brunnescens; assembly: GCA_023055505.1. NCBI lineage: Eukaryota > Metazoa > Chordata > Aves > Galliformes > Odontophoridae > Callipepla > Callipepla californica. The sequence continues at coordinate 56,308 of JALIRH010000126.1, forward strand.
CGTTTATATTTCTTTTGAAAAAATTTAAACTTTTGATTTGTATGGATTTGTGATTTCGAAAGATGTCAAAGGGAGTTAAAGTCACATGGAAGCAAAATTTTAAAATGTACAGCTGTAAGTTTTAGACATAATTTTTTGACTCAGATACAGGTTGCAGTTACAGAACTTCTGAAGCCTCTTTAAATGTCATTGTGTTATATGTGATATCCTTTACAGACTGTGACTGCCTGCCTTAAATGATTTCGTTTTATCATGCTGTGAAGCATTTGCTGACAAAAGAGCCTCAGAATTACTTTTGGCAGTAGCTTGCATGAGAAATTCTTGATGCTACACTTCACTGGGAACTTCTATTCTTAATCTGTGTTTGCATGGATCTTTGGTGAGTTGTAAAAGTAGCTATAGTTATAGTAACTATACTATAGTTAAAAGAAAAGTGAATGGACAAAGCCAAATGAATTAATTTATGAGGAACTGTAAAAATTTTAGAGGTATAAACAAAGTAAAAAGCAAGGAAAATATTTATTTTTTCTTTTTTTTCCTGCTACTTTTCGGCACTTAATATCATAAACACCTAACAGACAGACTTCTAAGGATTCCTTACCTCCTTTGAGGGATATATCTTCAGTAAAACACTCAGAGGTGTCATGGTTTTATGATTTTTGTTACCAGTATTCCACATTATAACATCATTTAAGGCACAGGGAGTTAAAGAGTTAATGCCCCAGTTGTGTGGGCTGCCAAATTTCTGGGGACTTGGCTCTCAGAAGAGAATAAGAACCCAAAAGACTCAGTGTCCAGATTTCCTGAACTCTGAATGTGAAGAGATGCTATAATTTTTCTAAATAATTGTCTGAATCTGGAATTTCAAAGAAAATCTGAAGGACTTATTACAAGTAGAAAGCAAAAGGAACTGAAATTAATTATATGGATGAATTTTAGATATGCATTATTTGTCCCTAAGGTATGAAAAAAATGGGCACAAAAATAAAACTGGCTAAATACTTTGACACTTTACAATTACTTTGAAATTTTGTGGCAATTCAAACTCAGTCAAAGGCAGTAGTAGAGACAAGGCTATATATCTCCTGTATTACTATGAAAAAATAACTACACTTAGAAAGAAAATATTGTTTTATGTGACACAAATTCTTCCAAAACAAATGGAAGGAATTTAAAAGGAAGCATACATTAAATCATTTTATTTAGATAATGATAACTCCAAGCAAGCTTGGAGTCAGTCCTCTCTTTCACCAATCTTGTCCTTTCTGCTATTACACAGTAGACCATATTTGATGATAAGGTGAAATATGTATTTTTGCTGTACACTGTTTGCTGACTCATTTTTGAGTTTGGCTTCACAGTCCCCTGAGGAGCAGTTGGTATAAGATGGGTGTGTGCAGGGCTGTGGAAGCATAGGGCAGGCTGAGAAGGAGGAATGGCCTCACCCTTATTGCAGGTGGCTGTCACACTGCTGAATTGCTTTCAGGCACAGGAACTCTGCATTTGTGTGTTCATCTTTACAGATTCAAAATGCCTCAAGGCAAAAGGTCTTTGTTTTCTTTATGGCCCTTTTACTCTATGCTGTTTCATATGGAGCCACTAAATCTGGAAAGAAATGTCATTACCTTACTCTGCCTATGACCAAAGTGAGGAGAAAGTATTCTGGTCAGACCTACTGGGTCCGTGAAATATACAAGTGTTTTTTGGTGTTGTCAGCCTCACAAATTAACAGAGGAGGGAAAGGCCAGTTCTTAAGGGCCAAGTTTCTTCCTGTGGTGGATATCTACCTAAAATTCTTCACAGCAGAACATGTCCTCATTAGTGTGGCCTTTCAGCCATTTTATGTCTTCCAAATTATTCTGAAAAGTGTGTGATGGCATTATATACATTCATGTATAAGAGAGCTTCTGCGATAATAATGTCTCCACTTTTACGCTGTTGGCCCATGATGTCAGAGGTTGGCTGGGGATATGGAAGTGGAGGCTGAACTTTCCCACCAGTATCCCATTACACTTTCTTGCCATGTGACAGATGGCAGCTGTGGGGTGGTCTGACAAAAGGGCATCTGACATGGAAGGGTGGATGAAGCGAAGGTGTATCATTAAATTCCTCCATGAGGAAAAAAAGGCATTCACTGATGCTTGCTGCATGTTGATGGAGACAAAACAGTGGATGCGAACCCAGTAAGGCAGTGGGTTGCAGTGGCAACAGTGACAGCATGTCACCTCTACTGCTGTAGATTTTTAGAAATGGGCCATGCAGGCTTTTGCTCATCACTGTTGAAAATGCATAGTTCATGGTGGTGAGCATGTTGAAAAATTTTTTTTCATAGCTGAGAATTTGCTCTGTCAAATATTGGTTTGTCTAGAGTCAAATAAATTATGTTTGTCTTTGGAAAGAATTCTGAGTTTCTGGGTTTCTGGGTTTCTGGGTTTAGTTCTAGTCTAACATGTCTTCCTATAATGCTCACTTTTGTCTGACTTTGTATTCAAACTTTGTGTTCTTATTATGAGAAATGGCTGATAAAATGGTTTGCTTTAACCAAACTTTCTTGAGTCTTGGAAGTGCTCAATAGGACAAATGCTGGCACTTTTATTTGAGAGACAAAAGTGTACATTAATCCTCATTCCATCATGGTAAGAAGAATGGGTTCAATCCAGGTTCAAGAATGCAGGCACTATCCAGAAACATCTGCCTTTTTTACTTCATTGATTCTTGAGGAGCAGGAGGAGGAACAATGATTTGAAAAGTAGGAGATCTGATTTTAGTCATGTTTGCAATACAAACAAATTAGGGATGATTTGGTGTATGAGAAAAGGCTACTCTTCAATATTAATTTATCAGTCCTTTCAAAAACAACAAAAACTGCAACAACAGCAAGGAAAGAATGGCACATTTTTTTCTTTCTCTAGCACACTAGGATATGGGAACTAAAGGAAAGACATAAGTAATCCATCTAGGGCTTCTCAGCATGGAATTTCACAATGAAAATTGCCCAGTATAGAAGAAAGAAGAGCTCTTTGAAGGCTGAAATATCAATGTTTAGCACACGGGTTAAATCTATAGGATCTTTTTTCTCCTGCAAAAAACTGCGCTACAAAAAAAATTGGATTCCTTTGTTGATTTTAAATAAGCCTTTGAGTCATCTGCTGGTGACAGAAGGCTGTCTGTTTTGGTGAACAAGCAATATTTTGTAATAGATAGAAAGAGGAGTGCAGACACTTGCTCTGCCATCCTGATGTAATCTGAGGACCAGACTGCTATATAAATAACTCAGAAAAGCAGGGATACTACTGTAGTTTTGAGCTGCCTGACATCAGATACAAAGAATTATTCTGATAGATATGCAGCTACAGTATGATGACAACTCCTTCACTTCTTGCCAAAAGAAGGGTATGGGAGAACCTTGTGATCCGTAGATCTTCAGCTGCACAGTTAATTGGGCATCCTGGAGAAGTAGTATGTGTGTTAGAGAGAGAGCAAGTAGGCATTCCTATAGATTAGATGATTTATAGATTTTGAGTTATCAGTGGCAGTATACAGTAGTTTAAAACCTTCCCAGCAAATTCTGTGTGGAAAAAAAAGAACTTATCATGCAGTTATCTGAAAGCAATGGCTATTGATCAACAACTCCTGTTTTTTCTTTTTAAGAGCTCTCTCTCCAACTACTCTTAATAATAAATGTCTCTTAAAACTCCTCTTTCCTCTATTTCACCAGCTAAACATCTTCAGTTTCAGTAATTAGAAAAATGTAATTAGATATACAAGCCACATTCCACTTGAGTTTTCTGTCAGCAAGTTGGATACTTTTCTTTGAGACAACAGAAAGATATGTCACCTAGTGGTTTTGAGTGATCAGCCATTATATGGTCAGCTTGAGTACTGACAAAGATGAAAAAATCTAGGTCATTGAGTTAAAACACCACTGAGTTAAAATAACTTTAAGAGGAAAATACTTCCATGGAGATGAGATTCTGGAGCAGAAGCTCTTCTGGGGGAACTATCACTGAACAAGCAATCTCCTATGATCTGACCTGGGTGGGGTTGTCTCTTTAGGTGACTATGTTTTTCCATATAATGCCACCCTTCTTCCCATCTGTAGCTTGAGCTTTTGCTGCCAAATCCTGAAAAGAACATTAAATTTTCAGCATTAGGAGTTTCCTTTGAATGGAAAATGCTTTTGCTATGAAGGCCTGCACCTTGGACTGCAGTAAATGCAAAGTAGGCATTGCAGTAATGACATAAATGTTTGAATATAACCTTAAGGGGACTCCAAATTTGCCTTTAAGCTAAGGCAGTATGGAAACGTGGTGTAGGATATACCAAGCAGGTTGGTGAGCGATATAGAGAGTGCTTGCTATAGCTAAGCTGGCACATGATAAAATGAAGCATTCAGTTTCCACCACTGACTTGGGAAAAGCATCTGCAATTAGACTTTCACAAAGTGTCTGAGATAACAGAAGGCAACTTTCTGAAGTATGATGCTGATGGTGTTCAAACAGCATGAGAGCCTGAAAACTCAGCCCAAGGTTGGGTGCTGATAACGCAGAACAAAGGGGTTAGTGTCTTAGCAAGTCATAAGGAAGGTGAAACAAGTGAGAGTGCTGTGGGTCAGGTAGAAGGCTGTCTGCCTACTTATCAGAGTTAATTTGTCATAGCAGCTTGCTGTTTCAGTCTTTTTTTGCAGATAAAGGCTTGTGCTGTCCTTAAATTATCTTTTCTTGTGTGAAAGGATGGTGTGTTTAGCAGTCAAAAAGCTTTTTTCTCTATCTTTCTCTTTTTTCATACAGATAAAATCTTTTTATCCAAATCATGTTAAATAGCAACCCCTAGAATATGCAAAATCAGGGAGCCCTGAGGCTGTATCAAACTCTGTTTAGCCTGAAAAACACATATATTATATCTCTTGTGCTACGGGCTGAGGATTCTTTCAGTTAAGTTGATTAAAGTGAACCTTTCTGTTTGAAACTGTGTTTGTATCTTCTGTGATATGACTTAATGGGACATGCCTGAATGGACATGGTGGTGAAGGGTTGATGGTTGGACTGGTCAATCTTAGTGGTCTTTTCCAGCCTTAACGATTCTATGATGGAAATTAAGTATTTTGTACTGTAGTATCAAAACAATATAGTAAGAGATCCTGGTATTGTTACTCTGTTGTGCAATGCAAAGAAATCTGCTAGAGAATTCTGCAGGAAAACCTGTTTATATTGTAATGAGAATTGGTCTGGGTAGTAGTATTGTTTGCAGTCTGTTGAAATTTTAATGTGACACCGTGAGTACATGTGGAATATACATATTTGTAAATTCACAGCGTAAAAAATCTTAACAGTTGTGGGAATAGCACTGAAATGAATCAATGGATTTCAGAATAATTCTAATTCAAAATCCTTCCTTTATTCAAAATGACACCTTACTTCTTTTTAGCACATACAGATCAGGAGTGTGCTGTCGTGTTGTTCTGGCACGTGTAGGATATGTGTGCCCTGGCTTCTGCATAAGGCACAAAGAAGGACCTTTTTCTTAGTGAGAAACCAATTTAAGAAAAGAAAGTATGAGCTGATAAGAGTAAGGCTGTTCCAGAAACAAGTTACTTAGAGGAGGATCATTGCTATGCTCAGCTGACCACACTGGGTATGTTCAGGAACAGAGAAGTTCTAAGAAATACACCCTGATCATGAAAACCCTTTATTTCTTACTGTTCATCTTTGCTTTCCCTCAGAGTGCAGAGATTTGCATAATGTGTGGCTGCCAGCTAGAAATGAACGATAGGTGCAGGCAGACAACTTACTAACTCATCCAGATGGAAGCAAACGTGTCTTTTGTAAATCAGATGGCAATGGTGTGCTGTAAGCCAATTTTATGAAAAATGGTAAACTCCCACTCCTAGAAACATTCCCTTCCTCTGGCACAAGCAAAAACCCATTATAGAAATGAATCCTCCAAATGTCCTGTTGGTCAAGAAGCTAATCAGCTCATGGCTGGCCACATCTGGGAGATGATCTGAGCAATATATGAAACTGTCACTGAGAAAATTCACTCCAAGTATTTTATGGTGGTGCAGAAGGCTGAAGGCAGAATGTAATTAGTAGCGAATGAAGAGGAGACTACTTCTCAAAATTATGCATTTTAGTAGAATAAACAGGTATGAATGCGTGGTTCTGCAATGTGATATTTCTCAAACCAATCAGGGTCAAAAGTGTGAGGAGTCTATGAAGCTTATGAAGTAAAGTGTTTGTTGTATTATTGTCTCAATCCCAGATTACGATAGAGATAATGGTAGAGAGAGGAAGTTTTAATTAGCAGCATGGCATTCAATTAAAAGAAGAACTGAGTGCTCCTCTCCTAATGGGTAAGTATTGGTTACTCTTTTTTTTTCTTCTGCAAATAACAAATATATGAGAATTATTTCCTCAGAAATAACCAAGAGGGAAGAAAATATGCAATAAATATATATAGGTTGCTCTGCATGTTATCTCTTCCATTTATTTCCATGGAAATTACAACAGATACAAAGAGAACAACAACACTATTTCATAGAGCAAATTCTCAGCTACAAAAAAAGATTTTTCAACATAGTCAGCACCATGAGCTGTGCATTTTTGCCAGTGATGAACAAGAGCCTGCAGCAGTAGAGGTGACACACTGCCACTGTTGCCATCGCAACCCAATGCTTTACTCTGTTTGCATCCACTGTTTCGTCTTCATCAGTGTCCAGCAAGCATCAATGAACATCACTATATGCTAATTTTAGCTCTTGGAGGAATTTAATGATACACCTTTGCTTCATCCATCCTTTCATGTCAGACATCATTGTCTCAGAGTGCCCCTCTGCTGCCACCTGTCACACTGCAACAAAATGCAATGGGATATTGGTGGGAGGGTTCAGCCTCTACTGCCATGCCACCAACATCCATCTTTGACACTGGTGGTCAACATCATAAAACAGGAGGCATTACTTTCAGAGCAAATCTCAAAATTCTCAATATCTGACAGTGGGATGTGTGTGGAGTGAGATTCACCCAGGTAAGCAGTGCTGTTGACTGCTACGGAGCTGAGGTTTCAACTAGCATAAATCAGGTTTAACGAACCATGGGAAAAAGAACTGCAGAGGTGCAGTAACAATGCATTTTGAAGAACAAGCAAGGAAATTGCTTTAAAAATTATTAGATTAAAATTCCACACAGGGAATTTAAATCTTCTTTATCCACAGAGACATTACTAATGTCTTCCATGTTCAACACCTCAAATTCCAGATGTGTTATGAGTATACTCAGTGACTGATAACCAAGCTAACAAAATGTGTGATATTTCTTTAAAAACATACGTTAATATATAGAACATACATGTGGAATACTTCAGGTCTAGTAGCTCACCCCTTATTTGCTGTTATTTAAAGTAGCAGTTCTGGAAATAAACTTCGTATGCTTGTCTTCGCCACTGTCATATCCAGTTCGTTCACATATGGGAAAGCCAAGGATTAGTGCTACAGAGAGTTCAGGTCATTTGACGTTAAGTGTAACCCATGGTAGCTCAAGCATTCATTACCACATTTTTATTCTAAGATACATGCTTTAATAACTGATGCAAAGTATGTATTGCTGCCACAGTTCACTGTTTAATTACTTTTCTGATCAAACACTTTAATGAAGGAAGGGCTAATAAATCATGCAAGAGCACAATGAAACACTCAGTTAATATGTGTTTTATTGATTAATGGTAATATAAAACCCCAGCAATCTTGAAACAATGATTGTATGCCACCATGTACAATTACAAGGGCACCTTCACACAAATCCCTTTAAAAAAAAAAAAAGAAAAGAAAAACAACATGAGATTCTCTTAAAAAAGAATACCTGGAACATTTCCTGATTTGGTTTGAGTTCCAGGCTGCAGCTATGATGAATTCAAGTTATTTTAAAATCCTAGAAAATACTAGATCTCTTTGGCTGCAGGATTGTGGAGTGGTGGGGTGGAGATTCCATAGGACATTCCTCTCAGTAGTTAGGAGTATTGTGGTGAGAGTAGTTGTCAGCTTTGATAATGGGAAATTTTATATCTCTTCCTGCTCTTGGAGTGTATATCATGAACCATAATTTTACCAGCCCTTATTGTTACTACTATTCAATTAATCATTCTGAGCTTACAGTCTCCTGGATGTTTATTGATACTATCAAAATACCGTGACTGGAACTGAAAGTTTAAAGTGAAAGTGAACAACAATGACATAATTGCAACATGAAGGAGTGAATGTAAAAATTATGGGCAGATGATCAACAATGAGGCCATCACCACTTATATACACTATGTTCAGTGCGTGTGAAGTGGGAAACCAAGACCTCTTGAGCATGGAGAGGCATGCTGAGATTTTAATTGAGCTTCAGTATTAAACTTATAAGTCACAGAATCACAGAATCGTAGGGGTTGGAAGGGACCTCTACAGATCATTTAGTTCAACCCCCCTGCCAAAGCAGCTCCCCAGGCCAGGTTGCACAGGTAGGTGTCCAGGCAGGTCTGAACGTCTCCAGAGAAGGAGACTCCACAACCTCTCTGTGCAGCCTGTGCCAGTGCTCCGTCACTGCACTGTGAAGAAGTTCCCACGTTCATCCATGCAGAACTTCCTATACATCAGTTTATGACCATTACCCCTCGTCCTATCACCACACACTGCTGAGAAGAGTCCAGCCTCATCCCTTTGCCCTCCACACCTTAGATATTTATAGAAGTGGATCAGATCCCCTCTGAGTCTTCCTTTTTCAAGGTTGAACAGACACAGGTGTCATAAGAGAGGTGTTCCAGGCCCCTTATCATCTTTTCAGCCCTCCAATGAACTCTTTCAAGGAGATCCCTATCTTTTTTGTACCAGGGATCCCAGAACTGAAGACACTGATATCTACTCAAGAACCACATTTCATCTTGTGATGTTCCCTCCCTCACTCCTTGCAGTGACAGATAGTATTTCTTGAAATCTTCTCAATCCATCTCCACATGTCACAGCACATGAAGTTTGTGGCAATGGGCTCAGAAGAGGCACATGATGGAGAGGGCTACCTTGCAGGAGCTGCTGCAGTTTTCCCAGTTGCCTGGACTGTACATCAAAGAAAGGCTTCTAAGACCAGTTCTTTCAAGCTTGACTCTGGGCATTTTTGGGTACCTAATGATCAGATAATCAGTCCAATTTGCAAGCACTGAAGTACTAGAAGAACCAGATGGGTGCTTCATATCTGCTTACTGGAATTCCCTAAGTTGTTCCCTAAGTTGTTCCAATGTTTCTTATAATTCCTCTGGCCTCTGATTGCATCTTTAAGTGCTGAAATGTCTGAAAAGTTTTGCACTACACAGCTTCCTCCATGTCCCTCTGCTGGGATGTGTTACAGCAAAAGCTCTTCCTCAGCCCACACTCACCAGCAAGGCAAATGTTTGCCTTGACTTGTGTTTGCATTTTGTCCCTAAGGGCTTACATCCTGAAATAGATGCTTTCTTTCCCTTTCCTTGTATGGCCTCAGAGGAGATTCCCCCACAAACTGCTATGATTAATACATACGCAAACAGATTCCCCCCTGAAAACCATTCCTTTTGATTTCTGAACACACAACAGAAAAAGAATGGAACAAGTTGTTCACCTGCCAGAGGAACTGAGGGAGCTGACCTGGTTTCCCTCAGATACGGTCGTAACTGCAAAGGAGGGAGGCATCGAGAATACGAGTTTGGTTGGCTGAGCCTTCACAAACATTTAATTCATACTTTGCAAGCTTCAGTACCTTCCAGCTAACAGAAAAGTAAGGTTACTGTTTTCTTTTGGCAGAACACCTTCCTATGCATCCTAAAGGAACTTCTCTGCAATAGCTCCTTTGAAGCTGATTTCTCATGAGAAGAAACCAATTGTTTACAAGATCTGTGGACAGGGCAAGAAGCCCAAATTAGATTCAGGATCCTGTTGCTGGATCATCTCCAAACAGGGAATTTCATAGTCACATTATCAAATACAAGATGATTTGAGATGCTTAAAAATGCTCATGGGTAGTAGAGGAAAATCAGAAAATAGTGAAGACAATTCTTCTAGACTGGATATAATTGACCGGGTATATTTTAACAAGGCAGGACACAACAGATCCAATGATATTTTGATTGACAAGGATGACAATCTTTCTCATTTGAAGAATGAAAGTGAAAACATGCAGCCTGACAAAATTATATAATGAGGGAGGAAAAGAACAGGGCACGCTGGAAAGGAAATTGAAGAAATTCCATAAGCAGATCATTTTTGGCTTTGTGTTCAAGTTTATATTTATTACATTTAGTAGGATTTATCTTTTAGAAAACATCTTGTAATTAAATAGAAACTGACTTGGAAATAGTAACAGATTGGTCCTTTGCTAGCTGAATCAGCTTCTCTGCATTCTTATCTTCTTACAGCTACTAGAGACCTTTCCTTTGCAAATGTTATTGAGAATGGGCTTAGGACATTATTTTCTAGCTTTGCATTGTCATTGCAGGTTGAATCATTGTTTAGATTTAATGGAGATAAGAGACATCACATTCTTCAGAAGGGAACAGAAATAAACAGGAGCATTAATGAGAAGCAGAAATAGAATGAGGGAGTTTTTACTGTAGTGCATTTTAGCAATGAATTTTGGTTGAGTAACAAAAAATAAACCAAGTAAAACTAAATGGCTTAGATCTTCTGTCTGTAGTCCCAGACTGAGTAGGATGCAAATAACATTGCACAAGACCTGGACAGATGAGGGAGCTGAGCAAAAAGGAACTGGATGAGATTCATCAATAACCTGGAGAGGAGTAACCACATGCATCAGTACAAGTTAGGTTTGACCTGCTGGAGCTCTGCAGAGAAAGACTTGGGTGTCCTTGTGGACAAGAGGGTGACCATGAGCCAGCAGTGTGTCTTCATGGTCAAGAAGGCCAAAAGTGCCTTGGGATGCATTAGTAGGAGTGTGGCTAGGAGGCTGAGAAAGGTAGCCCTCCCACTCTGCTCTGCTCTGGTGAGGCTACATCTGGAGTGATGTGTCTAGTTCTGGGCTTCTCAGATCAAAAAAGACAGGAATCTCCTAGAAAGCGTCCAGCAGAGAGCCACAGAAATGATGTTTTCCTCAGAGTTTTATTCTCTTTCTACAACAAACCCTTCAGTCTGAGAAGAAATCCTTGCATCAACACTTTTTACTTCACGATCACATGTATAGAAATGTCTCATGAGAAGTGGTGCAAAGAAACAGATGTCTGTGGAAATTGTTTTCCACTGCTTTCACTAGTTTTACTCATTATTTCCACACCTTCATTAACTAAAAGGTTGTCTTCTTGTTTATTTTTGTCTCAAAAGTCTTTCCGAGATCTTACTCTATCCTTAATCACAAAGGTACTAGATTACTATCTGGTCGAGCCACCAATTTATATATAAATTAGGAAAAAAATGAAGAAATGTGTACAGGGAGAGTTCAGTGTGAAGTTCAATGGAATCTGAAAAATTAATGGCTTTGTTATAAACAAGCAAATAAAAGCACTTGCTAGAGGTACAAGGTCTGAACAAAAGACAAATACAGTCTGTGAGAACAGGGCCCAAGTCACCCATGTCCCATGCTATGCATATCACATCTGACTAGGGACAGTTGTTGTTAAGGTATATCCCTGCTCACCCATTTGAAGTGATGGGAACAGCCTCCTGTGCCTTTGGCTCCTACATGGTTTTGAGGTGAGCTCTGTGAGAGATGAATGGAGACAAAGTTACTCCCTGAACAGGAGACAGTTTCTCTTTTTTGATAATGGAAGATGATTGTCCAAAAACCTTGCTTTGCTTACACACCATCCAAAGGATTGCTTGAACAGTCTTCCTGAAGACTGAGGCACCACAGAGCGTGCATGTTTCTTGTGTGCAGCGGTCTCAGATCTCTTAGTAAATAGAGTATGTCATGAGATACCATGAGATATGAAATCTATTGCAGCCAGATATCTGAGTTGTGATTTCAACAATGACTTTTCTTTATTCTTCACATATTTTACTTGGGTAAAAGACAACAGAGAACTCTTGCAAGCTTCAGCTGTTTGTTCCTGTCTGACTGGAGCAATAAAGAGCTGACACACTGCAGACTTTTGAAACAAATTTTAAAACTACAGATTATGATGCACATGCATTGTTTTGGGACACCTCAATAACTATGTATAGAAAACACCTTGAGATCCTTATAAACAACAACTGAAAAAAATCACTTACTATGCTTATAAGGCTAAAACAGAACCTGAACTGATGCCCACAGGGTGAAAGAAACTGGAGGAGGTCACACTTCATTTTTTCTCTGACACTCCCTCCAGTTCTTGCTTCAAAGTCTAGCATATCCAAAGCTAGTTCAAGACCTTGCTATGTGGTCTGTAAGCTGAATGATGTGTAACTCTTCTCAGAAGAGATCAAGCAGAGTTCTACTGTCACAGGGACTATGTCTGGCTGTATGATAGGTCCTACATGCAGAGCAAATGGAGTTGCCTGCTAAGATGAGCAAAGAGGGATTGCTATGGTTGCAAATAAATTAGAAAGTGAAATCCACGAGAAATTAATAGCACAGAGATCCCAGAGTCAGTGTATATTTCAAGCAAGGCAACTCTGAACAGTGCATAAAGTGACACTGCTTTAAATAGGAAAATGAGTAAACCAGAGATCAGCTCTCACATGAAGTAATTCTTACTGATTTTAAATCAAAGCTTATGTGGATGAAATACAAAATTTTGTGTTTTTCTGTCTGGGTAGACTGCACATTTGACTACAGCTCTAACCACTATTACCAGCTTCTTTCTGCAGGAAGTAAAACTTTTCTGATGCTCATCACCTTCACTTAAACTGGATTTGTTTTGTGCGTATTCAGATCAAGTATGGTAATGACATAGCTGTATGCAAACCTTTTGTCTTGTTTTTTTAAGGCCCTTCCATTTATGTTAGCCTCAGTATCTAGTATCTATCTATCTCCTCACTGTCAGACAGAGTGAGGGATCTATGTACTGAAGATGCCATATTTTGTGGATGCTTTTCAGTGACTGAATGTTCCAAAGTTTTCTTGTGGTATCAGTCCTTTAGTTGTATGGCAATCTTCATTTCAATGTTTTTACTCCAAGGACTTGAAAGAATTTCACCTGCAGTGAGCTGAGGATTTCTTTTTTTGAGAATTGTACAAGCCTAGCAAGTACTGTCATTGGCTTGTTATCAGTGGGAAGGCAGCAGCATCAGGTCCAAGTAAAGGAACTGGTGTCTGAACCCAGCTGCTGTTCTCATATGTACTTCTCCATAGTGCTTAGATCTGCCCTCTTTCTGAGATAAAAAGGCAATGTTAAGATTATTTGATGGTAATCTTTAGGATTTCAAATTCAGCAAGTTGTGAGGATCTCTTTTATTTGAGATTCTCTAATCAATAAATGCAGGTCATCTTGTGTCCAGCAGCGCTGGTCTGGCTCATGGAAATGAATTTATCAGCTTTTGACTTAAAGATCAAGGACTATATTTGTTAGTATGTTATGCTTTTACCTGGAATGATAATATTGAACACTGATTTACCATCTTTGTCCTAACACAAAAATCACATTAGGAAAACCAGTATAGCAAAACAAACAAACAAACAAACAAACAAAACATAAAATATGATTAGACTTCCATCACAGTATGAACAAAATACATCTTGACTATACTAAAGTTTCCAGATTTTAAAGATAAATTTATAGTGCCACAGCACTGACGAATACAAACACATAAGTAAACATCACTCTCCCTAGCACAGCCAGTAAAGAAAAGACATTATACAGATACTGGTGATGAATATTTATGGAATATTTGTAAATGTGCTGGCTGCATTTTATTTTGGATAGAAAAAAACATTAGAAGAATCTGACGAAAGAGAGATAATTATATGCTGTTATTGTTAATTGAAAAGCCTTTGAAGAAAGAGTTTTCTGGCCACAGACACACACTCGCAGGATACATACACACACATATATACAGTGCTGACAGTATAGCATTATCAACAAGCAGTACATTATATAGCATCATAAAAAGCCACTGGGAAAAATCATAGAATCCTAGAATTAATCTAGGATTGGAAGAGACCCACAAGAATCATCAAATCCAACTCTCGGCTCCACATAGGACTACCTAAAAATTAAACCGTATGTCTGAGAGCATTGTCCAAGTGCTGGCAGGCCCTAGGGAGTCTTCTTTGTGAAGGACTTATCCACTCTAAACTTCTGATGCAGCTTCATTCTGCTCCCTTTGATCCTAATGTTAATGTTTAACTTCTGTTTCAACAAGAATGAAAACTTTCGTTTTTGTGACAACAGAAGATTAGTGTTTGACTAGTTTGTTGTATTATAATGGTTACACCCAGTAGACCACACATTAGGGGTGTGTTGATATCCTCTTCACTACCAGAGACGAGGCAGGGATGAGCTCTCTGGGGACTTCTCCACTGCTTCATGACAAGAAAAGAGTGCTACAGTTACTGGATTAACCTCATCCACAATTTTGCCAGGAATCTGCTGTCCTAGTTTAGCATTCAGTATGTTGAATACTGTGTACTATTACTTGAGGTTATCAGAATGAATTGATTCAGTCTTATCAGAAGACATTTGGGACTGTATTATCATACCAGATCTTCTATTTCAAGACTTATTTAGCAATTCCAACAGATTTCATCCTGGAAATGAACTTTCATCAGAAATCAGACTTGCCAGTCATTGTGATAATTCACCTGATTTTTCCTGTAGAATAATTCCTATAGAGAATAATTACTTGGACTGTGGCTAAACTTACCCTTCTTGGTACACTCTGTCCCCACTACTTACTTCTCTCCTTCCATGCAAATACACAGGTATATTGCATTTAACTCAAGATTCCTACCAAAATGTCTCACTTTTTAAATATTGGTGAATAGATTCGCTTCAACTTAAGAGAGTGGTGTCTAATTGTAAAAGCAAAGATTCTGCCCTCTCAGGATTAGCCTCTGGGATGACTTGTCTCATATGTTATGTAAAATTGTGAAATTAAAAGTGGAATTAATTTCTTGCTCTGAAATAGTTACAGTGGATGAAATCCACCTTGGTCATGGCATAAAATATAACATTAAATACTTTATTAATAAATCTGATGTATTTCAAGATAATGTAAGTAGCCATAAGTGAAACAAAACTGAAACAGAACAAAAACAGGAACGAAACCCACATCCCAGTCAAAGCCAATTTTAAAAAGCCTGCAGATTTACTTATTTTCATATAGATGCAAGTACTTCACTGCAGACTGACATTTTTGTTAAGGGTCGTGGCTGGAACTTTCCTGAATAATACTCTGAATTATGCTGCCAACAGCAAATTTAAATGTTGTTTGCATATGGCACATTAACATTTGTTTGTGCTTTGTTCCATTCTCAAATCACACTGCAGACACTAAGGCAAGCTGTCATGCTGCAGGAACTAAAATAAATGTCATGGGCAACAAACTCATGCCATGTCTTACTAAGGTGTCTTTAAGGCAATTTGCAGTAAAGCTTTAAATCATTTAAAAACTTACTCCAAACAAGGGGTTTCAGTGGTATTTCTTTTTCCAGCAGATCATTATAGACAGACCTTTTTCTATTTAACACTGAAATTCTCTGAAGAGTTAAAGGATGAACTGTTTGGTCTGGTTACCTGTTGTTGCTTGGTTTTGGAAATGAGACAGGGTCGACACTGCTGCTGCTTGTAGCCATCTAGGTCATAGCAGCCTTCATTAAGTGGACACTGATTTATGCAAAAGCAAGTATACTGTTTCCAAATCCAAGGTAGTAAATCTGTGTGCACCTACACTATGGGGTTCATAGATGAGGTTACTGCTCCTTCATTCTCAGGCTCCTTTCTGTGTAGAACCTGACATTGTTCACAGGTTGATATACCTAGTAGTGGGCTGCTGCTTTTGAGCTCAGAAGTTGCTCTATCAGTGGAAAATCTTGAGGATCTCAGGCACACATACATGCAGAAAGAGTTTACTTAAAAATAATAATAATAAATAAAAAAAATAAAAGGAAAAATTTCTTTTAAATTCAGAGAGATAGGTGGGAAAATGGTGAGAAATCATTGCAACAAGAGAACAATGGTTCCATAGCATCCAGAGATCTTCTGGGTAATGTGAGATTCTGGGAAATGAGTTTTGTTCAGTACCTGTCCCTTCTGCACCACTTGGTACATAATCCCAAAAATAATAGTAGGATAAGAATTGCCCAGAAATGAACCTCAGCCCGATTAAGTAGAAGAAATCAATTAACTGGGAAAGCAGTGAGGATATGGAATGGTGTGGCAAGTGAGGCATGACAGTATGAAACAAAGGCTATAAATGTTTACTGTGTTAGTATTTACACTGAGAGTTTTGTTGTAGAGCACGTGGACAGACAGAAGAGTGTAAGGCTGCTTAGCTATCCCATGCTGGCTGGCACAACATCCTGGTCAAAATTTGAAGTTGTTGGAGAGAAGAATCCCTCTCCCTTAAGAGCTGCTGGGCTGATTCAGCTGAAAGAAGCTTTCAGAGCACGTAGGCTTGGAAAAGAAAGAGTTGACAGTAAAACTGCAGCATGGACACATATGATAAGAAAGAAGCAATTGAGATGTTTTCTGTAGGGAATGGACTGGTGAACAGACCTCAAAAATTGTGGAAGAAAGAGATTTGTATGCCAGAGAAGCCATAAAATGTTACTGGTTGGGAAAACAGGATTAGAGAAAAGGACCTTTCCTCTGTGAGCTGGCTGATTTATATGATATTTTCTGTTGAGCAACTGCAAGGACTGACGATACCTTCTCCTTATTTGAGGCACACACAAATTCTTAATATATCTGCTGAATATTTTCTAACTTTTAAAATTTTTGTTGTAACTAAATGTCATCTCTACAGTGTGGAATCAGTTTGAAAATAAAAGATGAAGAACCTTTTCGCTGATGTCCAACAGGGGAGGGTCAGGTGAGTGTCAGGGAAAGATTCTTCACCAGAATGTGGTGGGCATGGAACAGGACTCCCAGGGCAGTGGGCGTGACCTTAAGTGCCGCAGGTCAAGGAGTGTCTGGATTTTCTCAGAGATACGGTCTTATTTTTGGATGGTCCAGTGTAGAGAGAGGAGTTGGACTTGATGATCCTTGTGGGTCCTGTCCAATTCAGGATATTCTGTGATTCTATGTTTCTATTTGGACATGATTCATTCTGAATACTTGCTGCTTTGATTTCAGTACTAGAGATGTTTTTTAGTAGTAGAGATCATGGTATATCTGAGTATAGGAAAACAAACAACTCCCTACTCACTTGTGGAAAAAAATTAATAGGACAGCCTGTTACATCCTTGAAAAACATTAGAGCTGAGGTTTGAAAATAGGAATGTAATTAAAGCATGAGCCATTTGATCATTTTCTCGGTTAGCCAGAGAAAAGGCATAACTGCCAAGCAGTTTGCCAGACCATCTGTGTTTTTTTAGTTTAAGAAAATCTCAATACTTTTCACACTCAGTGCTTTGATGAGACTGCTGCTTTTAAGTTTAAAAAAAAAAAAACGTGTTAATTGTGTTATTTCAAAAATTGGTCATTCTAGTTCATCAAATATCAGTAAAGTAGGACAGAAAATGCAGTAGCACATAGTATCCTATTGCCTAAAGGTGTTGGATGGAAGCATGCTCTTTCAGTCAGAACAGAGCTACAACTGCAACCTTTATGGTCCTGAGAGTTTTAGCCAAGCTGCACACGTATGTGTCACTGCTCAAACACAGCTGTATGAGACTGAAGCCTTTGGATACCCTCTTGTACCACCAGGCTGTCTGCTGCTTTACACCGACAATAGATACAGAAGCATTGCTCTCTGTCATTCACAAGACTAGATTCAAGTTACAATGACTTTCATGATTGTCTAAACTTTCTCACCAAAAGCAGGGTCTCCTTGCAATTATCTGCCTTCACATATCTGTGAAAGAGTCTCTATCCCAACAGCCTGGAAATCTTATTAAAGGGAGAGAGATAGGGTGACTGTTCAAAGGTATGCTTCATGTTGGAGGAAGACATGGAAAGAATAAAACCTTTCTATTCATGAGCTCTGAAGACTAGACCAGGTCCTTGGGCCTGTTGTTGAATCTTACTGTGTGCAGTTTTGGACACCACGGTATGAAAAGATCATAGATTAGAGAGTGTCCAAATGAGGGCTACAAAGATAGTGAAAGGTCTAGAGGGTAAGATGTAGGAGGAGCAGATGAAGTTCTTTGGTTTCATAGAATCATAGAATAATTTGAGATGGAAGGAACCTTTAAAAAGGTCATCTAATCCAACACAATGCATAGAACAGGGACACCTACAGATAGATTATGGCACTCAGAGCCGTGTCCAGCCTGGCCTTGAATGTCTTCAGGGACAGGACATCCACCACTTCCCTGGGCAACCTATTCCAGTGCGTCACCACCCTTATTGTAAAAAACTACTTCCTTGTATCCAATCTAAATCTCCACTCTTTTATTTTGGAGCCATTTCCCCTTGTTCTATCACAGTAGACCCTGCAAAATAGTCTGTCCCCTTCCTTCTCATAGCCCTCCTCTACTGAAAGGTCACTCTCCCGTCCCCTCAGAGCCTTCTCTTTTCTAGGCTGAACAGTCTCATCTCTGACAGCCTGTCAACAAAGGGGAGGTTTCCATCCCTTAGATCACTTTTGTGACACTGATCTGGATGAGTTCCAACAGGTCCATGTCTCTCCTGTACTGAGGACTCTAAATCTGGATGTAGCATTCCTGGCAAGGTCTCATCAGCCCAGGGGATGCTTCATCAGCACAGAGTGGAGGAGCAGGATCACCTCCCTTGACCTGTTGTCCATGCTTCTTTTTATGCAGCCCAGGATGCTGTTGGCCTTCAAGGTGGTGATGGCACATCACTTGCTCATGTCCAGCTTCCCACGCGCCAGGACCCCCATGTCTTTTTTGGTAGGACTGTTGTCAGTCCTTTCATCCTACATCTTGTATTAATAGCAGGGGTTGCCATGACCCAAGTGCAAGACCTTGCTCTTGGCTTTGTTAAACCTCATGAGGTTATCTTGGGCCCACTGATCTGGTGTAGGTCTCTGAATGGCATCCTATTCCTTGGGTGTCTTGACTGCAACACACAGCTTGCTGTCATTCACAAATGTGTGTAGGGTGCAATTGATCCTACTGTCAATGTCATTGATGATGATGTTAAAGAGCATTGATCAGAGTACCAAACCCCAAGGGACACCACTTGTCACTGATCCCCATCCAGATATTGAGCAATAGACTATGACTCTCTGGGTACAATCTCTCAACCAGTTCCTCTTCCAAAGAACAGTCCACCTATCTAATCCATTTCATTCCAATTTAGAGAGGAGGATTTTACAGGGACCAAAGGCCTCACTGAAGTGCAGATAGATGATTGATTTGTTCAGCCCAGGGAAGAGGAGACTGAGAGGAGGCCTCATTGTGGCCGACAGCTAAGGGGAGGAGCAGTGCTGAGCTCTGCTATCTGTTGACAGTAACAGAACCCGAGGGAACAGCAGGGAGCTGTCCAGGCTGCCCAAGGCAGTGGGCACACCCCTAAGTGTCTGAGTTTGGGGTGCGTTTAGAAAATGCTAGCAGATGTAGAGTTTAATTTTGGATGGTGCTGTGTGGAGCCAGGGTTTGGACTTGATGATCCTTGTGGGTCCCTTCCAACTCAGGATAGTCTATGACTCTATGATTGCAGGGAAAGAGGTAAAATATCATAGACAAAGGGGATCCAGAGGGCTTTGGGCAGGGTGCTAAGTCATCAGGGAATTGCTCTTGTAGCTAAATTCCACACTCACATCAGCTCTGTTAACAGCAAGGAGTCCAGAAGTTAAAATGCAGAGCAGTTTCCCTTCTCTGTACAAAAGTCCTATAAAAAACTTCTAGGAGTCTCTGTGAAACAGCAGTGCAGAGAAGTTAAAAGAAGGAATAATGTTTCCTGTTGTATGTGCACTGTAGTGAAAACAGATGGCCATGTATCAGTTTATGAGGATTATAAAGCAGCAATTAATCTGTCCTCAGACACAGATGAATGCCTCCTTCACTCGGTGCACTGCAGGACAGGTGCTCACTGAGCTCAGTACCTGCTTACCAGAAGGTGGTGCTGGCAGGTCACCCTGCCTGCCATCAGTAATTAAAAAGATTAGTCCAGTATAACTTGTAGTCTTGGGATGCAATGTTGCAGCAATTTATTACTATATTATTATTTTTCAAATACCTGTACCGCAGCTGCTGCACAGTATTGTTCAAATAGCATTCTAGTGGCTGGAGAAACAGAGCAGTACTTGAAACCTAGAAACCATATTAAGCCAAATGTCCAGTTTTATATTAAAAGTGAGAAAAACCTACAAGTGTTTGCAGACAAATGTAAATTATTTCAGAGGAAGAGCTGATGCTGATGGAATTCAGCTGCTTAAATTAGAAATACAAATGATAGATCTAGCACAAGCTGGAAACTCTCTTGACATTGCTATAATGTGAGGGACAAGTCATTTCATGCTTCCTTGCTTTTACAAAATGTGTAAGCAAATTGTTACTGAAAGGTAAGATATTGGGGTGGTCATGTGAATGCCAGAAAGCATTTATTTGTAATTAATGCATGGCACAACATTTCCCTTTGTACCTCTAATATGAACTCAGATGTAAAGCATAGGTAGTGGAAAGAAGTTTGTTTTTGTCAGTAGACAGTCTGTCCAAGGGATTTTTTTTCTCAGTAGAAATCTTAAAATCAGTAGAACATTAAACACAGTGAGTTATGTAGGCTATGTTTATACTGGGCATCTTTCCCACAAGAACAAAACTTGTTCCTTGTAGTATAAGGCAGAAGAAATTTATTCTGGAGGTAAGCGGAGAAAATCCTTGAGACTAGAGATCAGTGGTCAGTAAACCGACATTTTAAAAATTTCTTGAAGTAGCTTGCCTCTGTAGAACTCAAACTAATAATTTTCATCTGCAGAACAACATTCTTTCCGTTAGTGACACAAAGAAAAGTTATAATTATTAAGTAGCAGTCATGGAATTATTTGGACAACAAGCAGTAAATTCTTCATCTAAAAAGATCTCAGCATTTGGAAAATAACACAGATAAAAAATATAAATCCATTGAAACTGAAATTCATTATGGCATTTTTTAGAATTCACTGATAATTATGCCATCCATAATTGTACCCTTTTCTACATGTGTTTTTTAATACGTTTTTGTCTGTATGTGTGAAACTTTCATAATTAGAAAACTAAGGAGGCCTGTGGTGTTAATCATCTTTTCTAGCTTGTTGTTCAATTTAATTATTGTGCATTTAATTTGATAAATTAGCAAACACTATTAAATGCTTATATATTCCAAACAAACTAAATCCAGTCATTCTTGATCTCATATATTGAAGATATCATTTGAATTCCAGAACTGTATTTCTAGAAATATTTTTTTTTCCACTTTCTATTTGGTATAAAGTTTATGGGGCAGGTGACTAGCAAACAAAGACTGACTACTTATGAAAAAGACATACAAATATAATGAAATACAAAGAAAACATTTAAACTGAAAGAGAATCAAGGAATATCTGATTTCCTAAAAAAAGAGTAAAATCACCAAATATTTTGTACTAAGTAAACAACAGGTAAGAAACATACAGGATCTTTTCAGCTTTCATCCACCTTATCAAAGACTAGCCTTTTGTATCTACCCTATCAAAAGATTTTTGCAGGAATTGAGAACCTGGAAAAACAAGACCAGTTTTTGAAGACCAGGCACCAAGGTCCTTTTTTTTTCATCTACATATGTTCTTTGCTGTGTCCTCTGTTCTTCATCTAGCAGCTACTTTTGGAGCCTGTTTTTGGTGCTCTTTCTCACCTTCAGAAGCTGGTGAGAAACAAGTGTTGAACTGCCCTTTCCATGTAAACTCAGTGTTTCTTTTGCATGGTTCTCCTTTTCCTTGCACTTAGGAAAGTTTGGCTGGTTCAAGACCATAAGAAAGTTTACAGTTACAGACATAATTTAAAAAAGCAACTATAATGAAATGTCTTCAAATAAGTTAGTTTTATTTGTCCAACCCATGCACAGCATTATTTCTGTTATCCAAGTCTGGTGTAGTACTCTGAATCATTTTGTCTTGTTTCAGAAGTTTGTTGCATTTGTTTTCAGACAATTTACAGTACATCATTACTATGCACATTTCTTTCTGAAACAGCTCCAGTTTTGCTGTGAAACATCTGACCTTCAGTCATGTTTTCCAAAAACTTGAACAGTTTCATCTCCTTGGCTCACAAGTGTGAGTATAACCACAGCGTGCCGATATTACCACAGTCCCATTAAAAATAATTGCAGGCAGTGATGCAGACAGTTATTTCTGACTGACCAATTTGTTGATCTTTTCAGTTCAAGAATATAATATGAAGATCTTCTGTCCTTTTTTTCCTATCTTATCCTGTTAAATTGACAGGCCAGTGTTACAATTTACTGCAGATTGCAGTATCTTGTCAGAAGATGTTTTGAATTCTGAATATGTTCTTACATTGCTTTGCTGCAAAGGTTAATTAACACTTCTTTTTGCTGATACCAGAAACAGAAGTGTGAAGGAAATAAGAAACTGGCATAAATGGAAATCTGTCAATTATACTCTGCAAACATGATGCTAAATAATGGTTGGTAAAAAAGAAAAAGAAATTTATCATCTGTTTTTTAGAAAACGTTTTCCCACATTTCAAGTCAGTATGTATTGGTAAATCCTAAGCATAATATTTCTTTACCTCTCTTTTTTCAGTACAGCAGTCATTTTCACCTTTTCAGGTATCCGTAATTCTTATTTTTCTGTTATTTCTGTTTTATCTGGGTAATGCTTAGCTGAAATACTTCTAGTGTACGCTCCTTTTATTTTCCAGTATTCTGCCTCTGTGGAAGCCCTCATCTTTCCTTAGTGATATCTCATCCATGTTATGGCAATTATTTTTGTAGTCTTCCTAAGTTCCTCTAAGTTTTGAAATGAAAAACACACCTTCAAATAACTCCAGAAGATCCATATTTATATCAAGAACCAATTAAAAAGTTAATTTCCATAGAATTCATTCACATCCTCCCACTATCCCTTCCTGCAGCTTCCTATGAGAAAAAGAGGAAGTACTTTAGAGGCCTTTTTTTGAATCCACACTATGCACAGAGGGAAGTGTGAGTTACTAAAAAAGCAGCTACAATAGTTGTAATAGTGGATGTCCCCCATTGTAGTTGACTCAAGGCAGAGGGTCATACTGGTTGAGCAAGAGCTTCTCCTCCATTTTCTTCTCCAAGGGTGTCAGGCAGGATAACTTTTAAGTTTAACCCTGAATTGAGCTGAGAAAATCTTGGGAAGGATACAGAGGTCACCATTCCTTATCTCCACTGTGTTTGTGTCAGTCTTTCTCTCTTTACTTCCTCCCTATAAAATAGTTTTATGAATTGAAATCTGTTTTCTCTCCCAAACTGAATTGTTCTCTGATTTTATGTCATTTCTCTTCTCTACCTATGTAAGCCCCAACATGGCTGTAGGACCAGTTTCCCAAGTGAAAAGATAATTTTGTAAGTGAGGTGTTCCACAAACTCTTATTTAGACTTGGAATATGGGAGCACTATCAAAGGACATCCTTGAGGGAAACCTGTTGTTCATGGTTCACTAAGGAGTGGCAGATTGTGAGAACTTCATAGTAGTATAAGTTCTATTAAAATGTATGTACTTCAAGTAAAATAAAATAAAATAAAAATAAAACAACATGGAAACATGTTGCTAGTAAAGAGGGAAATGGCGAGAAATGAGTCTACAGGAGTCAGGTTTGAGGAGGAAGAACTGGGACCTAAAATTAAGATCATATTTTTAGAAACTGTAGAAAATTAACAATTTTGTCTTTGGTATGAACCTTAGTCTAATATGAGAAAGTTGCAGGCAACTTTCCTCAATTTAGTAATTTCATCCTCGTCCCAGACAGACTTTTTTATGTTTACAGAATACCTTCGATGTACTCTTCCTTAAACAACCGAGAATGTAGGAAAAAACATGTAATTTCCTTTGGAACTTATTGCTCTTTCTGGCATGGAAAATGGGGAAATATCTATTTCTTTAATGCTTACAGTGAACCTTATCTTTTTTTTTTTTTTTAAACTAAACATAGATTCTGCATCAAATTGGGCTCTATTAGAGCAGGGTATAATAGGTTAATTGGGTCATTACTGTGGGATGATACAGTGCAATTATCACCACTGATTCTGAGATAATGTGGAAGTTTAGGCTCACAGTATATTACAACTTACTGTAAAATCTCATGACTGGTATGAAATCATCTATAGTCAACATTTTAATTAGCGAGAAATAAATAAATATGTCTCAGTAGCACTAGTGTTGGCACACCTCCAGTTCCTAAAAAATATCAAAACTGTGCCTCATAAATTCAGTTTTCTGCAAAATAAAAGTAAACACATTCCAATTGAATCTATTTGGGAGTGAATTATAATTCTACAAAAGATACAATATTAATGATAGGACTACTCTGAATAGCTACTCCAATACGCATCAAACTTGGAAGCGGAAAATTCTGAAACATTATTGGTAACTATTTCAATACAGGAAACAATATCAGTTTAAAGAAATCTGAGTGCATTGAGATTGCCATCAAAGACTTGAAAGGAAGAAAGCTCAATCTCTTTCTCAAAGACTTAGATAGAAAGTTTTCACTTTTATCATTTTTAACTGACATTTACTTTGCTTTCAGCCAAATCCAAGCCATTACACTTCTTAACGTGAGAAGTAAAATGAAAAGCTTAAATTCCTAGTCTAAAGTAATCTTTAACCCACACAGATATTATCCAACTAGAAAAAATTCTCATACACTTTATATTCTCATTACGAGATTGAAAATCCCCATAGTTGAACATTCACTTTCCACAGTGTTCTTAGTATTTACACTACATACATTATTAAAAGGAACTGGAAGACAGTAAGGAAACCTTTTTGGGTGTTTCATGGCAGCTTTGTGTACTATTGTCAAGTCTCTCAAGTTACAAACTACAATCTAGCTGACCACTAAGCTTGTTGAAATTACTGGTCACATTTTTTACTTGTGTGGAGGAAAGTTACACAGCTAAGACAAAACCTGTATCATCTCTATTGGATGTAATCACGTTTAATGCTTTGGACAGGGGAAGCTAGGAGAGTGTTCCTGGAGTACTTTCTATCTGTTGCATGCAGGTCTGAGCAGTGTTTGAAACTCAGCAGCACAGGGTGCATCTCTTACAGCCATTCTTATTAATCAAGCAAAATGTCTGGAAACTAGGAATTCCCCAGAATGCCAGCTATTACATAAAATAAATTGCTAATAAACATTTATTGGAAATGGGGCTGCAGGAGACAAGGGAGAGGCAAAACACATCTATAAACTTGTTACTAAAAAGCTGTAATGCTTTTGGGAAAATCAATTCACTGGTCACTGAAGGTATTTGATGGGGATGTGGTCTTTGGTTTAAAGATACAGACAGTGTGAGATTTGTTCAGAAAAAAAATTGCCCACAACTGCACTGATTTCAAACACTGTTTCCGCAGATTGTTTGATTCCTACCAATCTCAGAGTAGAAATTTGATAATTTTCTATCTGTATCAGTGTTTCTATTGCCATTCCTCCAGATGTGAATGTGAAAATGCATGTATGTATCCACGTATAAGGATTATGAAAGATGTCTGTCCTTTTGGTGGAAGGGGCAGTAGGCTTTCAGTTACTAGAGATTCAGGATGAAAATAGGAGGAGATGGAATAATGATTATAGAAAAGACAATACGAATCATGATGAATACTTCTGTCTTCCAGAAAGAGCAAATAATTAGTGTCCTGAGGGACTTGAGCAACGTGAGGAAATCTGTTCCTGCATCCAAATACACTTATTAGCAACTTTTTCATGAAGTCCAAACCAAATCTTCTTTGATGTATTTTAAGCCCATTACATTTTGTTCTGACTCCAAGGCTTATAATGAAGAGGTAATTTGTTTTTGGAGCTACCTTTTCTATAGATGAAAACAGCCGTACATCTTCTTGATCTCCTTTTTCCTAGACTAACAAACCAACATTTATTCAGTCTACAGTCTACAAATCAAACATCTGATCATGCTTCCTAGAATCACAGAATCTTAAAATATTTTCGGTTGGACCTTTAAACATTATCTAGTTCAATGCCCCCCTGCCATGGGCAGGTACACAGTCCACTAGATCAGGTTACTCAAACCACATCTAACATGACCTTGAACACCTCCAGGGATGAGACACCCTCTCTGGATCACCTGTTCTAGTACCTCACCATCCTCACAGTGAAGAAATTTTTCCTTATATCTAAATCTACCTCCTTTCAGTTTGAATCCATTACCTCTTGTCCTGTTTCTATACTCTCCAATAAGGAGTCTCTCCTCATCTCTCCTGTGAGCCCCTTTTAAATATTAGAAGGCCCTGATCAGGTTTCCCTGGAGTCGTTTTTACTCTGCCTGAACAGCTCCACATTTCTCAATCTGTTTTCATAGGACAGGTACTCCAGCCTTTTCATCATCTTTGTGGTTGCCCTTTGGATTTTCTCCAGTAGTGCCACATCTTTCTTATGCTACGTGACCCAGAGCTAAATGCAATACTCCAGAAAGGCAGAAGAGAGGGAGAGAATCATCACTGTCAGCCTGCTAGCCATGCTTCTTATTCAGCCCAGGATATGATTACATTTCTCAGCTGCAAGTGCATGCTGCTGGCTCATGTCCAATTTTCATCCATCAGTATCCCTAAGTCCTTCTCCATGTAGCTGCTCTCCCATCCCACAGTCTGCACAGAGATAGGATTGCCCCGGTTGTTTCTTTTGGACCTTCTCTAATTAGTTTGCAGACCTCAGAAAAACAACGTTCCAGCCTGGACTCAGCCTTTCAGAGCAGCACTTGCCAGTGCTGAGCAGAATGGAATGATCATTTCCGCTTTTTAGCAGTGAGGTTCCTCTTTGTAGTTCATGATAGAATTTTACCTTTTTTGAAACATCATACTATCAGTGAAACAGCTTTTCCTTGTTAGCCTTTTAAAGTGCTATGCTCATTTTGAAAGACTATAAGTATTTTTTTTTTATTAGCACAATGCTGTTATTATGTCTTTTGGTGAGATATATCTCTTAGCAGCAGCAATCAGAAATTATAGGAAATGACTGGAATTCTGTGGTACTCAGAAGGGCCATGTTTCAGAGAAAAATGTGATCATGGACTGTCATATATGCCTCCATGTCCTAGTGAAATATATGGCCTTGTCTGAAGGGGAAGCAGCATTTTTATAGGTAGATAGTAATATCTTAGCATGTATTTTCAGTTAATTGTTGGAAATGTTGAATGTTGTTTTGTTATGTTTTCAGAAAGAAAAGCAAGCTGTTTTAAATATCTTAATCAATGCAAGGAATTCAAAGGAAAATGCCTAGTTCCTGTAACTGGTTGAATTTCATTATTAGTTACAGTTCTTTTCTGCTGCAATTTTCATGTTTCGTGGAATGAAACAAAATAATTAATAGTAATATTCTAAGGGACATCTAGAAATAATGAGGAAGTCTTGAAATTTTCCCTTCCCTCCTAAGAAAATGCTACCACTTAAATGAGTGCTTCTAGGAATGCCTCAGGAATACTATACACAGGATGGATCACTTCAGATTAGTTAAAGTAATGATGCCTCATGGAAAACTTCTTTATCTCTTTCTACTTCAAACAGTAAAATATTGGCTTTCAAATCCATTAGTAGTCATTGGATGCTTTCCTCCATGCGTAAAACTGAGACCAGGGGGAATTGTGAGGCTGGGCTGCAAGAAATCTATGTCAGAACTGGCCACATATAACGAATTCTGGTCTGAAAGGAGTACAGCTATTATTTGGCCAAAGAAGTGAAGGACAGAAAGTGATTAAAAAGCTAACTGAGTCATGCCACACAATATTATGTTTGGGCACATGCTGTTACTAAGGTGTACAGATGAAGGAAGCAGTGTGAAGGAGAATGGGAAAGTTGTCAACTGGCCTGAGTGCAGGTATTGTGCACATCCTTCTGAAATGTGAGGCAGAAGTACAGATTCCATCTTCTGATGGTTGATTATATTACTGCCAACTCTTGCTTTTATGGACTACTGGGCATTCTTAGTCTCAAACTTTTAAATGAAAACACTTTTTTTTTGTCTGTTTCACAGACACCACTGGGCTGTGGATTGCAATTGTGTAGTCATTCATAGAGACTTAAATCACAAAGATCTTGCTGTTTCTTATATGTATGGAAGGCCAACTAAAATTTTTATCTGAACAAATGTACTGAAATGTTGGCATTTCCCAATATCCTTGCCAACAGTTTGGATAAGATGATTTCCAAGACTTATGACCAAATAAAATGGGTGTTATAACTGGAGTTTGGTTTATGTTATTGAGGTTTATTTTATTTGTGCACAAAAATAAACACTGATCATTCCAAGCTGTAAGATCCAAAACATAGTGCACATGCTTTTTTTTTTAACTCCCGAGTGTTGACTGATTCATATGACCAGCTCTGACCAGCTCTGACCAGCTCTTCCTGCAATGTTAAGCACTTAGCTGTTAGAGAGCATTTCTGGGTCCAGGTAAAAGAAGGGACAGCATTCTGATATCAGAAGGTATCTGATTATGAGCTATGCTCGTTCGAAGAGTAAGTCAGCAATTGCTACTGGGGATTATCTGTGAGATGCAATTGGATTGGCCAAAGAGGAAACAGGGGAAAGCAGAGAGCCCAGAAGCCAGGAGGTGAAGCTGCATGCCTCACCCAAAGAAGACCTTAGAGGGAACATCACAGCAAAGTGGTCTGCAGGTGGGGAACATACTAAAACACCTCATCAGGACAGTCATCTTCTCTCCTTTGATTTCATTCCTTGATGGTGTATACTGACAGAGAATGATATTTGGTATTTAAGTTAGTATTTTGAGAATGTGGATTTGGCAATGTCATTAGCCAAATACATACGCAGATTGATCTAGCAGTGGGCATGGAGCAGAAGAAAAAAGGAGCATAAAATAGACTCAGAAATGAACTGCTGGTATATCTAGTATTCTGATTTTTAGAAATGAGCATTATTCTTTGAGAAACAGAAAGCTTTAATGTGTAAACATTGCCATGCACCTTTTTAAACGCACACACACACGTATGAATGTATCATCCATTGGTTTAAAAAATTCACCTGTGCTGAATGTGGAAATTCCATGAATATCTTTCATTAAATAAGGTATGGAGTTATAAAGCTGCTTAATTTATCTCTCTTATATGAAGCCAAATGCCTATTGCTTATTTTTTTCCTCACTGCCTCTACAGTTCCTTTTGTATTCTAATGAAAAACAGGTATGTGATCTATATGGCCTATGATTCCCAGACAGAATTGAGGCTTGCTTCGCTGTTGTAGAGGTACCACGAGGAGCCAAAAAAATATAATTTGATGGGTGAAATCATTCTTGTCAAGTTGTAATATTACTGATTATACAGCCCTCCCCTTTTTGAAGGTATTGTAAGGATCACTGAGATGCCTGCCTGAAACTAGATAGAGTACATATGAAATTTTGCAGCTTGCTTCCTGTTTTGTTTCAGACTAATGAGTGCTAATCTTTAAAAATGAAAATGAGGTTCTATCGCGCAGGAAAAATAATGTTCTCTTTAATAATCAGCCATCTAAATTCTCTTTAATTAGCTGCAATGTTCACATGGAACCTTGCCACCTCCTGCTCCAAAGGCAGTATTAAATCCCCCCTCTCCAATTTTAAGAGACACTTTATTAAATGATGTTAAACTGAACAAAGTAGAACTGGCAAATACCTCCAAAATATTGCCAGTATATGTCAGTTTCTGTAAAAAAAAAAAAGTGCTATGAATAAAAACTTGATTAAGCTTTAAAAGAATGTTTTATTTTTATAACTCTATAGAAAATTCAACAAATCTGGAATCTATTTGATGTTATGTATCATTTTTCATCTCATTCATATCATTTCCATGGAAACTTAGACCCGCGTTTCACTGTTAGTCAGAGTGAATGAGTTAGGTAGTTGACTCAGGCAATCATAGCTGATAATGTAGGACAGAAGACCCAGAAAGACATGTTAGACTAACTTTAGACCCTAAAGAAGTCTTAGAGAAGATTATTCTGGATGGTATTGACATAAAAAAGCTATCATCAAGAACAGTCAACATGGTTCGTGAAAGGAAAGTCCTTTCTTAGTAACATGATAAACTTCTATGACAGGGTCAGCTGCTCAGTAGATGAAGGGAAGGTGGTGGGTGTAATCTTTTCTGGACTTTAGTAAGGCCTTTGATATTCTTTCTCATAATATCTTTCTGGACAAGCTGTTCAGCTGCAAGTTGAAGAGATACATGGTGTGCTGGAAGAAGAACAGGAGGAATGACAGAGCTCAAAGTATGGCAGTGAATGGGGCTATACTTGTCTGGTGGCCAGTCACAAGCAGTATTCTTAGGTCTCAGTCCTTGAACCTGTTCTGTTCAACACCTTCATCAGTGATCTGAATGCAGGAATGGAATGCATCTTTCATGAGTTTGCTGATGACATTAAACTTGGAGGTGCTTTTGGCTTCCTGAAGGGATAATAAGCTTTGAAGAGACATTTAGATACATCGAAGCATTGGGCAATCAACAGTATAACATTCAGCAAAGATGATTGCTGGGTGCTGAACTGGGGATGGAACAAAGCTGGGCACAGGAATAGCCTGTGAGACATGTGGCTGGATGAACATGCACCTGGATTTGCTGGTGACAGAAGGCTCATCAGCAGGCAGGAGTGTGTCCTAGCAGGCAAGTGACAAACCACATTTTGGGGTGCCTTTAACACAGCACAGCCATCTAGTTAAAGCAGATGATATTCCCGTTATATTTAGTGCTGATACAGCCTCACTTTGAATATTGTGTGCAGTTCTGGGCTCTAAAATCTAACAAGACATTAAGGTCCTTGAAAGCATCCAGAGAGCAAAAAAGCCGGTAGCAGGGCTGAAGGTGTGTCCTGTGAGAAGAGACTGAGGACTTTGTGCTGCTCAGTTTGGAGGAGGGGAGGCTGAGAGGTACCTCACTGCTTTCTGCAGTACCTTGAGGAGGGGAAGCAAATGGAGGTGCCATGTTCTTCACCCAGGAACTGATAGCAGGGTGGGAATGGCACAGAGCTGCCAAGGGGGGGTCAGGCTGGCCATTAGAAGATCCTTATTAGCATGAGGGAGGTCAGAGACTGGAACAGGCTTCCTAGAGAGGTGGTTGATACCCTGTGCCTGTCAGAGCTTAGGAATAATTTGGTCAGTGCCCTCCATGCCATGCTCTGGTAGTTTTTGGTTAGCCCTGATGTGGTCAGGCTGTTGGACTTTGTCATCTTTAAAGATCCCTTCCTCTGAACTTTTCTAATGATCTTTCTTCAGATGTCTCCAGTGACTTGAATGTATTCCTCACATAAGTGAGAGTGGAATTCAAATGGAAATGTCTATAGGTGGACTGTCAGTTAGTCAACACAACATGTAATCTATTAATATAGTGATAAAGGAGAGGTATTTCATCAGTTACACAAGATGAATATCCACAGGATATTACAGCTGTAGCTAAGTTTAAAATGATGCGTGGGAGAAAGAAAATCCAGAATACGTCTGAAATAAAACCAGGTATTTCTACACAAAAACAAACAAACAAACAAACAAAAAATTTCCTTTGCTTTCTCTTTAGTTCTAGAAGCTGATTATTAAGAATAACTCTCAACAAGCGAGGCTCACAGCTGAGGATATTAATGAGCTCCAAAATCTCCTCATGTTTTTCTGGTGCCAGGCTGGTATGGACTCTGATTGTCTAATAACTGAGCACCTTGGTTTTTCCTGTGCAGTCAGAACAGATATTGAGAATGTCATACTGTAGTGATCATGGCTATGATATCATATAGTTTTTAGGTGACACATGAAAGCTTTGTGTGATGTAAATATATAATACAAATGTCTCAATTCTTGAACCTCTTGATTGTCTGGAATCATACAAAAGGTATTATTTATTTTATGCCTGATTTTGTTTAATACATATGTGATATGAGAATATATTTAACTTTGCAAAGCAGCTCTAGACAACAGATTCTCAAAATGAGGATCAATAGTGAAGATCCAAAAGAATTATTATGGGAATCAGCCACATTCTCTGACAAGTATTGATGATCTTGTTTCTACTGAGTGATATCTAGGAATATTCTGAATTTGTCCATTTAAGAGTGAAATGTAATCCAGTTCCTCCTGCTTTTCAGCTTGTTTAACAAAGATGATGGACATGCTGCTTGCCAGCTTTTCAGTTGCATTACTGTAATAAGGATTCCTGGTAACACCCTCTCCCGACATGTGTGTTTAGGACAAGGTAGGAATGCATGAAAGGGGGAAAAAGAAGCACCTATTCCCTGTTCAAAATGTATTTCTTTTGACCTTCAAGAAAAGGTGAAATGCTGCTTTACTGGTTTGAAAAGAGAAACACTGCTTTTATCAGATGGGTATCTGATAGTTTGTTGTTGTTGTTTCTTTTCCTTTGGAAGGAATGCTCAACTTGGAGATAATGTGTTTTTTTTTTTTTAAATAACTTTAGGTGAACTTTCAGGGTTCAGAATCAGCTCTGTAGTAACTGAAGGCCCTCAGTGACTCTCAAGCATTATGGACAAAACAAGTTTGGATTTCTCGGTATTCCCAGGCAGCTGCCCTAGAGTAAGATCTGCATTAGAGACAAATAGCCCTGAAGCTTTACTTCTCAGTTGATTTTTTTGCTCAAAATTAGCAATGACATCACATGAATAATACTTGCAGCCCTTTACTGCAAGTATTTATCTATGCCTACATGATATACTGCATAAAAATGATACTAAAATACTATCTGAACAGGAATGCTCCCTTCTAACCCAGATACTGTCTTCATTTATCATCTTTATATGTTCTTCTAGAATAAGTCTGGGTTTGTCTTCATGGAGAGTCATCCTAAAACATATCTTGTAGTTCTGCACTGGGCAAAGGATGTTTTTTCAGATTACAGATATCTACTACTTGTTGGTATCACTCAGGGAATCAGTGTTTCAGTAATGTCTTAAATTTTTTACTGGGGCAGGAAACTAAGATGAAGTTTGTGGGCATGCAGTAATTGGGTTCTCTTTCCTATTAAGTAAGCAGTTTATTTCAGGGAGCAGTGCTCTTTTGTGGACTGAACTATTGTTTAACATGTGACAAAGTGGAAAGTTACTTCGAGGATGTAAAATGAAAGCAAATAAATAATGTGTAAGAGACTAAAGTGCTCTGTGATTTTTTTTTTTTTTGCAAAAGATTGGTAATATCATGAAAAATGTTTCCTCACAAGAAAGGAAATTAAAGGAAGGAAGAATGTGCTCTAGAGAAGATGTAGGACAAAATGATGATTGCTAAATCGAAAATACTAGCATTTATATGCAGAGAAATATTATTTTTACATTTCTAAATCACTGCTTCAAAAACAGTTATGATAATAAAGGAAGCAAATGCCTGAACTCTTTCTTTCCATTATCTGTGTAGTTTTTCAGCCTCTCCCAATGAACATGTGTTCTAAATGAAGTCAGAAAACACACTTCTTTCATTGCAGTAGGAGGTAAATAAAATATTAAATGGTAATAATTCCTGTTGATATCAATATGACTTCTGTGTGAAGACATGTAGAAATCAGTGAAGCAGATCAGGGAAGAGAATTTAGATTTAAAATTGAGTAAATATAAAATTTAAAATATATTCTTTATAACTTTTTTTAAGTACCATTGATATACACAACATTGCCAACCTGAATACATCACTGAACTTAAGTGTGTATTGTCAGTTAAAAATAGGGAAGATGGTTCTTTAATTATGCAGTGATTGCCACTTGTCTTCACTTAATGATTCTTTTTTTTTCTGGTTAGTTCACGTTATCTCTACTACTGATACTGGAGGACATCCCCACATTAATGGTTCCAAGTAATCATACAGGAAAATGTCAGCATCTTCACAATATTTTCCTCAGGGTTGGTCTCTTCTCACTGGTGACAGGTGACAGGACTAGGGGAAATGGCCTCAAGTTGCTACAGGGGAGGTTTTCGATGGATATCGGGAAAAGCA
Source organism: Callipepla californica brunnescens (assembly GCA_023055505.1). Classification (NCBI taxonomy): domain Eukaryota; kingdom Metazoa; phylum Chordata; class Aves; order Galliformes; family Odontophoridae; genus Callipepla; species Callipepla californica. Next base: position 90,457 of record JALIRH010000126.1, read on the forward strand.
TTACAGAAATGGCAGCTAAGCGCTGGCAGTTAAGCACTCAGGGGGGTGATTGAGTCACCATCCCTGAATGTGTTTAAAACCCATTTGCATGTGGTGCTCGGGGACATGATATAGTGGTGGGCTGTTAGAGTTAGGTTAGTATGGTTCGGTTGAGGTTGGTCCTGATGATCTTGAATGCCTTTTCCAACCTGAGCAATTCTATGATTCTGCACTTCTTCGAGAAGAAACAGGCAGTTAACTGAAATAAACCAGCATTTGATTTTGTTCAAAGACATGAATTGATTTCTCAGTAAGTAATGTGCATTTCCAGTTCCATAGTTCCAAGATAGTGATTGTCTGTAGAAGACACACAGATTTTGTTGAGTTTTCTACATTTTGGATTGCACGAGAATTCACATCAGATAGTTGGAATTTACTGTTTGCAATGGCTTATGTGGGAGAAGGTGTGACAGATGGATGTTGGGTCATGAAGATTATTTGGAAGATTATCTCCAGGTGCTCAGAGGATTCACATGTAAATAAATTGCAATTTTGATCTTAAATATTGTGAAAATCAACACATGCAGAACAGTCGCCTTCAGTTTCTTCTGAAGAAAATGCTATGTAAGATCTACAGATATGCTGTGCTGATGGTATTTCATCAGTGTTTATAGTAAAAAGTCTGTTTTTCTTGACTGCTCCTAATTTTAGATAGGCATCCAAAAGAGCAGAGAGAGAACTGCTGAAGCGATACTGAAGTACAAGATCTGGTGGCCAACTATGGGAGCTGCCCTGGTTCCCTCCACTGGTGAGAGTTTAAAAGAAGGAAAATAGCTGTGACCTTTTCCTAGGTGATATCTTGTTGCTTTACAAGCCTGAGTGAAAACTTCACAGGCTTTGAAGTTTTATTGCAGCCAGTTTAGCCAGATCAAGTTCAGAGGACACTCTGCACTCAATTTAATCATGTTATAGGAAGGATTTTACTAAAAAAAAGACAGGAAATTATCCAGGTTGAGTAATTTTTTAATGGTATCTTCTTCTCTGTGTTATTAACAAAATGGAAACATGTAGGCTTTTATTTATTTATTTATTTCTAAGAATCTTTTCACATTTCTTTAAAACTCTTTGTGTGATTGAAGCATTCAGACAGAAAAATTCACATTCTAGCTTGGCAGACAACAAATCCAAAGGAAAAGGACAGAAGACTTGAGATGCTGGTGATTCCAGGTTTGTATAGCCAAGTAGATAATGGAAACAGTCTGAGTGCATCACAAGCAATATATTGCTCTGCTTTGTGTACTGATTACAGGAGATCTCTTTTTGCTTAAGTAAACTTGCAGTCTGTCCTCTATACTGATGTCAGTCTTTCTCCTGCTATCAGGTTTAATTCTGAGCTAGCGCAATATTGACTAGTGAGTGGGTAATATCTTTTGAAAAATCAGTCCTGTTCTTGTCTTTGTTCAATGTACATATTAACAGTTGCCAGACAATCTTGTTCAGTTTTTAAGATTCTGTTTTTAAGATGAGTTTAGTTTGTGTGTGTGTGTGTTCTGTTGTATATTAACAATTGTTGGAGCAGCAAAAGCTGAACGCTCCAGTTTTGCCAAAGTGAATTCCTTTATGAATACGTTGTTAGGATACACCACCACTCAGATGATTTTAAAAGTGGCATTAACTCCCTGACTATAAAATGTAGCTGTGGAAAGGACTGAAGCCTTGGCATAAGCAGGCATTATGGAATGTACGTGAAAAAGCAGGGTTATTTATTTGCAAGTGCTTTGAGACAAACCTGGTTAACAAGCCAAATACTTACAATGTCTGAAAGCTCCAATGAAACTCCAATTGACTTTAATTTGGCTCATACTTTGGCAGGAAAGGAGAAAAGCCTGGGAGAAATGACCTTTGCTTATTCCCTAGTGTGTAAACAATTAAGAGATAGATATGAACAGATCCACATTCTCTGTAGGAGCATTTTCTCCTCTTGGTACATACTGTGTAATGAATGTATAACTCACACTGGAGTCGATAGTAATTATGCACATGCACTGAGAGGGAGCAGAAGTTTTAAACTGGGGCCTTTCATAAAATCTTATTACCACTGCTCCACAGGCCACTGTTCAATACAGTGAGTTAATAAGCATTAGTCAAATTCCTTTTGGGGCAGTAGCAATAATATAGGTAGAATGTTTAATATAAATTTGTTACTTAATTACTTTTTAAAGAGAAAAGAATTCAGCTAAAAGACATGTTTTGTGATAGACTTTCCTTCTATTTTCTCTGTATTGCTCATCACTGGTTTTGCCAGTGAATACCATCAGAGGTGAGAAGAGTAGTCAATTTTAATAATTTGAATTCTGAATATGTATTTTTTCTTTCATACAAAATATAATATGAAAAAATACAAACCTTCATGGTTAAGCATTCCAGTCAGAAAAGGTATGGGCAATCTTCATTTTGCCCCATGATGAATAATGCATTATGTTACATGGCTTAATTATGTGTTTATATATCACTTCTCAAATATTTTTTTTTCAAACAAGCTTAAATACTAGTTCATGCAATTTTCTAGCACTATGTATTATTCAGTGTATGCTAGGAAGAATTCATGAAAACCTTTAATATAAATTCACATAGCATGATGATGTTACTCAAATTTAGAAATAAATCACAGTTTCTGGAACTCAATTCATCTTCAGATCTCAGACAGAGATCTACAGAAGGGTTGATCCTAAAGAAAGGTGAATGAGGCAGAGCTCAGCGGCATTTAGATTCCTCCAGGTCAAGGCACCTGGAGGTGCTAAAATTAAAATTTTAAATGCTTTAAAATTAAGAGCTAATCATAGCTCTAATATTGCTGATAGCTTAAAGGACACCTTGCAGATCACCACTACCCATAAAGAAGAGTAATTATGAAAGTGCATACCAATAACAGGCAGCCTGTGAGTCTGAAGGCAACATGTCTTCTAGGGCCCTTCCCCTGCTTTTCAAGTTAAACAGGCTCTGTCTCACAGGAATGCTCATATTCTGCCTGCAGAGCTAACAGCAGGTCTCTGGGATGCAAAAGCTGAGATTTCTCCCTCTCTATGCTGTACTGAGAAACCAAAGGGGTTGTAAGACAAGGTAGAAGTGCTTTCTTTCCCAGTATCTAGAGAAATGGAGAAGATAGGGGAAAGGCATTTATACACCCACACTTTCACACACTTGCTCTTGATACTCCTCTCTAGTAAAAGCTAGAGGAAAAATAGAAATAAGAGACATTTGTAGTGTGGAAAATGACAAAACAGACTTCTCAGAGCACACAGCAATGTCTGTTTTGTCATGTTGCTACCCTACTGCATACTGCCTGCTTTTGTCACAACATTCTTTGTTACTTAAGAATTTTGTACTGTAAATGCCATAGGTAAGTGTCCAAATATCACCTGTGAAAAAATGATTTTATGTTTCTATTTTATCATTTTATTTATTTTGTTTTATTTTTGTAGTTTTTCAAACACTTTTATTTTCCTTAACAGTATTGAAAATGGCTATGTGTTTGCATTTTGGATGTGCTAGGGAATTTCTAATCAGCACAAACAGGACATACATGATTATCTAAATCGTTTGTATTTTGCACTGTGATTGCTTTTATCATGCTCTTTGCCAGGCATATAAAATTAAAAGATCAGTTTAGAGTAACTCTTCTAATCCATTTATAAATAAATTAAGCTTTACAGCTTTCGTCATTTTGCCCGTATGATTACACCGTTCTGGATCTTAACATCCTTATGCTTAGATCAGATGCCATATTGTAAAGTCTATTTTAAAATGTTATTTTGAATAAGCTTGATAAGCGTTAAATGGGGTAAAAAATTGTTTTGTTGCAAGCCAGGAAGAATGCACACTTGATTAAATATCAAAGACCAACATTTATAAAATAATACCATCAGAACAGAAGCAAATTCAGCCTACAAGTATTAAGAGAAGACATGATTAAACCGATTATGATGTGAAACATTACTCATTGCTACTATACAATTCTGATGCCAGCTGAAGTCCCTGTTTCACAGTAGAAGTAACATATTTTGTTCACCAAGCTAACATACAACATCTGGAACAAAATTATTGCTGCAAATGAAATCAAGAACCGTGACAGAACTTTTATGTATCTATGGATTGGAAGCAAGTATTCGCTAGATAAATCATCTTAATAGCATGGTTTAACAGCGCTCTTTGCTAGTCATGCTACCAGACATACATGAAACAATACTTCCTTGCTAACTGCCCCCATAAGAAATTAAAAAATTGAAGTATTATGTGTGAATGAATGTGCATCAGACAAAGAGTTCAGCTACAGAATTCTAAGAAATGAGTGGTGTGTTGATTTCCTACAAATACTTATTTCTCATAGCTGCAGTTAACTCAGATAAAGTAAATAGAGGATGTTGGCAGGATAATGTATTTACAGTAATCTTGTTGCATATAGATTAATGCATAGCAAATGCAAAAATAATTTAGTTCCCGTCATTGATCTTTCATTTTAGTGCCTCCACAGAGTAATCTCAGTTTGCATTTTGTAAAAAATTTAACTGAGGATGTTTCAATTCAAGTGAGATTAAAACAGAAATGTATGGGAAGTGTTTTAAACTGTTTTCCTGTAGCAGGAATGTGTTAGCAGAGGCAGATCGAAGCCCAGACACATGCAAAGGGAGAAGAACTTACCTTGCAAACTCTTAACTATACTTTGGATGTAAGCATATAAATGTTATTTGCTGGTTTATTTTTATTTTTTATTTTTTTCCTGGATTATACAAAAAGGCAGATGATGGATAGCAAGTTTGGCCACTTTCTCTACACCCTGGCACAGTGCAGAGGGAGAAATTCACTGCTGGAATGAGCCTAGAACAGCCTCTGGCTACTGAAGTTCCCTCCACTAAGCCATCGGGTAATTCCAAGTAAAGAGATTCTAATTTCACAAGCAAATATTTTTAATTCAAGGCACCAGTATGAAGTTTAAGACTGATTTTTAGTCATTAGTAGAGTCTGCCTTTGGTATAGATGAGTTCTCTGAATACTTTATTTAAGCCTGTGGTATATAATATATGTATGTCATTTAAGATTATAAATGACATCTAAGAGCTATCAGTGATTCAGAGTCATATCTAAGTTGCCAGGAGGAAGTATGAAATGGAGGGGATGATCAGTGTTGTGAAGTTTCAGAGTAATATTTTTCGTTCCTGTTTGGACTTCTGCCAGTACATCCCAGCATGAACTACAAGAAAAGGTCAAGGACTGAATGAGTAGCTCCTGTTAACCTTCTTTCCTCCTCCTACTCTCCAAGGTAAGATCTGGATTGGGTGATGTATATATAACTGTATTTATATCTGTCTTTATTTCCAATGTTATTCTACTCCAAATACTAGATGTTGTCATTTTATTTGTATGAAATGTTCTTGTATACTGTAACGGCTTCACTGGTACAATGCTAGAAGCAAGGTATTATCAAACACTTAAGCAGGCTTTGTAGCACAGAAAGTTATTGGGAAAGGCAGGAATCTGATGGTAATGCAAAAAACAAACAAACAACCAAACGAGCTGAATCCACTTGAGCTGACTGATAAGACTAATGTAAATCCCCATCTAATGACACTGTTAAACTATCACACCTTAAAGAGAGAAGAGAACAAGTTTTCAAATGAGACCTGGTACATTCTAATTTTACTACCTTTACAGTACAAGAAAAATCACATCAAGGAACTGATATGGATAGGATAGGATAGGATAGGATAGGATAGGATAGGTTTCAGTTGAAAGGGAGATACATGTTGAGTCCAGTTGTCAGAGTGCTTTTGGGATGTCTCAAAGTTAAAATGTAACTAACTGCCCCCTGAACACTGTCAGGAATGGGATATCAGCCACATCTCTAGGAAGCCTGTTCCATTGTGTAACCACCCTCATGCTAAAGAAATATCCTTTAGTGCCCAGTCTGACTCTCCCCCAACAGCTCTTTGCTGTTTCCACCTTGCCATCAGTTCCCAGGAGCACAGCCTGGCACCTCCCTCTTTTTCCCTTCAGCAGGGCTCTGTAGGGAGCAGAGAGGTCACCAAGCCACCCTCCAGTCCAGTGCCCTCAGCCTCTACTGGCAGGACCTGCCTTTAGCCCTGTTAACAGCTCTGTTGCCATCTTCTGGATGTTTCCAGGGACCTAAACGTTCTTTTGGTATTGTGGGTAGCAGAACTCTACACAGTAGTCCAGGAGAGCATGCACCATTTTTAAATGTGTTCTTGTTGAAATTCATACCATTGCTGATGAGTCAAAGCTCCAGTGTCTCTAGGTCTTTATGTAAGGCCCCTTGTCCATCCAGAGAGTACCTCCCAGTTTAATACTGTAAGAACATTATACTAAAGATGAATTCCACTACTGTACCCATCCATTGATAAAACTATTGAACAGAACTGGCTTGAAGAGTGAGACGTGGGGAACATTGCTACTGACTGGTCACCAACCAAGTGTAGCCCCTTTACATCCTACTTCAAGCTCTGCCATTCAGCTTGCTCTTCCCCTAGCATAGTGTGAACCTGTTCATCTCACAGTTGGACGATTTCTCCAGACAGCTTCTGATAAAATCCTGAAAAACTACATCCACCACCTTCCCTTCTTCCACTAATCAGCTGATCCTATCATGGAAGGATGTAACATTAGTATACAAATATATTTATTTCTTATATATCAGACATACGTAAAACTTTCAGAAAGAAAAATTCAGGTAAGGGAAATGTACTCAGTACAAGATTGTCTGTATTATACATAATTCAGTATAAGATAAATTTACTATAATCTCTTTCCAGCAATGCTTTATGTCATTTAAAAGGAAAAAAAAGTAATAGATAACAATAAGAACTTCGTATTTCTTGAAAAGTTTAATGACACTCAGATAATTAGCAAGAAAAGAAAAAGAATCAAAGATGTGAAAATACTTAAAGTATATGCAAATAATGAACTGTATTAACAAGTGCTTTGTTATATCTGTTAATGTCAGATATAAAAATAATTGAAATACATTATTTTACATCATATTGTGCAGTTGAAACCCAGCTATTGTATTGTCCCAACATACCTAATGGCATTACCCCTCTTACTGGCAAGAGACCAGTAATAACAATAATTCTTTCTTAAAGAAAAACAGAATTTGATACTTTTTTTTTTAATCCTCTATAATTTATTATAATACAGTTAAAAAAAGAGAAAGTCCAGTTGGTTTCTGCTCCCTAGTTCATCATGTGGTCATGTTGTACTACTCTCAGGGCTTTTTTGTTTGTTTGTTTGTTTTACCCCAACTATAGCTGGACCTCTTACATTTTCTGTACTCTATATGTTCTTTTATGTTTGGCAGTATTTTGAAATACACTTGATCTTGTTAACAAACATCCAAAAATTATCATAATCTGACATGCCAAAAGTTATTTGAATTTTCTCTTCTTATGGACACTAATTGCATATTTGAAGTGATAGATTTCATTTATTCAGAGGTGTGCTCCTTTATAAATTATTTATCATAATTTGGGGAAGTGGTATGACCTTATTTCTTCCATCTCTCTGGGTTTCCATAAGTGCATACATAATGCAAATATAAATCATGTGCCATCAACTAACTGTTTAAAAAATATTTACATGGAAACAGGTGATTCTGTCCTATTTTCTGATCAGCAGTTAGTGCTTAAGAAAATCAGATAGAATAGAGAGATGACTGAATTAGTTCATGTTTGACATAATATATCATATTTAGTACCATTATTAATCTTTGGTATCTGCCTGGGAACTGTGAGGATACATTATTTAGTCTCTTCACTGGAAGAAGAGTATTTTTCTCTCATCTTCCTCCACATTCCCACGCTATTTTACTACACTCCCCCCCACCTCATCTTGTACAGGAGTCTGTGACTCCTATCCATTTGTCACACTTTCACTGTCAAAAATGTGTTGTGAGAGATAACAGATGAGTGACACTGGAAATACTGACATCTGTGTAGTAGGACCTACACAGCTCATACACAAACTTGTATTTTGATGTCTGTGCTACTTACACCTCCCATACCTGAACATGAAGGGGATGTGAGAGAGCTGTGGACACCCAGGCACACTGCCTCCAAATGATTTCCCCTGACCTACAGATCGTTCCTCACAATTGGTTATGCATTCTATAGACAGAGTTTCATTGTGGATGATTTACAACAAAGAGATTTTAGAGGCTTCCAACAGGAAGAACAATTATAAAAATGAATAAAAAAATGGGCAGGGAATGATGAGAGGCTGCTGAAATAAAGTCTGAAAGGTTTTCTTTACACCTGATAATTCACAGAAAGTGAGGAAAGGATGCAGCGAAATCATCCTGCTAATATACGGATGGGAATGAAACCTAGAGCCCTTTGGTAAGAAAAAAATATCTGGTCTGAGGTCTGAGAGTTTTGAGAATAGAGTTATTCAAGTGAAAGTTCACAATCACGGAGTGGTTGGGGTCATAAAGTACCTCTGTATCCATCAGGCCCAGCCCCTGACCTTGCAGGGGCATGCAGAACAGAGTGCCAAGCCCACAATGGATGGCTTCTGGAGATCTCCAAGGAGGAGACTGCACAGCCTGTGCCAGTGCTTCCTGATGCTTAGGGAAAACATCCTGTGTTCCAGCTTGTGCCCATTGCCTCTTGCCCTGGCAACAGGAACTATTGAAAAGAACGTGGCTCCATCCTCTCTGCACCCTTGTTATGGGTATTTATTGCTGTGGAAACCAGCTTCAAGGCAGGTAAGACTGCACTGCACAAAGGATCTAAAGCAAAAAAGACTGACCAGAGGATGATGGAGTTCAAGATTTTGGGTGGAAGAAGCAAACCAAAAAGCAGGTTTGCTACCCTGGACTTCAAGAGAGACGATTTTGATCTCTTCTGGGACCTTCTTGGAGCTATCCCATGGGCTAGGGTGTTAGTAGGCAAGGGGGCCTGTGAGAGCTGGTCAGCATTTAAACACTTCTTCTAAGCTGGGAGGAATGGCAGACATGCTGGAAGGTTGTGCTGCCATTCAGTGAGACCTGGATAGGATGGAGAGTTGGGCAGAAAGGAAATGAATGAGGTGTAACAAGAGCAAGTGTAGAGTTTGCACCTAGGGAGGAATAACCACATGCACCAGTACAGGCTGGGTGGTGACCTGCTGGAGAGGAGCTCTGAGGAGCAGGACATGGGTGTCCTGGTAGATGACAGGCTGGCCATGAGCCAGCAGTGTGCCCTGGTGGCCAAGAAGGCCAATGGGATCCTGGGGTGTAGTAAGAAGAGAGTGGCCAGCAGGTCAAGGGAGGTGATCCTCCCCCTTTACTCTGCCCTGGTGAGGCCTCACTGGAGTATTGTGTCCAGTTCTGGGCTCCTCTGTACAAAAAAGACAGGGATCTCCTGGAAAGAGTCCATTGGGGGGCTACAAAGATGATAAAGTACATGGAACACCTCCCTTACAAGGAAAGGCTGGGAGATCTGGGTCTGTTCAGCCTTGAAGAAAGACAACTCAGAGGGAATCTGATCCACATCTATATCTAAGGAGCAATAGGCAAAGGGATGAGGCTGGACTCTTCTCAGCCACAAATTGAAGCATAGAATTCCCACAGAAATGCGCATGGGAACTTCCTCATAGTGCAGGTGATGGAACACTGGCACAGGCTGCCCAGAGAGGTTGGGCAGTATCTGCCTCTGGAGATGTTCAAGACCCACCTTGATGCCTACCTGTGCAACCTGGGCTAGGGAGCCTGCTTTGGCAGGATAATCTCAAGTGGTCCTTTGAATTCTCTACAGTTCTGTGTTTCTGTGACAACCATAAGATTCCCCTAAGCCTCCTTTTTCCCCAGGCTGAGCAGTTTGTGCCTGAAGTCTGTATCAGTAAATCAGTGTTTTTAAGAGTTTAAGTTTTGTTTGGCATTTCCAAATAACCACTGTGCTGATTAATGTTACCGAAGTCTCTGGGCTCTGGGGGGTGTTAGGAATGGTGAAGCAGATACCCCAAATTCTTATTATTGCATCTCCTATCATGTTTTTACAATCCTCATGCCAATTATAGGCAGGCTATTTTAAAGCGCTTCCTGCTTTTTCTTTTTTCTTTTTTCTTTTTTTTTTTCATCTCTGAATTGTAGTTGTTTAGCATTTCAAACAGCTGTGAAAGTGCAGGAAATGGCTTCTAGCAGCTAAATGTTGGAAGGTAGACTTTCAAGAAGATTTTCCCTAGTTAGAAAACTTCTAAAATGTTTAGTTACACTCTTTTTTTTTTTTTTTTCCCAACAAGAAAGGTAATGAACATTTATAGACCTTTAAAAGCATGTAATATCACAAAATCCATGTGAACAGCATCATCTGAAAGATACCTGCTGTGATTTCTGCACTGGGAGCTGCGCAAGTGTTCCTGAGATTCCCCACACTTTTAAGCAGGTGGCAGTGTCGGTTAAAAAGACATAGTTTTTCCTGCAGCACACAGAAATTGTTGCTTTCCAATCTCTCAATTTATCTTAATGAAACACTGTATAGCACTTTTATTGGGTTCCTACCTAGATAAGGATAGGAAAAAATTTGAAAAGTATGTCTTAGTTGACTCAAAACTCTTTTATTGTTTCCAGATGGAGCATTGTGAGCTTTATTCTTCAGAATGAGAGACTGCATTAAGATACATAACTCTTCTTTAATACCATGTTAGCATGAAGAACTATCTTCTAGTGAGGCTGGAGGATGTCGTAGTGCCATGAGTCAGCACCAGCTCCCACTTCTTGACACAACTTCTTCATAGTTTCAATAAATACAAAGTCTGTGGCCTTTCTTCTGTTGGATCTCTCACTGTGCTGCTGACATAGACTCAGCAGGCAAGGCAGTAAGGATTTGATGTAGGTTCACATGTTTGGAACTTTCCTACTAATTTCTTACTCCTTTGTTTTAGTGTGCTTGAGATGTGACAGCTACTATTTGCACCTATGAATAGTTAGTGAGGTGTGCTTTTTTCAGACATATCCTACTGTATTAAGCTAAAACAAACAAAATGCATTAACAGAGTTTCATTTAACGTGATTTTGATCTCTTGCTAATGTAGGAAAACAACAAATACTGTTCAGAAGAAATTTTTGAATATTACTACGAATGTGGTAAGGATCTCCACTGTGTAGTGACAGGTTTTTTGCAGGGAGATAAGAAAATGTGTGTGAGTGTTGGGGCGGGGAGAAGACTGTGCTTTTTTTGGTCTGAATTGGATTTCAGACTACTGAAACAGACTTGATTCTGATTTTCACAGTTATGGATTTTCCAACAGGAATCAACTAAACCAGTGTGGAAGCATCCAGTTTCTTGTCAGGGTGACCAGACAGAACAGGTAGTGGATGGAGGAGAAACCATGAGGATGGCAGATGGAAGCACTTTGTTTGCTGAAATTCACTAGATGAGATTCCCCATTTAAAACCATGTTAACAAAATGCTTTTAAGGGCTGAGCAGAGTTTCTACCCATCACCATATGTGTTTCAGAGCTGACAGGCCTTCCTTCAAAAAGTATGACACCCCAGCGTCAGTCTGGGTCAACATGAGGAGTGGTTGGTGGGCAATGAAGGCTGTGGTAAGCGCTGTGTGAAGGGCAAGGGATGGGGACACTGGGGAGCACGAGTGTACTGTGGAACCCCAGGTAACCATGGCCCTTGTTTCAACTGCATTGCTGAAACTGCATTGCTTCAGTTCCTTATGCGTAAAAAGAAAGGCATTATGCTTCTAGCATGCTAGGGTGTGGAGACAGAGCCAGCTCCAAGAAAGCTCAATGCTTTCTTCTCTGCACCACGGGGAAGAGAAACAACACCAAGCAAACAGACACCCCAGAGCGCATTCCTCCTTGCTGCCCGCTCTGCTCTTTCCAGACCCCGCAGTGCCCAACGTGTCGGGGAGCTGCTCTCCCCCAATCGCTGGGTTGGGGCTCCGGTCACACTCCTCCCCCGCACACACCTCTCTCACAAGCATCCCCCAACGCAGCCTCTTCACCCCACTCAGGTACACCCACGTGCACAAAACACGCCGCACGCCCTCCCCGCACACGCACACCCCATGCCACCACCCTTCCCACGCACCCTCTGGGCGCGCACCCCCACGCGCGCACACAGATACCCACACTGGCGCACACACACGCGCGCCTCTCCCCTCCCATTCACCGGACACCAGGCGCATGCGCAGCCACGGGCGCGGAGCTGTCCGAGTGCTGAATTTATAGCGCGGTGCGCTCCCGCCCGCCTCATTCCAGCACAGGCGCTGGGGTTCCCCGCAGCCCCCTCCGCCCGCTCGCTCCCGCACGGCAGCCCCGACACCTCCCTGCCAACAGGGAAGTGGAACAGAGCGAGCCAGTAGCCCCACCACCCTTCCTAATACTACTTTTCAAAGCAAAAGGGGAATAAAACACACTGGCTGCAGACTGCTTGCTCTCAACGCTACTCCCCTTTGGGTGATGCTCTTTGGGTAGTAGGGTTTTCCCTTCTTTTTTCTTTCCTTTTTTTTTTTTTCCCTTCCTTTCTTTCTTTATTTTTTTTTCTTTCTTTTCTTCTTCTTCTTCTCTTTTTTTTTTTTTTTTTTTCCCATTATCTATTTATTTATTTATTCATTCCCATTACCCAGTAAAAGCAAGGTGGGGAACAACCAGATCTGATGCTTTGTTTCTTTTGCGTTGGCTGCTGGAGATGAGCCTAGGCTTGACCTGACCATGATTCCAAGGACTGGCATTTCTTTTTTACCCCCAGTTTGTAGAGATCCAGACCATCTCTTCCTGATTGTCAAGAAAAATAAATTATTGCCGAATTTGGGAATCTAGACAGCATCAGCATACTTTCTCCGTGCATCTCTCTGGAATCGTTTCTGGGATATTTTCCAAATCAACACAGAAAGCAGGAGGAATGAACCGGCAGCTAGTGAAAATTCTGACAACCTTGTTTGCATTTTTCTTAGAGACAAACCACTTCAGGTAGGTGATACGGCTCTTTGTGATGATATTTTTCAAAGGTTGTAGAAATTATAACTGTAAAGAAACTATGTCTCATTAACCTAGTTTGTTTGCTATATTTGAGAGTGTTTTGCGTTCATTCTGTATAGACTTTCCTTTTTACACTCAGAGACTCGTTGCTTGGTAACAAACATAAAAAAATATTCAAGTTTGGGTGATCAATTTCTCTGATTCAAAGACATGCTTTGCTACTGAGTTTCAATATAGCTGAAAACAGTTTCCTAAGTATTACTTCTAAATGCAATTTAATCTTTGTGCTCCCTCCAGAGCTTATGTAGGAAGTTGCTTTGGTTCCCTTCTCTTCAGGCTCTGGAAATGATCACCCAGATTTGTCAGAGATGTGGTTATTTGACTTTAGAGATCCAGTCTTCTGATTTTGAAAAAATGCTTAATTAGACCAGTATTGTGCTCATTTAAAACATCAGTACATTAGATTATTGCTTCTAATTTTTATTTTCTCTTTTTGTTTTATTTCTAATGCTTGATGAGCTTTTGCTTCAGCTACTGACTTGTGATACAAAGCAAAGAAGTCATTGCTGTTAAGCAAAACACCATTTGAACTGAGATACCTTATTTTCATGTACACAGCTGTGTATATACATGTAAACATACAAAATGTTTTTGTATATGTAATTATGCATACATGCAGTGTCAAAGTGAAATAATGTTTGTATTCATGAGTCTGCACACATGAGATTATAACACAACTTATCACTAGTGGACACTTGAAAGGAAACAGAAGCAGACTGTATATGATCATTCAAAATAAACAGCCTGGATTAGTTTTCAAGTTTTTATTATCTTAACTGAATATTTCTACTATTTAAGTGGGAAATATATCTGTTTTATATTAAAAATTAGAGATGTAGAAGTGTAATGTCAACAACAAAAGCAACTACCCCCCACACATGAAAACTGAAAAAGTGGAGAATCACATCACAAGAATTTACTATCACATTGCCTCTTATCAGTTTTGGTGTTTTGATAAAGAGATAAATAATCTAATTGCTTCTGATTTCAGATGATCACACGTGTATCTTTATTTTTTTCTTTTTAACTTATATGCAAATGCACAAAAAAGAACAAGAAAGACCCCTGAAACAAAGTGGTTCCCTTTGGGCAGATATTTAAACAGAGAGTAGTTAAGAAGACAGTATTTTTATTACTTTTCGTTTAGCTCAATGACTATATTGAAGCACAGATACTATGATATTTGTTATTTAGGAATCAAGTAATGCTACTTATGATGAAATCTGTGCCTCTGCGCAGCAAATACGACTATTTCATTCTAGTTTGTTTTCCCTAGAGCCTGGGGGAACTCATAAATTCTTTTTGTCTGAAATACTTAATATACTCAAAATCTGTAATTTGTTATCTATATAGTTTCATATGCATGGTCCTGTACAAGAAGTTTACTCTTAAAACCTGAAAACAGACATATATTCAGGAGCTTGCATATAAATACAGCTGATAATAATACTGATCATTTTTACAACAAAACAAATCACTAAGGTCAGATAGGACTGACTCTGAAATCTTCTTTGCCCTCCTGATGAAGAAGCCATTCACCAGCGTGATTTCAATCTTCTTTGAGTGGCATATATGAAGTACTTTTCTTTTTTTTTTTTAATCTATCTCCTTTCTAACATTAATGAAACCAATATACACCAGTTATGCTTGATGAATGATGACCACTATTGTTTGGAAGTTTACAACCACTGTGAATCAGTGCTAACATGCACAAATTTTAACAGAATACTTTTAATTAAAGCAGTGTTACAAAATAGACATCAAAGGCCCTATAAGATTTCTTTACACACTTAAAAAAAAGTAGACTGAATCTTCTAATTTTAAAGCTCTAATAAAGGTATTTTTAAAGCTGAGGATTTTATCTATCTATCTATCTATCTATCTATCTATCTATCTATCTATCTATCTATCTATCTATCTATCATCTATCTATCTATCCATCCATCCATCCATCCATCCGTCTATCTATCTAGAATAGCAAATATGTCCATGCTTGCTAACTAAAATTAATTTTTATTTATTGCATAAAATATAGCATCTGATGAAAAATAGATTATATCATTCTATAAAAATATTAATTGCTGCATTCAGTGAGTAGAGACAGTTTTCTTTGTTTTTATAATTTTTTCATGACTTGAATGAAATACTAGCTAAATATTAGCTAATGGTGGCTAATAATTTATTTAGGACGACTTTCTGTAAAGAACATGATTCAAGATCTGGAAAATCCCCCTCACAGACCCTGTCTCCTTCAGATTTTTTGGACAAATTGATGGGAAGGACATCGGGGTATGATGCTAGAATCAGACCAAATTTTAAAGGTAAGTTTTTTAAGACTGTTGATAAATAAATTATTTTGTTTGTTTGTTTTGTTTAAGGATATTACATCTGAGTTCTTATTCTTTTTACAATAACTTCATCTTTCTAGTGTGTTACTGTCATCAAGATAAGTTGTTCCAAGGGGAGGACTAAAGGAGCAGTGTAGGTAGTAAACATACAGAGCTCTGTAATTTTCTACAGAAATTCAAATTTACCTATATAGGATAACAACATGTAGATATAAGATGTCGTCTCTGAAGACCTCTATAGTTCCAAAAAGTAAATAGGGTTTCTCTGTAAACATAACTGAGATTACTTGTTCCTTAAATTTTTAAGTCATAAGAAATTTCAACACTTCCATGCTGAATTGTGGTTTCCCTTATAACAATGTCTGAAGAAGGGAGATAAGACTCTCTGTAGTCACAAAGTAGATTGCATTCTGCTAATGTTGACTGAATTATAAGAATCAATTTCCCATGATCCTTAAAACAAATTAAAAAAATATTGTTTGACATTTCTATGATTTTTCACTTTTCTTCCAAAATTTGAACCAAGTTGTGTAGAATCACCACCACATTATAACACAAAGAGGCTATGAACTGCATTCTTTTTCAGTCATTACTATCAGAGCAAGTTTTCCTTGCTAAAGATCTTTAAATTCTGGTGGAAATGAACACAAATATCTTTTGGCTTCAAATGAAAAGAGTTGTGAGGGAAGTTTTCGTTGTAAATAAATATTTAGCTGTTTTGAAGAGTTCTCTAATTCCAACAAAACTGGCCCTTCAAGCCAGTTCAAAGCTTGGAATGTAGTTCTACTTTTAAAATTAATAAAACTCTTCCTTTATAAACAACTCTGATGCTAATGTATATTTGCATTAATATCTATTGTCTTTGTTGACTAAAATGCGTAATTTTTGATTCTGTTCCTTGTTAGTGGTGCTGTGAAAGCTGATAACGAGTGGAACAAACAATCGTTTCTTAGCCAGCAAATGAACTGTTAGGAAAAAAAGGCACTTATATGTCAATGAGAAAAGTGTTTAATTAAATTTGATCAAAGATCATTTTCTTCCCTCTGTTTCACAAGTACAAATTGCAAGACATGGAATGAAGTGTCTTTTTTGACCGCTTACTATGCCTAAGAGAGGAGAAACCTAATTTGATTTTCAGATCCAGAGGTCTTAAAGTTAATAAAACTCTAGTCAGAGTTTTAATTTCTGAAGAGTTTACAAAATGCTTATTAATTTCCTGAACTGGAGCCCATGTTGCTTTGTAGTGATATTGTGTTAGGCTTTTGAATTCATTTGATGTGTTTGCATGAATATCAGAGAAGTTTTAGAGAATGCAAATAAAAACAGAAATTGCCTGAATTGATTGAGGGTAGCAACTGTTAAAAACTTATTTGTGTCCTTTATGTTGAAGGGACAGTAAAGTCTCCTTCATCTGTTGTAGCCCAGGTAAAATCAATTAAGAATAGCAGTCCCCATCTATACAACAACACAGAGACAACTCTACTTCTACTCAGTATATATCTAAAACCATTTGGTGATAAAGGCATAAGGAGACAGATTCATAGTTTTGTGGTTAGAGCAGGTATGGTGTGCACAATATAAGGTACATGCTGAGGCGTCTGAAAGACACTGCTTCCCTCCAAGCCTCATGGTTTCTTCCCAGTGTGAAACTGCTGCCTGTTGGCACATGAGCTCCAAAGAATCATTTTTATTCTTTTTTTTTTTTTTTTTAATGAAGCCACATTCCAGAGCAGCAGTGTGAATTTACAGCAGATCTTCAGGATTACTTCATAACTTCATACCTCTGATCTCTCAGATGTTTTCTTATGGACTAGAGAATTAAGTCATGTAGCTTTCAATTTCACTGTACCTGTGAAAGCCTTTTCAGCTGATAACCATTTTTATTCAACATTAGGATGCATAACCATGTTCCAGTTTCCCAAATCTTGTTAAACTTTTGAAAGAATGGAAAGAGGTTATTGTTCTATATAACACCTCTTTTCCTTTAAAGGATTGGAGGATAGATGCAACGAGGTCGTAATAAATTTACCTTCATTGGAATAAAGTCTCTTCAAGATTTCTTTTCTTTTCTTTTTTTTTTTTTTTTTTGCAATTAATCTTTTTTGTTTCCATTTCTAATACTTATTAATCTGTGATATTTTTTTTGATGATACAGTCTATTGCATAATACTGATATTTTAAGTCATATGACTGTACTGATATATAAAATGTTGAATGACAACTCACTTCAGAATAGTTTTTATATTTTAAGGCAAGAATTTTTAAGTATAAAAGATGTGCCCAGGAAGAACTGTTTAAACTAGAGATCAGCTACCTGGTTTTACACAAAGTCTGGAGTTAATGTTTCTTTCCTGTGTTACAAAATCCAGTGTGGGTGAAGTTATTTGGACCACTACTTATGTATTTCTGTTTTCTTTTTTTTCTGCTTTAGATCAGTTACATAGCTTTCTTGTAGTTCACTTAAAAGGCTAGAAAATTCTGATATTTTTGGAAAGGCAGTTGAGTAAAACCCCTTTATCTTATACAGCTAATTATACAATAATTAAATATATTTATATGACTAGTCTGAATTAGTGGAAAACGGCAGTTATTTGATGAATTTGTGGAATAAAGGATAAAAAGTGAGGAAAATGCTGCTGACTGAAACAAGGTGTTTTATCCAGATAAAGAATTTCATCATTAGTTACGTGCTTTTCCCTGACTGTTGCAAAATAGAACATTCAGGAAGATACTGGAAGTGCAACAGGTGAATACATAAGTGCTTAGACATCAGTTCCGAATAGGTTTTGGTTTTGTTTTTTTATTTTTTTATTTTTTTATTTTTTCAGTATACTGAAAGATCCTTTCTTTTCTTATCTGTTTCTCCTATACAGTCATTGCAATACAGAAGGGAATATCCCTGATTGTTGCAGACACAACCAGTGATCAGATATAAAATGACCAGGCACTCAGAGAGAGCCCCCCCGACTATCAGCCGGAGTGACAGCACTCAAAATTGCCTTTCTTTAATCACTTTGTCAGATACTTAATGCACACTTTTCTACCTCACACTTATCTCATATTGAATTTGAACAGCCTAATAATTTATGTAAGAACACGGAGGGGAATACTTCTAAATGTAAATATGAAGACTACAATCTAATACTAATTGAAGTCCCTGAGAGTACTTCTGTTGACAGCAAACATACGCTTGGGATCTTGTGACTTGATTTGCTGTTTCTTTTTCAATTATAACATCAGTTAAGAGTCGCTTCTGTAAAATAACAAAATGCAAACCTGTATGATTTTCTTTTTCTGTGATTAATATTAGCAATACATATTTTTAATGATGAAAAGCAACAAAAATAACAAAAAGAAAGAGTGGAGTCTTGTACTTTCTCCATCAATCACCTTGATTTCCCAGAAAAGCCAGAATAGTGAAGGGCACCTGCGTTATAACACGAGATAAAAATGTAGTTTTGTTCTGGTAGATGTCAGAAATGGTGAAGTGGTATCATAGATTACTTTGTATTCACCTCAGGATTCCACAAGAGCACAATAAGCAACACCATGGTACAGAAGATCTACTCACAACATCGTCAGAACATGAGATGTGAGGCTGATGGAAAGTCAGCTTGAATTTCAAATTTCTTGGCAGGTTTTTACCTTCAGAATTTACTAAACTACTTTCACATTTTAAGATCTCCATCTTCTAAAACCACTCACAATCTAAAATAACTAGAACTGATCTGATAGAGGAGACTATTTATCGATAGAAATGACTGTATTATTTATGCTTTAAGAAGTATATGGTTATCACACACTGAATGGAGAGAAGAGGAATTTGTCCCCACACCTCCAGGAGTGTGTTGCATTTAGATGCAGAAAATGTTAAAAATCAAGAGTAATTTTATTTTGTATTGAATTTAGTTCTATAATTTCAGTGCATTCTTTCCCATTGTGTCACCATTTGCTAAAAAGCACACTGAATTTTATAAAGTTGCATGTAGATTTTCAGCAACCATGTGTCAGTGTTACCTTCAACAGTGGTAGATGGAATGCAGTGTGAAACAACCTGCTCACAAGATGCTACTTCTGAACTCAGAGAAGACTTGTTACAGGGATGCAGTTTGGGCATGGAGTGGCTGTCGCTGTAAAAGATTAGTCTATGACTACAGCAGTGTAATGTCATTTTCATGCCGAGTCAGTGGGTTTACTTCTGAATAATAAACACATGGACTAAGTCATTTACTGAAAATTAGCCCGACAACTGTTACAGGAAATGGATAATGCACTTTAATACTATAACTCCTTAGTACCAAGGGTCAGTTTTTCCCATGTTATTCAAGCCCACTGCTTACATATCTGGCCCCTGAGCTGACCAGCAGTGAACTGCTTAAAAAGGCACAAATGGAAACCACTGAATGTCACATAGAGGTGAAATGAATGACATCGGACTTAATACATAACAGCAACTTCTATGTGTATGCTAAAAGGCACTGTCTGCAGATGTCTGCCTTAATCTAGACTTGACGCTTCACAATAAATACCTGTTGTAAAAATAAGAAATAAACACATTTAAAAGTTGAATAGTATATGTGATATAGACATGAAGCTGATGTGGTTCATTCTCTGGTGGTTAACAACCTTCCCAAAATCAGACTTCAGTCAGTAATGACCACTACCCATGATGTTACATGCAGTCAGTATTACACACTGGGCTGTTTTCCATAGAGTTTGAGGCTCAAAAGAGAATATTTTTTTCAGTAGGCAATGAGATCCCATTCAAGCTAGACAGCATGTAGTAACAAACTATTGCACATCATAGGTAGAATATGCACAGAAGGTTTATTGTAGGAGCAGGGAAACTGTGTGGCCAGTGCTTTTAGAAGCGACCAGGCTGTCATACTCCCTAAACACAGATGTCTTGAAATGTGCACATACACATTATTAGTGATGTATTCCTCTGATTTACTTTTTTCCTTGAAATAGCCAACTCACTGAAAAGGTATGTGCTGCATGAGGATAAATTATACACATCATATTGTCTGGGATTTTTTTTGTTGTTTGTTTGCTTTTGTTTTTTTTGTTTTGTTTTGTGTTTGGTTAGTTAGTTCGTTTTATTTTTCTTTGACTACAAAAATGTAGCTAAGAAACTGATGTCCTGCTCATGCCTTGCCTAGATGTACATGTTCTCATGCAATTTCACTGCAATTACGCAAGAAACCTTTATACTGTGTTTTAAAATTGATGGAAAAGAGGGCTATGGAACATGTCCTTCTCACCATCAGTCTTTCATTTTAGTTTCTTACTCAGAATATCAACAGACTAGGGGAACTTCATGCCCAGTTATGCCATGTCTGGTCTTCTAGACGAGTGGGGCCAGATGGCAAGCCCAGATAAACTCCCTGACTACCTACACTGCTCCTCTGCTTTTCATTTCGTGGATCTCTTTCTGAGCTTCCTCCAAACAGTTCTCTGCGAAGAAAGTCAGAAAGGCTTTGAGCTTGCGGAAGTGTAAACACAACTGCTGTTTGGCTTCATCTGTCCCTGGTCTTCTTTTATAATTACAAAGTTAGCCACAATGATCCATGTCATGTTGGAGTGTTGCTTTTATTCAGAACCAGTGATTTGATTTAATTAAGATATATCAATGCATTTGGCTCTTGTCACGGAATATTGGTCTGCTGCTGCATAAACTGCCAAGGGAATTTACAAAGAACAAATGCCAAAGCAGATCCAAAGTCTTTTGATATCAAAGCAGGAGACTTTATTGTTCTGACCATGTTCTAATTTAATTGTTATTCTCATTATATTCAGTGTCATGTTTAGATTTAAATATTTTATACAGTTAAAGCCAGTGCCCTGGGGTCACTCATTAAGTGTCTTGTTATGTTTTGGCTGTCTTAGGAAACATGCAATTTATATACAGAATATATAAAAACATGTACATTTAGTTTACTATAAGCATAATATTTATCAACTGAAAACCTATTACATATGGTTTTAGTGCAACAAGGAATATGTATACATAAAGCAGAATGTGCAGTTTTATTATACAGATTCATTATCTCTTTTTCCTCCCTCTGGAAATATGAATATAAATCTCTGATTAAGTCATCAGAAAATGTATGTTTGATGCTTCAGCTTCCAAATACGCAATTCACAGTCTTTCACAGAAATGATTGATTTTAAGAGCCCCCTAAACTATGCAGTCAGGTTGGCACAGGGTATAACATCTCCCAAATTAGAGGTGCACAATGTCTGGCATAAATAGTGATCTCCCAGTCTCATTAAAACCAAGTCCATTGTATAAAATAGAAAATATACAGAAATATAAGGGCTAAGATTCTGGAAAGCATGAAGATCATCAAGTATTCAGTTACCATGCCAGCTACTAGCAGTCCTTGAGTATTACAAGGACATGAAGACACACTGATTTACTCCTTTTGCCTCAACAACATGACTGTAGCATGAAAGAGTGGAAGCAAAAAAGCTTGAGTGTGCTAAGAAATGCCCTGGCTAGAAACTACTTTATACCTAAATCAAATTCAGGCTGTCTGACAAGGCATTCCTCCACCTCCAATACCTTATAGGGACCAGGTGTCTCCAAACAAGCATTATATTCAAGAGTGAAAGTATTTCTCTCAGGGTGAATCTGAGATCACTTTAAAAAACACATGAAGGAGGATCAGTGACTATAGAAGGCCCACCATACTTTAGACAACTTTTTTGTCCTGCTCCCCCTCAACTTAAAAGGTCATTACTTGATCCAAATGAGTATAAAGACTCTGAATGGCCCATTTTTCATCAGTGAATTTAGACTTTAGTAGGGCAGACAGAAGATACAAAGGGAACATGGGTTTTTAACCGTGTGGTGTAGCTGGTTGTATAAGAGGCTTTCAGTCTTGACCATTTAGACATAGTACACAGATGTGAATATTGCAGGGATTGCATGCTAGGGCCAGATTATGTACCTGCTGAAGAAAAAAATATGTCAGGGATTTAGGAACCAACACTTCTTGTATTCATCCTGGTAAGTCCTCTAACTGCCAAGATACAAATTTTCATGAGTGCAATTTCTCTGTCCTCCAAATACTGTATTCTATGTGTAGAATAACAAGATGAGTTCAGAGTCTATCTGAACCTACTAACTGCGAGGGCTGCTCCAAAAGTAATGCCTCATATTTTATTGTGTTGGTCCACAATGCCAGGGACAGATATTGGTGGTTTAGTGGTAGAGATTGAACCTTCCTGACGATATCCTGTTATATCTTGTTGCCATATGACAGATGGCAGCAGAGGGGCAATCTAACAGAATGGCATCTGACACGGGAATGTGGATGAAGGATAGGGGTGGAATTGAATTCCTCCATGTGGAAAAAATGACACCTATTGATATCCACTGATACATCTGAATGTTTATGGAGAGCAAGCAGTGGATATAAGCACAGCGTGACAGTGGATGGAGCATTCCAGCAGGGATGACATTAACAGTGACTCACTTCCTCTGGTACAGATCTTTCTGAGCGTGGCATGCAAGCTCTAGTTCATGGCTGCTGAAGGTGCATAGCTCATGGTGGTGACTATGCTGAAAAATATTTTTTTTGTAGCTGAGAATTTGTTCTATCAAAAAGTGTTATTGTGCTTTTTTTATGTTTTTATTTCTGTGGAAAAAAAAATAGGAGGCATCACTTTCGGAGCAAACTACATATTTTAAAAAGAGACCACAGCCGCACTTTAGGATGAAACCTATCTCCTCCGAATATGAAATGACAATGAGAGATTTCCCTCCCCAGTTCCCAAGTAAATCATAGCCTTGTAGCCAAGGAGGTGTAAGTTTGCATCCCTTGCATGTATGGAATATCCTAGAAAGGGCTCTTTCTACATAGAACTTCTCAGTGCTTTGTTATCAACTGCTAATCTCATTGTGTTTTAGAGGAAAGACTAAAATTTTGGTTTGTACTTGCTCGAATTTTATGTGCTCCAGGAAATTCCTCAGAACTGTGTATACTGAACAATGAAACAGAAGCGAAGTGTCAGATAGCCTCTCAATGCAAATATTACAGCTGCTTCTACCTGTCACAAATTTTGTTGCACACAGAAAACAATTGTTGGTCCAGGGAGGCACAGCAGTGCTATGATGCTCTTATCTGAAAGCTATTACCCCTTCCTGATTGTTTCTGTCTCTCCAAAACCCTGGGATGTATGGAAACTATTGGGCACATCTAAGGCTAGCTGAGTTGTCAGCACTTTCCCTTGAGGAACAGCAAATGATATTCAATTGATACAATTTTTCTGTCCCAGGAAGATGTTGTATGTTATTTCCTTTGTACCTGAGGACATACAGCTGAGAAGAAGCCATATGCTTTCCTTAAACAAGCATAGTTAGGAGAAACAGGATTAACATCTACTGAATAGATACTCATTATGTTAGGCTGTCTCAGATGCCTAAACTCCCAATGTATGCTGCCTTTATGTCCTCATCTCAGGTTACAGAACTGTCTTATAAAGGCTGTTCTTTCTTCTTTTGTTGTCCAGTGTGTTTAATAGAGAATAAATCCTAAATAGTAAGTATAATAATAGTAACTCTTTGTCAGGAATGCAGCTGTAGTATCTCACACTATAGTCTAAAGCAGTATCTCACTCTTTTGAAGAGATACATTGAAATGACATGCACGGGTCTAAACCAGTAGTGTATATAAAACATACTTTTTTTGCTGGATGTGAATTAAGCCCATTGCTTTTGCATAAACGCACATGCAAACTCTCCCATGTGCCCCAACAAAATGCAGATGTGGCCTCTTCACATAATAACTTCAGACTGCAACAATTTTTCTTTGAAGACAATGGTATCCTATCAAATACAGCTGTCTGAGGTTGGCCATTCTGGTTATAGGAACCATCCTAAAAATAAGCACCTGGGAAAATCTTGCAGGTATTTGACTCCATACTCCTGAGAATAATTTCATAGTTCTTCAGCTCCGTATTCCTGAGAATCATTTTTTTTTTTTCTCACAATTCTGAGGTGAGTTTTGTGTGAGGTAAAGAACACACTATTAGTTAAAAATATAATTAAATTCTTTCTTTTTTTCATTTTATTTATTTTTCTTTTTTCTTCTTATTACAAGTCTTATAAAAATCGTAAATAATTAGGGACAGATTCAATCTGGGCGAACAAGCTCCTCTGAAAGGATAACTCCCATATGGAAAATTTTGTAGTAGACTTCTACTCAGCACGGCTATTGGTGGCAGAAAAAGACTGCATGCCCTCACCCTGCAGAGATTTGGTAGAGCTTAGAGCCTATGTGAAATCCACGTGATGTTCCTCTCAGCAGTGCACTGAGCATCTTGCATCAAAGACCTCATAATTTCCTTACAGCGGGTGATTTGATACTCACAAAAAGGTTAGTTATTTTATAAGATGTTATTTTGTATGAATTCTCATTTCCTCTCCCATTTTACGTATGGAGAGACATAATAATAGAACAACTTGGCAGTGAAAGACATCCAAGAAGTGTCTTAAGGATTAAGAGGTAAAAGAGAAATTATTTTTGGTATTCAGGATATGGGAGACCATATAGAAGGCTCCCAGAAGGAGATTTGTAAAGGGAGAGAATGGGAGACTGGGCTAAAAGTACAACATAACAGCTGATGGATCAAAAGGGAGGAATTCATTTCAGAGTAATATTATGCATAAATGGTATAGAAATGAGCTGAACTATAAGGAGGTCCAAAATGGGAAGTTCCCAACAGCTGAAATGGGTAAAAATAGAAAGAAAAACGTTAGTGCTACATGTGGTGAATATGTGTTCGTGTTCCTGGCCATTTGCAGATAGCCATCTATATCAGCTCCTGACCTTTTCTGCTGTTGCTTGTCCCTGTGCCTGAGCCATCCCATTTGTCTAAATCCCATTGTTCATATGTATCTTATATATCATCTGATGTATAATTCCCTAGCAGTCATTAATCTATGTCTGGCCAGTAATGTTAGTCACCCAAACTGCTAAACTGCTCTTTTTCTTGAACTCTTGCATTTGCCTAAAAGAACAGTAAAGCAAGGAACATTGTGGAGACATTAAAGAAAAAGATGACAGAACTGGGAAATAAAGTAATGTCCAAAGCTCAGAGAAAGATGAAGAGTTAAAATATATTCTGAGACCTCTCTGTGGCCACAGAGAGAAGTATTGACCAAGCTTTATTTTTGAGACAATACCTATTGACACTCAGCTTCCACCAGTTTCTGTGGTACAAGATCAAAATCACAGAAAAGGAACAAAAAAAGAAATATTTAGAGAAAAAGGAATAAAGCATCATTTCTGGTTTGGTTTTTTTTTTTTTTGGAAAGTAGGTGTTATGAGATGAGTATGCAGTGCAGAACAAAGCAGTTCATTCTGACTGAAAATAAAAGCCTAGACTGATCCAACAGAATTTCAGTATTATTATTAATACTATTTTTTTTTTTCATTAAGTAGATTTTCCCCCTGACTACTCCTTTTGGTGCACGTTTTTAATCTTGTGGTTCCATGTGGTCTCCTAGATGAGCTGGCTACACTGAATTTATAAAATATTATTAAAAATAAGATTACCCAGGAGGAGTTTGACTAACCCTATGCTGGAGTGCAGGCCTCATGACTAGAAATATAATACAATAATTTATTTAAACACATTAAAGTGAGTACCAGACATGTTAAGCAGTTCATATGCTGATCATCAGCAACGAGCTCTGCCTTCATTAATGCAAAGCAACCAGTTTCTCAGAATCATGTGCAATGAGCATCTCTGTTACCTGCTCCCAGTGAGCCTGAGAGCCTGTGTCTTTCCATTTGCTCACTTTGGTGAATATTAGTTGGTGATTAAAACAAACAAAGAAACAAACAAAAAGAAAAGAAAAGAAAACAAAAAATAAACAACAACCAAATAGAGCCTAGCTCTTTTCATGTCATAAGAAAAGCTAACAATTCAATTCCACCAAATAGTACTGATTGCCTTCTGGCATTGGAGGGAGTAAGATTTCAGATATAAATGCCTTGCAGTGAGGTGCTTGTCATTGCTTGAAATGGAAAGATATGAAAGAAGAGAGGAGTGCTCAGACGAAAAAAAAAATGAAATAGTTTGATGAAAATGAGAAAATTTAAAGCATTTATTTGAATACTTTCAAATTTGGCATAGCTGCTAGGTAACTTTATACCGTAGCTTCCAGTTACAATAGGAAACTTTTTTGGATTAAAGACTTCTGATTCAATGTAGTTGTTTTTTTTTTATTTATTTCCACAAGCTCATTTGCTTGTGCAAGGCTTTAGTTTTGGGGTTGGCTGCACTCTGCCACAAGGTATGACTGAGGCTTGTGCAGAATCATCTCAGCTAGATTTCAAGTAATTTGCTCAGAGGTTCTTTGTGCAGCACAGAGACAATATAGAGCTCAGCAGGAGCTGTAACACCAGTCAATTTCAACCTGCCATGACTACACTGTCAGCAGCCCTCAAACCACCTACGTGAGAGCCAGCTCCAGTGTCTTTATACAGTCATTAGCTACATATTCTTTGTAGATTACCTCACATTAACTGGGTAAATCAGGACCATCTCAACTGTCTAAAGGACTTCTCATTTCTGAGCTCCTGGTTAGAGGTTTGAAATGAAATAGTGCCTGAAAATTATTCTTGTACAGTGTTAGATAAACCTGTGTGGAAATATCTCACTGCACCCCAGAGCTGACAGCAATACATGTTTCTGTTATCATCCTTAGCAGAAAGAGGCAGGGATGAATGAACACATTGTATGGACTAAACTGTAACGCTAAATGCAGAGCTGAAGAGGTTTTGTAGAATAAGGCTCACCTTCCTCCTCCAGTGTTCAGTCTGAGGACAGAGGCACTTGCTGAATGTGAGGCATACCAATCCAACAATTTTCACAGGCACTTTCAGGCACACAAAGTGCATCTTAGCACTCCCGTGAAGCACTGATAGGATTTCAACAGCATGACTCCTGTTACATTCAGCAACAGTCCCACAGCTGAAAACTCACTCACCACTTCAGAAGCTGATTACTCATTGTTTGACCTCAAACTGTGTTGATGCATATATAGGTGGCTTCAGCTGTACTTACCTTAGAGACCTCTTCTTTCTCTGACTCATTCTACAGTCACCTGGATATGACAATCACTGGAGTACTTGGCTTGTAAGTCTCCAGTGGTACACTGCAGAAGAAAGGATTTCAATTTTGGAATTTTTTTATATCCAGGTCATATTCTAACATTGTGTTTTTGCTTTCTGAAGTTAAACAAATGAAGGAAGCGGCTTAAATCTTGGTGTAAAAAATAACTTTTCTTAATGTCATTTTGTTTATTTGCATTCACATGCGTATCTACAAGTGCACTTCTGGAAATAGGAAGAACCAAGAAAACTAGGGGAAAAGTTAACTATAATGCTTTCCTGCTGATAGTGTTCAGTGTCACCTCCTTTGTGCAGAGCAGTCTACAAATATAGTTGCTATAGAATACACAAGTAGATTCCTTAGCTACTTGATAATATTTGGGCTCAGTGATATCCATGGGAATGAGATTCCTAAATAGGATTTACACAGCTAAAATCTCTGCAGATTTGGCTCTGGATCTGAATGCCTTTGTGGCTCTTAGTCTTATTCCGCTGTTCATAAACATATATTGACATCATAGAATATGATTCCGAGTATCAGATGGAACAGTGAGCACCCAAACTTGTTGCTACGTTCCTGTGTAGAGATACGGCATTCTCAGCAAGCTAAGTTATCGTATATGACAGATGAACTTTACGAGTATGTTGGTTTTAGCTTGATGAAGCAGAACAATAATTTCAGCTTTATTTGACTTTTTTCCCCAGTAAGTTGCATCAGTGCAAAGTACCATACAAATACATATCTATTTTTCAGAGGTTCTGGAAATCTCTGTCCTTACGAGATTCCCTTTTTATTATTATTTTTATAATAGATACAATTGCCATCAATGGATAATAAAAGTGATGAAAACATTGCAATGTTGGATTATGGTGAATACTTCTAAAGAACAAGGAATTTTCAGTGCACTGAGCATAGTCACATCTAGGGAGTTAGAATGATGTAATCCTCAGAAATCTCATAGAAAAGCAGTGTCCTGAATGAAAGGCATCACTCCCCAGCAGGAAGTGTCACCTGGATTTTCAAGCCTTAGTGTGACTGCATTGTCCTGGTGTCATTTATTTTGCCTCCCGTGACTGACAAATTTCCTTTGTTGAGACACACATGGGATGATGATAAAGGAAAAGCAGAGTAAAAAGCCTATTTTGCCTAAAGGTAGAAAAAAGGTGAAGGAGAAGGCTCACCTAGATACAAGCACTATGGACTACCTGTGCTCTGGATCCTGCTTTCTTACCAGTACCTTAAGCAAACTTCTTTGGATGACTCATTTAGACATTAAAAAACAAGTGTACAAGCTGCACTGTTTCCAGCTTAGCTGGAGGACTCCTGTGCCTCAGAGGAAATTTTCCAGAGCATCAAAGCCCCCTTTCTTTCTGAGGTCCTACATGCATGGTCCCTCACCACAGGACTGGTTCAGATAGCATTTGATAGCACTTCTCCAGCCCTTATCCTTCCTGTCTCACTCTGAAGAGGGAGGAAGGTAGCAGAATAAATAACTTACTTCTGTTTAATGATCATAGCAGCTATGGTGAGCCAACAGTAGTTCAGGGATGTGCCTGCAGGGACGTGAAGAGATGCAATGGCAAGCTCCTGAAGTGATAATTTGGGTTGATGTGGTACTGCAGCTTAAAAAGCAGAGTCCTCTATGGGACACAGCTGTGTCAGGTCTCATTAGAACTGAGTTGGATGTTGGAGGTTGTTTGGTTTGTTGAAGAACAAATGAATGCTCGTTTAGCTCAAGAATTTGCAACCTAGAATACAATCTTCACCAAATTCTGCTGCCCTACCCTCCTGTTCTGGGATCTGTGTTATCAGCACTCAGGTCAGTGTGCAAATCCTCATTCTGCCTTCACCTACATTTCACTGCCATCTGTCATTTAAACCTAGGTGACAAATCCCCAATCCTCAGATGAGGGGATGCCCAATTCTTAATGGGATCACTGTCCTCTCATTTTGCCCTGTGGTCTTCTGTTCTGTTCCCAGCCTGCCATTGATTCTGAGAAGCAGAACCCAGCACCTCCTTCTGCTTTCCCTTCTCAGGGTACTGCAGGGAGCAGTGAGGTACCTCTTGGCCTCCTCTTCTCCAAATTGGACAGCCCCGTGCCCACAGCCCCTCCTCACATTACCTGACTTCAGCACCATTACCAGCTCTGTTGCCATCCTCTGAATGCTTCCAAGGACTGTGACATCCTTTTTGTGTTGTGGGGAACAGAACTTCACACAATACTCAGTGCAAGGCTGCACTAACACTAAATATAGCAGGAGTATCACCTCTTTTGACTAGTAGGCTATGTTATGTTGGATGCTTCCCAAAATGCATTTTTCCAAATGCAATATTTTTCATAATATTCCTACTTTTTTAGCTATATGGTTGAAATTAATATGAACAGAAAAAGGGTGCCAGGTGCAGCCTGGACACAATGTAACAAAACCACAGAGCTGGGATAGATATGAGAATACAGATTCAATTAATTGCAGTTAGAATGATCTCCAGTGCAAAAGTATAAGTGAATCTTTTCATGAGCTTGCAAAATGAAGGAAGCTTTGGGGCCACATGTTATCAAAGCTGGAGATTACTAATCAAGAACTGTAGTTAACAGCTGGGCTGGGTTCAGCATTCATCTTTCAGCATTTACTGCTCAGCATGGGGACTCCCTCAGATGCTGAGATGGATTCATCCTCTCTGGCAGCTGACAAGGAAAAGACTCACTCCTGTCTCAGTTTCAGATGGGATGGAATGGATTTGATAGAGTGCCTGATAAGACACTATGTTTTGGTTCTAGGAGGAAAACAGTGCTGATAGCACACTGACGCTTATAGTTTTTGCTGAACAATATTATACAGAGCCAAGATTATTTGCAGCAAAGGGTCCAAGGAGCTGGGAGGGAGCAGAATTAGGACAGCTGCCTTAAACTGTACAAAGGGATATTCCATACCTGTGACATAACGCAGATGGTGGGTGTTCATCTCCCTTCTGCTTGCTGGGGCTACTTGGGCATTGGCTGGGGAGTGGTGAGCAATTGCTTGTGCATCACTTATTATATACATTCATATTATACAGATATGTGATGTCATAATTACTTTCTTTTTCCTTTTCTCTATCTTAGTAAATAGTTTTATCTCAGCCCATGAGTTTTACTTTATTTATTTATTTCTTCCCAATTCTCTCCCCAGTCCCACTGGGAATAGGTAAGGAGGGAAGAGAGGGAGTAAGCAAATGACTGTCTGCTGCTGAGCCATTAGTTGGGTTAAACCATAACTCTCCAGCCAGACAGTCATAGCTGTTCACCTTTGGTGCGGGAGCTATGAGATAGTATGACAAAGCAAATATAAGGGAGTATTCAGTATACTCAAGACTCCTTGCAAATGAGCACTGAGAACTTCCTGTGAGTGTTAACTGCCTCAAAGTCACAGGAGATGTATGTCAGGCCTGTTTAAGAAGACAGTCTATCAGAGCATCTCATTGGCAGCCTCAGCAACAGAGTCTATGAAGAACCAGGGAGAAGCAAGATGTAGGGAACGTAAATGATATCTTGGTCGCTATTCAGAATATTGAACATCTATTTTCTGGTGAATTCGTGCATTAGCTACTTGTATTTTTGTTTAATTTCCTTTTGTTTTTATTTATTTATTTATTTTTAAATAGTTTTGGCCTAAGTATACTCAAGAAACTGGCATACTCCTCATGACCTAAAAATGACTGTCAGTCTCAGATGTGCTTGAAAGGCACCTGGGCTGCCTACTTGATCATTTTAGGTGAAAAAATGATTTGATAAATAATTCATTCTTAAGTTTCTAGAGATAATAATAACTTATTTTTTAAGCTTTAGGCAATAAAATAAAATTAAATGCATTCTAAACCTTTGAAGAGTTTTAGATTATGTTCACAAACCTCGGTTATACTTCATAGATGTTTACTGCTTTTATTTTAAATGGACTAATAGATTAGAAAAATCTAGTAGAATGAAGTGTGAGTATGTGAAATGTTTCACAGAAAAAAAGCAATAGGGTGTGTGTGCCCTTTTTAAACAATCCTTCTTTAATATGTTTAATACCTACATAATTCCTTCCCTGGAATAATGACATCAACTTTTGCAGGACAGTAAGTCAATAGAAAAAAAAAAAAAAGAATAAAATTGTTGCAAACTTTGATGCTCAGTTGGTTAACTTTTATTTTCTGCTATAAATGGCCCATATTTCCCATATATATTTACTAACCTCATCACTAGCAAACTGACTTTAAGATAAAATTGGATTATTAGCTCGGAATCAATAAACTATATGAAGTGTAGTTTTTTAAGATATTTTGCTAACACCTTCTGTTTTCATATGTTTATAACTCCCCCATTACACCTTTGGTATTTAATATATATATATATAAATTATCAGGAAAAAAAATATAGTGGTAACTTACTTTTTCAAGTTAACACTTAACAGATGAAGAGAGTGGGATAGGCATGGAAAGGTAATCTCTCCAATTGTAAGTCTGAGAAGAAAGGGAGACAGGAGTGGCTGTGATGTTAAAGTGAGTGTACCCTGTACTGATGCTATAGATCGAGAGTTTCTACATCCATGCATTCATACAACACTTCTCCTAAACCCTGGAAGGATGCAGTCTATGGTATTTATTTAACAACTTCCATTGAGACCAGAATAGCTAATTCAGTGTTGGTAATGTTTTTCCTTTTGATAGATGCTTACACAATCTGTTTGGGAAAACTCACTTTCTGCTTGTTTTCAGCCACATCTGTACCAGATTGTACGGAGGCTGAGGGATCTGTACTTTTGTTTCAATGTATATTGCAACATTTTTATTGCATTCCACAGGTCCTCCAGTAAACGTTACTTGCAATATTTTTATCAACAGTTTTGGATCAGTCACAGAAACCACAATGGTAAGTGCTATGATGCCATTGGCAAGAGAACAACAATACTTAATATATGTCATGAACACAACCTGTCAATTTTTCTATTTATTGTTCAACTTGCAGGTCCTCCTGTAAATGTTACCTGCAACATATTTATCAACAGCTTTGGTTCAATAGCAGAAACTACAATGGTGAGTGGGACTGGTCATTGAAGCCATCTTGTGAAGGAGTGGGATGTGATATAGAGTAGAGATGCTCAAGATGTGGGGACATCTAATAAGTTCTTAAATTCACTAATTTCAGCTACATTAAAATAAAAGATTTATAAAATAACTTTATTTATATAAACCTACTGAACTCAACTATCAAACCTTAATATATATCTGCAGTTGCCATGCCATAGTATTGACTGTGATGGTAGTAACTACAAGCACATTCAAGGCAGTTTTCCCAGTTGCTGTTAGCACTGCAAAGGCAGAGAAGTGGCTGAGCACTGCTGTGGGTCTGCATGCCAAGAGCTCAATATTTTCAGTGGGTCTTAGAGTCCTTGCTGAATTATCTGCTGCTGCAGCATGGGTTGACAGAGGTACCAGAATTGTCTCATTTAACTCAGCTAAATCTCTGAATTTGGAAGTCACATTGGTAACTCAAGTGCACAAAATAGCTATGAGTGTACTTGATTATTTTCTGGGCCAAAATCATGCTAGAAATTGTTGGGATCGCAGATGACCCACATTTTTATTTTGACTGAATTCAAAGAACACTGTCAGCTAGTACCAAACTCAAAAATCAATTTTAATATCTAAAATGTTAAATAGTTTAAATTATCATTTCAATATCAGATCGCTTTTCTTAAAAAAAAATAATTGCTGAAGTCTAGGATTAAAGAAATAATTAGAAAAAGAATGGAAATGACAATTGTCATTTAATTTTCTTTTTTAGTCAAAGCAAAAAATGTTAAACATTCATTTTCTTTAATACTTGCTGAGGAAAAACAAATCTGAGTGTATGTTTAGGTTTTTAAACTCACTTTACAAACAGAGAATGAAAAAGAGTGATTACTTATTCAAGCATACATGCACCTGTATACTAAGAAAATTTTTTTATGGTTTTCAAATAATGTGACAAAGCTATAATAAGCACAAGGTGTATGTGTATGTGGGTTAAATCCATTCTCTGGAAGACCTTGAGACAGATCCTGGTTTTAGTTTATGTTCTTTTAGTTTCCTCTTCCATAAGCTAATCTAAAAAGACTGTTCTCACCTTTTCTGAAATTTTGCGAGAGTTATGCACATTGCCTCAGGGCACAGTGTTCAGCTATAGACACTTCTGAAACAATGGCAATGGTTTTTCACTACTCTGTTTTGTGACTATTCCTACACATTGTCCAAATCTTTTTTCTTCTTTTTTCTTATTTATTTATTTATTTTTGTCATTTAAAACCAGAGTCAATAAAGGTAGGACTGCAAGACTGATTTCTTAAAGAAAAATGAACTAATTGCCTACAATCTTAAGTTACAGCAAAGAGCTGTTTTCTATTATAAAATAAATACTGGCTTGAAATAATTGTCTTCTGAAGGAAGATATTGTGTCCAACTTAAAAACTTTATTTAATATAAAAATACTTTATTCACACGTAATTGCTTGAAAAATTATCTACAACATTAATATTTTCTAGAGGCAGAAGTCAAGTACTTACTAAAACAGGTTGCTTTCTTAAATAGTGTAGGAAAGATTCTTCTACAATTGACACAACTGCAAAAAATAGTTAAAAGTAAACAGAGAACAAGGTTTTAGAATATGTATCTGTAATTTTTAAAAACAACATAAAATAGAACTAAACCCAAGTTAAGTTTACTATGAAAACCCCCTAATCCTAATGTAATATAATTGTCAACAGACCACATTTTGAAAACTTTACTTGCCTGTGTTTAAAGAGTTTGAACAGATAGATACAGACTTTTTTATCCAGCTGTGTCTGTTGATCATAAGATGTAGAGACATTAGCATAGCTTTAAGAAGCAAAAAATCCTGCACGTCACTGGCTTTACAAGATGGCATTCAATGAAAATATTTGCACGACCTAATGCTGATTGCATTAATTAGACTCCTTCATTGCTTTGATTAAATCCCCTCATTGCATTTTACCGTCTATCAAATATGTTAATGTGCACCTTTTCAATGTTCATTAACACATTCTGCTGAAAACAGCTAAACATTCAAGTTGATAAAAACAAAGACTGTTGGCTTTCTTATTTTGCTTTGTTCATAATGCCAGAAATTGTGGAAAAAGTTCTCTTAGATGCAGTTCAGTGGCTTGGTATTGACTTTCTTAATGCTGTAACTACTTTAGTGCCTAATGTAACTAGTTTTAGGATGCTTAAAAACTGCTATGAAAGGCAGACATCAATTGCTGTTCCATCTACTTTGTTTTTCTGAAATAAATACAATTATGTGGTAAAAATGTTGGCATCCCTTGTGATAAATAATGAGCTTTGTTTGACTCCTAGGATTCTTTTTCCCTACAAAATGCTCTTGATCATTTTGACCAACAAATAAAAAATTAATTTTAAATCCTGGATTGTAAGTCAAAAAGAGACATTCCAATCTCAGAAGACAGGGTTGCTTAGTGAAATCACGTATATATACTGAAGGGACGTTGTCAAGATATAACTTTGAAGAGCTGCAACAGCTCACTGTAAACCTTGGGAGATGAAAACTTGTTTAGAGAGGCTTTCAGCAGGAGGAACATGACAAACAGGATTACAGTCCCAGAACTACTAAATTCAATAAGTTCTCAATAATGTTAGCTGGAGTACCATCTGTTTTTTTTTTTTTTTTTTTTTTTTTTTTGTTTTTTTTGTTGTTCGAATAAACACCAGGAATACATTTATCCCTGTGTGAACAGCTAGCACAACACATGCATTTTCTTCTAAAAGCTAAAACCCATTAACTGAGAAAAGAAACAGAGTAGTGTGCTGAATCTCTCCTAAGGAATCTCCACAGTTTTCATGAGTTTGGCTTCCAAAGATTTGCAGAAACAAAGGGCAAATGTGTGAGACTCCCTGTGCTATTATGTACACATAGGACAGCACCATGACTTATTTTACTTTGTTCCAAAAACAAGTTTCTTCCACATTAAAATGATGTATATTATACCAAACTAAAATATTTAAAAAGGTCAGACCAGAATTAAGACGGAATTGTTGGTAATTTTCTTCACTTATCCACTTGCCATCATTTAAAATCTAATTTGCAGAAAAAAGCAAAAGACATTCCTGTGTAACAGAATAAAGTGGTTATGCCAGTGAGCTTTATATCTATGTTTAGAAGCATTCATAAATGCAGTATTCAGCAGAAAATTCACTGCTGTTGAATATCACAGATGAGTAATCTACATCAGGCTGGGCAAAGTCCCAAAACATTCAGATGTTCAGTGTCACTAATGACCAGGATATTTTAGCTATCAGCTCTAGGAGAAGCTAAGAGCAGTTTGTACACTGATGAGCTAATTGTTAATTACAGAAATGACTAACTGTGGGGACATTATTATTGTGGTTACGCCCTATAATCAATGACTGACTATGCAGCAGGTTCTCTATTGCGAGAAATGCATCAAACTCTAGTTATGTTTTGAGTACTTGAGTTGGGAGAAAAAGAACTGCCATTCTTTCATATATTTTAGAGAGAACAGATCTTGGCTGTGGCTGCATGGATGATAGTCCCACTAGAAAACATACACTGCAAATCAATTTGTTAGATCCCAATTTGAGCAAATGAGCAATTTAAATACACAGTTTAAACTGCACAAAGAACTCGCACTGAAGTCACCAGGGATACCTTGCACACTTAGGTGTCTAGTTAAACAAACTCTTTTCTGTTATGGCTTTGAAATAAATGATTAGAACACAGTCTTTCAGTTAGCATTCATATTTAGCACTTGGAGAGAAATCGTCTCTCTGGTCAGCCACTCCTGTGTCTGCAAGACTAGCTAAGTCTGCTGTTAGCATCAGACATCTGGATGAACACCTGGGATGCTAATGTGATTGGAAGGGAAGACAGGAAGAAAGATAGATCAAAGGGGAGTAAGTCCAAAACATATCCAGAGTCAAAAAATGGAACTGAAAAGGGAGTGGGGCTTTCCAGCACCCCCTGCCACAGGAGCACCTGAAAACAACGGGCCAGAATTTTGCTGAAGGGCCAGAGGGAAAACCTGGGGGCTGCAGAGCTGATATCTCTGACTTTGCACAGCCTGAGGGGAATTAAAAAAACATTTCTCTCTACATTCTTGCAACAGAAACTTAGTGTCTGTGGATTGAGTCCCTAAATCTTCATATCGATCTAATAAAACTGCTCAGAAGAATATTTCTTCGGTGTATTAGCATTGCCCTGATCTTATGTCTTGAGAATAGAGGAAAACTCTTTATCTGAGTTGCCTTGAGCTATTGCTGGCATCAGTATTGCAACTGAGATTGAAAATGCAGGTCCACACTTCTCATTCAGAGCAGTGGTGCTGTCAGAAAAAATTTGTGGAGCAGGTGTACTTGTGGTAGTGTAGGAGTGCATTACTACAGTCCTCCCACACCTACCCTCAGGAACTCACAAAACACACTCTGCAGGCTGCCTGAGCTCCATGTTGAGATATCATCCTCAGGAGAGTTTTTCTCTGGAAGATAGTTACAATGTTAGCATAGGAAAAGTAAATTCAAAATTCTACACATGATTACATCTAACTGTGCAAACGCACATCCCTCCAGTCTGATTGTTCCACAAGCAGAGGAGGAAGAATATAATTATGGCTTTATGATGTGAAAATTATACTATACTTCCATTTTTATTTCTTATTAACATATCTTTATATATACATAAATAAACATGCATTTATAGATAGATAGTGAAGACAGAAAGAAACAAGGGTTTCAGTGCTGTTTTGTATCTAACAGCACAGTCTATGGTGAAAAACCTTTCTAAAGTGTACTGATGTGATGGCTCCATTTAACATATTTAAAACATTTAACTTATTTATGAAGGTACGTGTTAAAAAAAGATTGCATAACCCTATTGGCATTATTTATGTTTTTGGTATAATATATATCATCATATGTAAGCTCTTCGATGAATAAGGATTTTCCAGACTCGCTTTTGTTTGCTAAATCACCGACTTCTGAAGTTCATAGAAGAACATTTATTTTTAGATATTTCTTAGCAATTTGCTGACCTGACTGATTTATGATTTCTGTGTAATGGGTGAAGAAATACCTCTGCTTTCCATGGATTTTTTTACATAACTTATTTCAAATTAATATGAAAGTGAGTTGCACAACTAGTTACAGTGATTATATAGTATTATTTCATTCTCTGATAACAGCTCTTGCATTCTTTTAAGTAGAGAGAAAATCAAGTATTCCTACCTTTAAAACTGAAACTGTCTTATACAAACTTGTAAGACAGTTTCTAAGATCAGGAAACAAAGGAAAATGTGTTTAGGGTTGTTGAATTCTTGCAAGATTTGGTATTTTTTAAACTCAGTATAGTGAGTAACAATTTTATTTTCAACTGTATGAAACAATACCATCATAAAAAGTGCTATGGCTTATGACAAATAGATCCAAGCTTTTGCAAGATCTATAAAAAGTGCCCATTCTTAGGCTGCTATCTGTTCTGTCTTGCTCTGATTAGATGTTTTGATTCACATCTACCCAACAACAACAAAGAAATAATAAAACCAGCAAGAGAATACACATTACTAGTGAAATTGTGAAACATCATCCCATAGGTCTCAAAAACTGTGTTAGTTTATGTTAGGAATATTCTCTCAGGGCAGCAGCACACTTTGTCATGAAACTACTAGCTGAAAGGTGGGAACTCTAAAGGCTGGTGGGGCTCATTCCGCAACTCTAATCAGAGTGAGAATATTTGTTTACATTTCAAAGATGATAAATTCTTTGGACTATAAAGTTCAGTGGCCTATATAAACCCATGCTGGCTCACACATTTTCTAAGTCAAAAGCATGGTTTTGCCATTTTAACATACTGCAGCTACCACAAAACAAATCCTAAATGTGAGGCTTTGTACAACAGGCTGAATTATTTGCTAATGTAATTTTTCAGGTAATATAACCTATATAAATACTATTAAATATTTTACCTTTGAAGTAATAGTAGGTGCATTTTTAAGAGAGTACTCACAGAATATCTAACTATGGTAATTTAAGGTAAATATATCCTACCATTGCAAGGAAAGATAGGAGAGATTATGCTCTTACTTGCTTACTTTGGAAATTCGGGATGAGGAGAATGGGCACCAGCAGCTTTCCATTCCCTCTATTGGATTCTGGATTAGACACTAAAAGCACTTTTCACACACCCTTTTAATAGCCAGTTCTCGACATGGTGTTAATTCTGGTTCTAAATCAACCTCTATATAATTGCTGTCTTCCCAGTTGTGACTAACAGACCACTGAGCCAAAGAATGCAATTAGAACAATTTTAAGGGATGCAGGGAGGGAGGAGTGAATGAAAGAACATAGAGAGAAAAGCATATGGTAGATGGAAAAAGGATACAGACAGAAAATAAGAAGTACTGATTTAATTTCTTCTGTACAAATCTGGCTTCACTGAAATTAGCAACTGTTCATGTGTACATTACAAATAATTGATTTACATATTGGAAATAATTTATTTAAATTATCAGTTTTATAACAAATTCATTGAAACTGTGTATAGCTAACCACAGTGCTTTTTAACTTTCCAAATACCACTGAGATAATCCATAGTATTTGAAAGAGGGCTATATTTAACACTGGAAGTTGCAGTTGATATTTTCTTCATAATTGAAGTAATTTGAATTGGAAAATGTACCAGTTGTGTTTGTTTCAGTTTGACATTTAGACTGCCTTATTTTCAAATGACAACTTTTGCGTCCAAAGGATAAAACAAATGTTTGCCATAATGCTGATATAAGTCTTAAAGCATAAAAAAAGCTGAAGTGGGCTTCCAGTTTTGCTAAGTGGCTTAATAATCTTTTTACATGGCATTTCTAGGACTACAGAGTGAACATTTTTTTGCGACAGCAGTGGAATGATTCACGCCTGGCTTACAGCGAATATCCTGATGATTCCCTGGATTTGGATCCTTCCATGCTGGACTCTATTTGGAAACCAGATTTATTCTTTGCCAATGAAAAGGGAGCAAACTTCCATGATGTCACAACAGACAATAAGCTGCTAAGGATTTCTAAGACTGGAAAAGTGTTGTACAGTATCAGGTAAACCAGTTAACTTTATTTTTCTGCTCTTCATCCCATTCCTTCCTCTCACTTCCTGTATTTTTCTGGATGTAGCTAGGCTTGGAGGACATAATTTACAGATCTAATTTTTTATAGTCCTGTGTGTACAACTGAAATGAGGTTTAATCACAGCAGGATATAAGGAAAATTTACCTGTATTCCTTTGCTAAGCTTTTAGTCCTCACAAGATACTAAGTGGCACAGCAGTACTTTCTAGCTTTTCTGGAACCTTAAAGTTGTCTACTACTTTACTGATTTGTCTCAGTAATTCCCATCAGCATTATTAGCTCAAGTCGTTCTGTTACAAGTTTTAAAAAATAAAATCGGGTCTTCTGTAGTTTGTGGACTGCAATTTAAAAGTAAAGGGGAGTGTTATTTCAGATGGCTACTGAAAACCTGAAGTAAAAATAGGGATGAAACACAACAAATTTGACACACGAGTCTCAGGGTAATTGGATGTATCTATTCACAGATAAAAATAATTGGAATTATGGAAAGCCTTTTTTTTTAATGCTAAGTGCACTGAAGTGTGTGTCATGTGACTGGATTTAGGCTGAATGGATAAATGCAGTTTGACAAAATATGACTGGATATGATCTGATGAAATTGGACATACGTAAAGAATCAATTGCATTGCATAGGCATAAAAAACAGAAAATGTGCAGTATTTAACATTCAGCTTACCGTGAGCTGTTAATTTAGTATAAAAAGTCAAGGTGAAAAACAACAGTTTAGAAAGAGAATATTGTGTTGTGTGTTTTCCTAGGATGCTTCTCAGTTTGTTTCCTGTGTAGTGAAAAATTAAACATAAAATTAAACATATCTGTTTAACAGATCAGCTTAGTGAATTTGCTCTCTATTAAGAAAAATCATCTCAGAAAACAGTAGTTTCTGACCAAAAATTCTGTTTACAACTAGAATTTTCACTGAGGATGTATTATTGATCCAGGTTAAGGACAACTGAGTTCTCTAGGATGCTAAATTAATAAACTGTAACAGTACATTTCCTCCATTTACATAATTCCTTTGGAAATTCCTTGATAGGACCCTAACTATGTTTGGATGGATTAATCAGGATGGAACATAAGTGTTTATTGAGCAAGGTTTCAAATTACCACACCTGAATAGTCTGAGAAAAATAGTAGCACAGAAGAGTGAGACTAGCGCTAGCAGAGTGATAAATATGCTGTCACTTAACAAATATTTCTTGTTTCACTCTGGGAAAGAAATGAATGCAACTGTTTGTTTGAATGACATCAGACACCATCTTATTGGAGGCAACAGTGCAGCTGAATGCTGTTCTGAATACAGATGGATAATTTCTCTGACATCAGTCCATGCAG
Organism: Callipepla californica brunnescens; assembly: GCA_023055505.1. Classification (NCBI taxonomy): domain Eukaryota; kingdom Metazoa; phylum Chordata; class Aves; order Galliformes; family Odontophoridae; genus Callipepla; species Callipepla californica. The sequence continues at coordinate 131,454 of JALIRH010000126.1, forward strand.
GAAAAGTAATATTTCAAGCTGTCATACCACATTTGTAAGCAGTATACCAATGAAGGCCTAAGAAAAACAGTCTTACCTGGTGCCTCTATCATGGCATATAATTTTGAATAGTATTTTACAGTGAAGAAAACTTTCTCTAGTACTGAACTTCAAGGTTAGAATTAATTAGAAAAACTCGTTCTCTATATGCTGTTTACCAATTGCTTTTGGTTGCGCTATGCTAAAACAAACAATGTTTCAGTGATTTGTTTCAGTGCACTGAGGATGGTAAAACACTATCATTTTCACTAGCCAACAAGATGTAGCCTGACATAACGGTATTTATCTTTTACCATTTAGCATTCTCCAAATGTTTAAAACACTTTCAAAGCACATCTGAGTATTGTGGTCTGTTGTGTCATATTTCCAAATTTAGTAAAAGCAAGGGTGAATTTGTGTCATATACAAGTTAACTACTGTCTCTACTAAATGAGTTTAGAACAGCTCCCAGTAATAAACGTGTAAGTAGTAAGGTATGTGTATTGTACAACAGCACCATTCATCTTCCCTTTAGATTTCATCTGAACGTGGAAATATGCTATATTAGAGGCATGTATGGCTTATGCTGCTAAATGCCATGAGAGGCAAATTCTGCCCTTTCTGATTAGAATTTGGACCAAACATCATGGTCCTCTTTTTACTAAAAAGGGACATTTGGTGCAGGATATATGTGCTCAGGTAATTTATTGCAGGATCACTGAGGGTCTAGGCCTGTGTTCCCCCACCACAGTGCATTGTTCTTGGAATTATTCCATAGAATCAGAATCATTAAGGTTGGAAAAGACCACTAAGATCATCAACTTTCAACCCATCACCACCACACCCATTAACCCCTGTCACCCATGTCATCCCACAGTAAGCACAAGTCGCTTGCCTTTCTTTTAGTGAGGGATAAGCAATCTTTTATTCACTGGTGATGGTAGGCATGACATAGATTTCTGTCACTGTTTTCCTTACAGTAATTAGCTATCATGCTCATGCTTGCAGACTACTAAATCTATATCTTTACCTCTGGGAGCTGTTATGGAAAATAAAGCCAGAGTGGCTGATGCACTCACCTATGAATCATATAAGTAAGTTTAGGTTTCTAAACCTATTTTTAGGCATTTTCTGCATGCCTAGATGACTACTTTGGTGTTTGTTTTAATCTCAGAGATCATGGTATATATGCTATATAAAGCCTGAGGCAAGATTGGTAAGAAGAAAGAGCTTCTGAGCCTAGAATTCTTGGAAACAATTTGTTAAGGGATATGAAGAAAATGAAGGATTATGGAGCTATAGTGATTTAGGTACATTTTCACAATAAAATCTTCATTATTTTGAAGAACATTTGAAGTTTTAAGGTGGAGGATGACACTTTTGCTTCAGTTCTGGAACCTAAATAGCACACAGCCTATGCTTTTAGAGAAAACTGGTCTAAATCCTTGGGTATTGCAGAGCAACCAAAAACCTTGCGGAGGGAACTCAGTATTGCTCAACATCACAGATAAACATTTTTGTCCCTGGTGAGGTGACAACAGCTCTTAGAAGTGCATGTATTTCAGAAGTCAGCAGTTACAATAAAGTTATATTCAGCAAACAACTGCACTTCAGTCAAGATCAGTCTCAGTGGCACTCTTTGAACTGCAAAGCACTGTTAAATAACTATAGTTTTTGTTTCAAAGCTCTCTGCAGAGAGCACTCAAGAAGAGGGGTTCGTTATAGCAGTGTTCAGTATAATTGGCTTATGTTGTATATATATTGTATGCTGAAAAACAATGAGACTTTAAATCTCAGCCCACACAATGTCACCCTCCAGATGCCTGTGACTCATCCCTCTGAGCTCATAACCCTTGAATGATCTCTGCATGGGTTGGATTTTGTAGAAGGACTACAAACTCAGAAAGAATGGCAGAGCTGTGTGATGACACTGACAGTCCTGTTCTTGACACTCATATTCTGTATGACACCTGGATTTTGTACTGTGTACAGCACTGAACTGATTTTATGTTCCAGGGGCAAGAATCATATCTTCCCTGTCCTACTCTGGACAGCTGCAACACCAGCAAAATGCTAAATAACCTCACAGGAGGCTTTGCCTTCTCTTTGAGCCACACATTTGTGGTACCTGATTCCCACAAACTCATTTCAGGCTGCCAGAACATTAGCATCTGCTAAAAAGCTTATTTTAGCAAAGTGATGGAAAGTGGAAGGTATTTTTTTTCCTCTTCTGTTATATATTAATTATCTCCCTCTCCTTTTAATATTTTCAGTGCATCTTAGTCATATGATCTTGATGCAGAAAGCAGTATAATTCTACTGTAGCATTGATCCATAGCATTGCACCTGGAATATACCATCCAGGAAGGTAAAGAGGCTGGAAATTATTTTTTTTCTGCCAGCTGCTCCAGTAAGTGCCTTCTATTCCCAATAGTCTGATAAAGGAGAGGCTGTTATCTGAAATGTAGGGTCACTGCATTTAGCTGGAAAGAATTACAAAGCAGATTACTTCACATTTTTAAAATCTGTAAAGAATTTAGAAAGTGTTGCACAGTTTGACAAGAGTATCATGCAGAACTTTAGGGAGTAGATCCGAACAAATTCACAAATTATTTTTCTTCCTTATATTCCAAAAAAAAAAAAAAAAATACCTAGGAAGAAATTCCTCAAATCTTTCAGAGTGCCCTCTTTTTTTTTTTTTTTGGTCTACATTTATCTTCACACCACATTAATTTTTGCAGTAATTTAGGAAATTGCTTCACTATGGTTTCAACTCTTGACCCAGATTTAGTAGCTAAATGTTACTATTGATGAAAGCATTATCTACTAGAGAGCAGCGCTGTTTGGTTGAACACCATGAAACAGGAAATACAAGCTGTTGTGCAGCTGTGCTGGGGGTGATCTCTGGACCTCCAGGTGACAACAAGTAGCTGAGGGGATGAGCTGGCACATCCAACAGCTCTCCCCGGCTTATATAACCAAGTAGAGGTATCCCTGAAACCAACACATTTATTTGCAATACCATCTCTTGTGCCACACTACATTAAGTAACCAAAATCGAACCTCAGTTATGTGGCAGCAGTGCCAACTGACAGAACACTGTGTCTAACCTCCTTGGATCTCCACTACCCTAGGCTCCCTTTTTGGTTATATTAAAAGTTATGGTCACCATTCCTCTGATGTAAATCATCAGAAATAATATGTAGCACTTGTGTAATTCAGCTTTTCTGAGCAAAAGTCCTGTGCTTTCTAGTCCCTCTTTTCCTTATGGGGTGGAAAATTCTTCCCCTTCTCCTTTGAGAGGTTCAGGTTGGATATTAGGAAAAACTTCTTCTCATAAGGAGTGGTCAGACACTGGAATGGGCCATCCAGGAAACTAGTGCAATCACTGTCCCTAGAGGCATTCAAGAAATGTAGTCAGAAAATTGCTGGTGGTACGTGGACAGTTGGACTAGATGATCTTGGAGGTCTTTTCCAATCTATATGATACTAGGAAATGCATAGCAAATTTAAAAGAAACATAAATAACATGAGATTTCTCTTCACAATAGACTATTTGTGAGGGAAAAATTCCATAATATTCTTGAGAAAAAAAAAAAAAGAAAGTATGATAATTTCTTAGATATTTAGTGATACTGAAAAATATTTTGCCTTGTTACAGTAAATTCAGGCAAGGGTCATCTACAATAATTTCAGAGTACTGCCCATATTAGCTACCCAAAAAGGCATCTCCATTTACACTTAATGACACTGTCATGTGCAAATCACAGTATGGCACAGTTTAGCCTAACAGAGTGGTAGAAAATGTTATGTTCCACAGTACTGCTTGCATCCTGTGCTTAAATTTGATGAGTTTTATTTTGCAATCTCGTGTTGGGATTTAAGAGGATTTGGACTTTACTATCAACATTGTCTTTCCATGTGACAGATTAGCAGAGAGGGAGAAGAGAGGCTGTTACCATGATTGATATGTCTGTTTGCTAGGTAGGTACCCCTCTCCTAGCTCACATTCATATTTATTACTTCATCTCCTATCCCAACAGCACTAACATTGGTGAGGCGTGGCATTTCCCTTGGAAGTAAATCTTAATTAGCACAGGAACATTTTCATAGAACATTATTTATTACACCAATGGCAAAATAAGTCCATGCTCATTTCTCTAATCTTCTAAAAGCAAAATAAAATAAAATAAAATAAAATAAAATAAAATAAAATAAAATAAAATAAAATAAAATAAAATCTTCATATGCATTAAAGAAATTCTTCATGTTTTCTTAAGAAAATATGAGTGCTGCTCCAAAAGTAATGTCTTCTGTTTTATTATACTGGCCCACAATGTCAGAGGCAGAAGTTGGTGGTATGGCTGTAGAGGTTGAATTGCCCTGCCAATATCCTGGTACATTTCTGTTGTCATATTACAGATGGCAGTAGAGGAGCAATCAGATTCCTTCATAAAGTAAATATGGCACCCATTGACATTCATCGACACTTGCTGAATGATTCTAGAGACCAACCAGTGGATGTGAGCACAGTGAGGAGTGGGTGCATGCATTTCAGCTGTGCTGACAGCAGCAGTGAATCACCTCTGGTGGGGCAGGCTGTTACAAGCACAGTGTGCAGGCTCCTGTTTCTTGCTGATGAGAAATGGAATGGAGGTGACTTCCATGCTCATGGAAGTGACTATGTTGAAAAATAGTGTTTCGTATCTACGAATTTGCTCTATCAAATAATGTTATTGCACTCTTTTTAGCTGTTGTAATTTCCATGGAAATAAATAGGAGGCATTACTTTTGGAGTGACCTACATATATCAGTACAGTTCTGAACTAATAACTGAAATAGAGCACATATATACAGAAGTATGGGGTTTGGCTGCTATAGTGTATTACAGGCAGAAGCTAGAATCAGTAGACTTAACTGTACTGCTGACTGGGACATAGTGACTTCCCAAATTGTAAGTGCATGCTATGTGAACACAATGAGTTTGACAGATTTGTTTTCCCAATTACAATAAAAACAATGATTTCGGAGGCTAAAATAATGTACCTTTTACAGGACAACCAACCATTCTTCTTACAGCTGAACTCTATGTCTGTGAATTATTATATGCACACTTTTCACCCATCCTTTTTCTTCTTGCCCTTTCTCTTGCCTCTCCTTCCACCACCATATTTCTTCTTTTTGTGGTGTTTTAATTACATATGCTGAGATGCTTCTCATCCTTCAGGATGGTTTTAAAACACCTTCATAACTCTGACCTCCCACTGCCCACTCTTCTCTCATTTCCTCCCAGCCTACATACCAATCCATACTGAGGATCTAGCACTGTATTTCCAATACCTTTATTTTTCTGTTGTGCCTAAAGTACTTGTTTTGCATAACAAATAATAAAACCTCCTAAATAAATAATAAAGCCTAATGCAGGTATATTGTTATGCAACTAGCACAGCTATTGTCAAAATCCCATTGATCATCTTGCTTAAGGAAAGAATAATTTACATTTTAATGACACAAAATTAGTTGCATTTTCAGTTCATTGGGCATTTAAAGCAAAGTAGGGATATGAACATTATACTTGAACATGCACTGCCTCACTAATTCCTCTAATGCTGTGCATGTCCCTAGCTGACACACAAAAACACTGGCTGTGAAGTAAACACGAATACAACAGAAGAGCTACATAAACTGAAAGAAATGCCGCCAGGATAACTGGTATGAACAAATAGCTCTAAACTACTGTAAGGAAATTTAAACTGGAAGTTATAGTTGTTTCCAGTCATCTATAGTTTGAATTCCCAAGCAGTATTCCAACAGAAATAGTGATGGGCGTAGAGAAGAGCAAGATATCATTAAACAGAATCACAGAACATAATACCCTGAGTTGGAAGGGACCTACATGGGTCATTGAGTCCAACCCCTTGCTCCACACAGGAGCACTCAAGCTCAAATGCTCCTTGAGATGCGGCAGGTTGGTGCCATCAGGCCTCCACTCAGCTCCTCTGCTCTGAGCTCAGCAAACACAAGGACCTCACACACCTTGCCTTGATCAGTTTTGAAAGAGATTAGATGAAACGACTGCTTATTTTAACAGATGATCAGATTTGGTGGCCCAAAACGTACCTTCTATAGCCCTATATTCTTGTGTCTCAAATTCATGGGGCTCAAATAAGCAAAGAGAAGGCTTATTTATTTATTTATTTGTTTTATTCTTTTCCCAAGCTAAAAAAGTGGGAAAAGCTGTTGGAGACTAATTTGTACACACACAGTTGTTCTTGGCTGACAGGATTAAAAAAATATATATATACTGGCAGGGATTACTTCTGGATCCAATGGGATTACATAGCCAAGCCACACATCTGCGTACCTGCTCTCCCAGTACCTGGGTAATGGTGATGTCTGTCTTTGACTGCTGGTGACCATTTACCTATTGAACTTACATTAGAGCAGTTAAATGTTTAGCAGAAAAAGATGTAGCTGCAGGGGCTATTTCTAATTGAATGCCATAAAAAAGTGTATTTTCCTGGAACATGCTCACAGGGATCGAGGTCTTTTGTCAATTGCATTATAATCTATGACTTAAACAGGGATGTCATCATGCCAGAGGGAAAGGAATGGCATGCTAAACACACACTACAGGAAAATTAATACAGAAAATAGCAGAGCGGAAGGAGAGATTAAACTGTATTTTTAATGGAAAGGAAACAGGTGGTTACAGAATTTAGCTGTTACATGAAATCACACTTGAATTTAATTCCTCAGATTTGCTTGAACAAAAATTGGGAAATAATTTGCTGGCAACTCATGTGCTGGCATTGAGTATCCACAGACAATGCTGGCATTATAATGAGAAGTGGGATGCCCCTAATGAGAATCCACCACTCTGTTCATTTTGTGCCAGCTTCTGTTTTAAGCAGTACACGAAGCAAAGCAAAGTACTGGTGGGAGAGACAGCACGTACCTAAACAGCAGTACGTGTTACTCCAGCCTGCATCTCTTTTTACCTCAGCAGCCAAGGCTCCACATCTCCTCTAAGCTCTACTTCAGCCCATTTCCATCTGACAGAAATGAAACTGCAGAACATGACAAACATTAGAGAGGGATTCCAGGGCTCCTCAAAAATAAGGGAAAAAGCAGACAGTTTGACTGTTCCATTTAACAGGACAAAGACTGTAGGCTGTGAAAATTACCAGAATTGACATTCAAAATGATGAGTCAGGTCTCTGAAAAAATAATGAGAAGGACTACAAAATGAAAAGCCCTTTAAAAGAGGAATGTCACTGGATTTTTTTTTTTATTTTTTCGTTGTCTTTCTGATGTATGAACAGTGTGTGTGCTATCTTTTCAGGCACAGATCAAGATCCCCAGGAGAGGGGGATGGGAAGGATATAAAGAGATTTTACATTCTCCTGTCTGTTTCCGTGCCACTAGTCTGAATGGCATTTGCTCCCGTGTCATGCAATGCTGTCATGGTTGCTGTGCAACTCCATCTCCCCTGCCAGTTAATGGGGAACTTTGCCTGCTTGTGCTTAGGCAATATTTTTATGTTATTTCAACAGTTGTAAGGATCAAAAATCTAATCTTTTGAAGGAAAAAAAAAAAAAAAAAAAAAAGAAGCCAAGATGTTGTCCCACCAACTAAGCTGCAGAAGGGTGTCACTTGAAAGAATGAAGGGACAGAAATAGAAGTATAAAGTTATTTTTGATATCATGCCCACTCATGGTGAGGCTTTTGCTGCTTTTCATGTTTGTAAGGAGCCAATCATGCTTTTTTAGGAGACAGGATGGATTTGTGCCCTGATCTCTAGCACTATTCAGAATTCCAGCAGTACCTCTGTAATTTAGGAGACTGACCCCAGTATTTTCTCATTAGTAAAAATGTTACGAGGCGTCTGGTGTTCCGTAGCTCGCTCACAAACTGCCACACTTGCAGGTTTGTTTGTTCCTCTTCTTGTCAGTTAATTCCTCTTCTTGTCAGACACCTGGTGCTCAGAGATCCGGATTCACTCGTGGGATGCGGGCCTTCTTCCTGGGGGAGAGCTATTGCCTAGATCAAGTGAGGTTCTGGGGGAGTCACAGCACACCAGCTGTTAGCTGCTTGTAAGCATGAAGCGTGTTGGAGTACAGTTTAATGTTTGCTGTGGAACAGGCAATTGTAGCCTGATGAGATGAGATACTTTCTTACATTTCTGAAAAATAGACTTAAACATTGAATTATGTAACACCTAAACCCAGTTCCCTAAGGGCTTAACCCAGTACTAGCAGTTCTTTAGTTCAGTTTTACATTTCTGACCACTCAAAATATGTTTATATACATAACATTCTGAAGTAGTTTTCTAGCATTTTGGAATTATCAGAAGTAGTACTTGTGGCTGGAGCCACAGATATTCAATATTATGGTGATAAGCATTAGTATTCAAAAACTTGAAGAAAGAGATTGGAGATGATGTTGAGAATAATAATCTGCTCTCAAATATTGGACAACTGTTGATTTATCTTATTTATTTATTCAGTGCTATGAAAGGAGTCTGTTCCTGAGAAATCTCCACTGATGGAGCTACTTTGGTGATTATGTTTCAACACATGGATTGACCCCATGTTTCAGTACTCCAGAGAGAGGTGGGATTTGGCAGGAAATGGGATAAAAATAGGACAAGGAGAAAGGGAAGGGGAAAACATACAGTCATAGCTGGAGTGGGCAAAGTGTGTCCTGGAATAAGAAAAAGGGTAGGACAAGGAAGATGAAAAGGATGAAAAGTGAGCACAGGATGCTGCTGAACTTCATTGCAGTGCACATGAATACCTCTGTGTTCCCTAAGCTGCATGTGTGTGTCTGTCTTCACAGGCTTTTTCTCAGGTGATGGTGACTGGTTACCATTATTTTTAGGACATCTGTAATGTATATGCTGAGCTCTGCTGCTGGCCCACATGAGGGCCAGCTAGTTTTTTTCTGGAGAAAATATTGGCATCACAAAACATAGTGTTCAGGTGTTAAAGATCACTGGCATGGACATTTCTGATTAATAACATGCTGTCAGGATGTTTAATTTTTCCCACAGGATCCATTATTCTGGCTTCTATAGTAACATAAAGCATGGCTTTCCAAACTGCTGTCCCCCTGCTTGCAGAAGTAGGAAACAGAGACCTTTGAACAGTGCTAATAATGTATCTTTCTGAGGTGATCAGAAATGAAAGATGATGAGCTGGGGTGGGAAGAGAGATAAGCCCACAGCCAAGGCCTGAACAATTTCTCAGCATGTTCTGGTGAAACCTGGGGATGAAAGAGAAAATGTTGAGTGAAATGCTGGGTGAAGAAATCCCAGCAGTGCCCTTTGTACCTTGAAGGCATTATAGGAATCAAGAGATGTTGCTCGGAAGGTCAGATCTAGTGGATGAAAGAAACCTCAGGAAGTAGGTCCCTAGAGTATTTGAGATACAGTCCTGCCTTTCCACAGCATCATTCAGTAGTAGTTTCGTTATTATTATTATTTTGTCACAGTGCTGGCTAATTTTTCACTTTCTGCTTTCTGGCTCTGCTTCTGCATTTTTTTCTGTTCAAATTCCAGGACTCACTTCTCCCTTGACAATGGGATGGATGAGGGAAAGCAGGGAGTCACTTGGCTTCACCTGCAGGTTGTTCTGCTGGCTTTGGCACTGTGCCTGGTATGCCCCCAGCTCTGCAACTGTCTCCTGGTCCCTGTCTGTGCTGTTAAGCCCAAGAGCTCTCTCCCCACTGCATATCCTAAACCTGAGTAGGAGGGGATGGTTACAAAACACGTTATTTGTACATCTCAACTGCCTTGATAGCAGGGTGCTGAAAAATAATTGTTCTAAAGCAGTTTCTTCTGATGTATTAATGATTACAGCATTCATCAATGTAATTGCCAGTTAAAATTGCACTTTGTACCAAATCTCCAGGGGTTCCTCTTGAATTTGCTAAGTAAGTGTGAGACATTCATGATTTTTTGTTAACATTTTCTATCAATGACGTTGTTATAGGAAGTGTGGGTAGCTATACCCACCTAACCATTTCTGATCCTCTTTCCCTAATAGGGTAAATGTACAAGTAATGCCATGGCACTGGATTTGGAAAAAAAAAAAAAAAAAAAAAAAAAAAAAAACCACCAGGATCATGTTTTTACTAAAAAAGATTCAACTGCTACAAACTGACCCAGCACCATCATTTTAAATACTTCAGACTCTAATAGCTGAACATTTAGCTTGTAGTAATCTTGTTGAAAATCAGTAAGTTTATAGACGATAACAGGCAAAAAGTGCTGAGTTCAATACTTGTGCTAATTGTGGTGAAGGGGATTACAGAAGCAAATATGCCAACTATGAGTGACTACTCTGCTGTGATGAAGAACAAGTTAAAAGGGCGTGATCTCTTGTGCTAGCCTCAAAAATCATTGAATACAAGTTATTTTTCAGTTATGAGGGTAAGCAGAGAATAGTTTAGTCTTTCTGAAATACACTGCTGCTTAGGGAGAGAAAGATGTTGACCTTTGTGTGAAACAGCATAATGTTCATTTTCTCAACTCACCTCCAGATGAATTATTGACATATCCATCTAGCCACCAGAGGAGACAGATCATTTTATTCCTGGCAGGCTTGGAAGCACTTGATTACTCATGACTTTCATACTAAACACTCCTGCCCATGCATATAGTTAAACCCTGAGACATCTTGAGGGTTCTGGGGAGGAGAAAGGAGTGAAGGGGAGAGGAAATATGGTGAATGTACAGTACATGACTGACCGTCAGTGAAGTCTAAATGTTGTCTAGGCCATATCTTCTTCAGTGAACATAAGAAGATGTTATATTTTTCAGCCATTTAGGAAATCATTTGCATAAAGATGTGTTTGAAATGAACTTCAAAAATCTAACCCATTTTCAGAATATGACTGAAAAGAAGGAAGAAAATCTGGTATATCAACATTTTAGAAAAAAAACAAAAAACACAGAAGTAGTCTTTTGTCAACACTGGGGATCAGCAATTTTAATAGTTCAATCTTTAATCCAGGAAATTACCAATTAAAATGAGACTAATTAACATTTGCAGGACACTTAAAATATTAAACATAGTAAAGGGCATGTTTTCAAAGGCATTCATATTTCTACGAAATGTGCTTTTATTTCCCCCTAAATGCCTTATATTGTTAATGCTTATGCTATTTGCTCTCAAAGGTTAAGTAATAGTTTATTTACTGTGGTGGTGTAGAGAAGGACTAGTGGGTGATCTTCTTCACCTCAATGCATTTCAGTGCTATTGACAACCAATTTCTAATTTCCTGATATTGACACCTTGCACACTGAAACCTGTGTCAATAGAACAAGAATGGTACATTCTCTAGGTAGTCCATGGTTAAGCAAAAGCACAGCGATGACAAGTAGGATTTTTGATCAAAATGATTGCATGGATGGTAGGATTAAGAAGTCTAGACAGGCCATCCCAAAAAGTTCACTTGGTGAAGAAACAGACTGAAAGAGATTGAGTAAACTGTATATACTGAGAAACACGAATGACTTGAGGAGCACAAAATAACCATGGGAGACAGAGTTAAGTGAAATATGTCTCCATATAAATTACATTTGTCTTTGTGACAACACAATTTCTAGGTTAGTAGCTGGCCCATTGTTCACTGGCCTAATTAAAAATGTATTCTCATTGTAACATATTAACGCTTCAGTGTACCTTCAAGTGAGATGATTTAGTTCTTGGATTTGATGGCAAATGAACACGGAGGTTTTTATTTGTTTTCTTTGTGTTGAAGTGGTGAAGGTAATCTGAAATAATATGTGTACTGATATTATATAACATAAACCAAACTTTTTTTTCTGTGCTGTTTTCAAAGAAGAGATAGATGGTCATAATTCTGTCAATGTAATATCTTATTAAAAGCATTTTCTTCTCCCCATGGTAACAAGAAAAAAACAGTGGAGATGAAGCCTTGAAACACAGATTTCAATCAAATGTAGAAAAGTAAACTAAACCAAAAATTGTGAGAGTGAGAAAAATAAGAAAAGAAAGAAACAATAAGGGTATTCCTGTCCAAGTAAAATTATACCATATCTGGGACAAAAAAACTGAAAAATTAAGAGAAATTTAGTTTGTATGATAATATTCCTTTAGGCTTACTTTCTTATTCCTACACTCTTTATCTTTTAATGCAATGCGATTCTAGCTTTTACTGTATTGTTTGTTTGTTGTCTTTTTTTTCTTTTAATGGCTAAGGAGTAAGAAGGAAGGTTTAGAAATAGCTCTCATACACAATAAAGCACTCCCTGTTGAATAAACCCCTTGATTTTTATATTTTCTTCCTTTGCTGTTGCAAAAAAAAGCCTTAAAATGTGTGTCTCACAGTCAGCCATTTTAGGTTTTGCATTATCTAAGTTCACTGTTAAACGTAAAACATTCACTGATACATTAGTGGGGAGCATCTCTTGCTGTCTTGCTGTTCATGCCTCTGCCTCTGTTCTGTCCATCCAGTGCAGCCAGTGAGAGCCTGTTTTGCTTAAACATTCTATCTTCGCAGGCTCTCATGTACATAAAACCTAAGAGGGGATGGGCAGTCCATATTCTGAGGCTCTAAAATTTGGCCTTTATCCTTCACACTATAAATATGGGGCTTCAAATAAAATCTGTATATATCTAACAAGTGTTTTTTTTCTTTTTTTTCCCAAAATTTTAGGCTTACTTTAACCTTATCATGTCCCATGGACTTGAAGAATTTTCCTATGGATGTACAGACATGCACAATGCAGCTAGAGAGTTGTGAGTGTCCAACTGCTTTACCTAGTAAAAAAAACCAACAAGATTTTGCCATAATTTTGATGGTTTGATAATATTTACATTGCTTTATTTGTGTGGTCAGACTCAGTACTCTTTTGTAAGGGAAGTCCTGGAGGAAGAGTGCTTTAACTAAAGTGTTGTTCCTTACTCACTATGCTGTTCCACTTTCATTCTCCATCCTCTCCCATCAGGGCTGTGTCACTTCCAGGAATAACGACAGCAGTGCCATACCTGAGAAATTAATTCTCAAGAAAGTAAGAACAAGTAGGTCACAGCCAGAGATGGGTTATGTTTGATCAAGATGAGTCAGTCTTTTGAAAAATGCAGCAACATACTGCAAGAAGCAGAGGTCTGTGATTCCATAGAATTGTAGAATGATTGGAAGGGATCTTGGTGTTCAAATGATACAACCCAGAGCAGGGTGCCAGGTCTGTGTCCAGGTGACTTTTGGAAATCTCCAAGGGGGATACTCCACTGGCTTTCTGGGAAGTCTGTGCCAGTGCTCCATCACTTACACAACACAGGAGTACTGTCTGGTGTTGAGGGAACCCCATGCATGCCAGCATATGCCGGCTGCCTCTTGTCCTTTGCACTGAATTAGTATGAACCAGTACATGTCAAGCCATCTTGTTTTTTTAATTTTTATTTTGGTTTTGTTTTGTATTGTTTTATTTGTGGGGACGAGATAATAGGTTTAACTATACAAGTGTGAGCTGCAGGTTACGTCTTTGAGTCTGGACACTGACTATAGCTTATTTTGTTTGCTCGTGGTTTTGTGGCCACTGAAGTTGAAAAGAGGCTTCAGATCCCAAGCCTATCTCTAATACCATCACATCTCTCTGATACATCACAGGTTTACAAAAGCTACAGTCCCACTATCACATAGTCTGGAAATCTTGCATTTGTTCTGCTAAAACTACATAATCAAAGAATGATGAAAAGTAGCAAAATGCTGTCTGGTACATAGACATAGAAAAACACCAATTCATTTGTAAATAGTATCTTTCACAGGCCAAAAAAATTGTTCTTCATAGCAAACCAAGGCAGTACTTCAGAAGATAATTGTCACTTATTTGTTGCTCTTAGCACAGAAGTAACTAATTGCAACTGTGCTATCATTAATCACATGGATTAAAATTATAGCTAACATTTTCTGGAATAGCTGACATATTTCTGAACCGTAGTAATGCTTGTTTTCAAGGTTTCCAGTTAGTTACTATGTAATGATCTCTGATTTCTTTGTTGTAGTTGGCTACACTATGAATGATCTGATATTCGAGTGGTTGAGTGATGGACCTGTGCAAGTTGCAGAAGGTTTAACCTTGCCACAGTTCATTTTGAAAGAAGATAAAGAACTTGGTTATTGCACAAAACATTACAACACTGGTGAGCATTATTCCATTGTGTTGTTTTTTGTGTTTGTTTTTTTTTTCTTTGTGAATTTCTCTGGTAATACCAATACAATCATATTTGTTGTCAAAGTGAAATGGGTAAAGATAGGTGAAATTAAAAAAAAGAAAGCTATTTTTAAATTAAAATTGTATTCAGCCCCAAATATTTTAAATCTCAAAAATACCTCATTTTCATTTTTGTTTGCTTGTAAATTTTTTTTCCAAATCTCCTTAAACATCATTAAGGATACTCTATTATTCTAAAATATTCAAAATCTTAATGGAAAAATCTTGTAAGTTTGATTGCCTCAAAATGAAGCTTTTATAACTATTTTCTTAAATATTGGTCAATCAGTTTTAAAGTACTGATTTTTGAGCTTGATTTACTTCTTTAGTATATCAAAATGCCAATGAGGAAAAACATCATTTTTCATCAACTTTTCTATGGGGTCTAACTCAAGAGATGTATTTGAGATGGCAGTGCTTTCACTGCTGATCTGAATAGAGTCCAAACATAAAATGGTGGAAAGTTGTTTAATAATCTACTTTTATTCCCAGTTCACCTTTAGTTCACCTTTTTAAAAATTTCCTGCTTCACAAGCAGGGAGAGGCTGTTAAAATTTTGATTTAACTGCTTGGAGTCTAATTAATAAGGACAGCATTCAGAGAAGAGTTTTCTGGATACTTCCTGGGATTAGATATAATCCCTGTCATCTAAAATAGGTTGTGTTTTTTTTTTTTTCATTATTTCAGCATAAGAGCCAATCTGCTTACATCAAAGACATTTGTTTTACTCCGTGAAATAACGCATGAGATGTTCTTCCCCCATCAAAAATATGGTCACATTCCTTTCTTATGAAAAGAAAATTACGGTCTTTAGTTTTTATAAATGCTACTTCTTATTTTGGGGATTAAAGTGAGAAGAAAGAATTTTTTTTAATTCCACAGTCCAAGATATGTGGAAATCAGAACTGTTATTCCTGATGGATTTTTTTTTTTCATACATCAAAGGGATAATCAGGAGTAAATTCTAATCAACATAATTTGAGCACGTGTAATATGGCCATTCCAAACTTTAGCTATCTCCTGCCCCATGACTCAAACTCTGAGCAAATCTGCTTTTCTACTTGCTGACTCGCAGGTAGCTATTTTGCAGGGTTAAATAAGTAAGAGAGGAAGGGGAATATGGGCAATAGCCTTCTTGTGTACTCATTGAGATGACCCACAAATGATAAAAATGCCAATTAGTAGCTCCCAGTTCATGTGTTTGAACAAAGTATCTGTGTAACTACCAACAGTTCAAAGTATGTACCCTGGAAAAGGGAAACAAAAAGCAGGATTCACGCAAAAGAAAAACCTACATGCATTTGCATTGCTGCCTTATCTGAAGAATGCTCCTTCAGCTTTGGGGAGAAATCAAAATATGGATGAAAGCTGCATTATTTAGCTTTCTCCTCGCACCGAAGCTGCAAGGAGTTCTGCCCAGATTGTCCCATTGGAATGTGGAGAGTTTAGCTACTCTAACACCATCACCACCACAGGTAGAACCCCATCTTTTAAAAACCCAGAATCTTTCTGTTTTGGCACAGTCCTGATGTATCACCGCACAGGTCTCAGAGTCTGAGTCTGTTTTTGGGATGACAGGTCAGGTCACTGATATCACAGCTTCTGTCTTGCCAGATTATTCAGTTTTTCTCTCCTCCTCAATTTGCCACGTTGCCACTATGTTGTACTTTGTGCCAACTCTCACATCTATTTGAACTTGCCATTCAGCTTTGTAGACCAGCAGAAAAGTACGTGTTTACCACACCAAATGAGAAAAATTCTCCTTTCACCCACAAAGAATGTGGAAAAACAATGCATCTCAGTACTTTTGACCAACAAACACATCAGAGGGTCTTTGAAACAGTTAGCACGATGTTCCACAAATGACAGGCATTCTTGTATTTGGGTTAGTCAGCCTGGAGTGAGAGCCTTCACGTAATCAAAACCCCAGCCAAGGTACACTGATTTGAAGAGCTGCAAAAAGTGATTGACCCAATGGCTGGCAAGTTGTTGCAGATAAGGGCATTGCATTCCCCATGCCATGTCTACCTGTACTGTCTTAGCTTCTGTCCTCCTCTACCCAAGCAGAATATGTATTTATTGTTTGAAGAATCACGTCCCACGAGAGATTGTTGGGGAATTCCTGGAGTTTGATTTTTGGTGAAAGTGATCTTTGAATTGATTCTGCCATGAGTTAACCTACAGGCACAAGTAAACAATGTGATTAGAATGAAAAGAAGTTTAATCCACCATAGGACATTAAGATGAACTTTTTACAATTTGTCTAATTACAAATTTGCTTTATCTAATGTAATTAAAAGAGCAAAATGCTGTCATCTTTTAACACTTTGTATTTGAGCAAAATATTTTTTTTTTAAATTCTGAGAAGAAAAACAGCATTATATTTTCTTTCTGTACAAATACTTTCTCAGTTAAAGAATTGAGTACAGTCTGTTTCAGGGACTCCATGTGCCTCCCACTCTTGAGCACAAGTGGCTGACTTGTAGCTTTAGGTTATGAAACAGGCTTCACATGTAGTTAATGTTCAGAAAGCAAGATAAAACTGTGCAAAAAGCATTTATGAAAGTAATTTCATGTTCTAGGAAAGTTTACATGCATTGAAGTCAAGTTTCATTTGGAGCGTCAGATGGGATACTATTTAATCCAGATGTACATTCCTAGTCTGCTGATTGTCATTTTGTCCTGGGTTTCTTTCTGGATCAACATGGATGCTGCTCCAGCAAGAGTTGCACTGGGTATCACTACAGTTTTGACAATGACCACTCAAAGTTCAGGATCAAGAGCTTCCCTTCCAAAAGTAAGTGAGGAAATTGTTTTGTACCACTGGTTTGTTATTACAAAGAAAAATTATGGTACTTGTGGAGTTTTTAAAGATCTGTGTAAGAATGTGTCTAGTGAGAATTACTGAGAAAGTGGTATCAGTGTGAAGCTAAATTATTGCAATACCCTTGCATTTGGATTTGAGTTTTCTGTTGGTTTATGGGATTATCAGAGGGCTCAAAGCTATAGATTTTTAATGAGTTACTGCTAGCTTTGACACTTAGACATCAGCATGGAGAATGTAGACTTTCTGAAGTATTTAGGTGCCTGACTGATTTTCTGAAACCACTTTTCTGAAAACTGGACATTTTTTCTGGCTGGGGACTTTATAAAATCTGCCTTGTCTTTTCTGGACTGTTAGACTCCCAGGTATCATGACATGGCTAGATATGATTCTCAGTCAGATGGGTATATATACATACGTATGTATAAAATACATATTTGTGACATGTATACTCCTAGAAGTTATCTCTGGAGACATCTTTCTCTGCTTCGTGGTAGAATCAGTCCATGTTCTTATTCAAGTGGTGCCTGATGTCCTTTATCCAATCTACACACAAAAATATCCTCTCACCTGAATTTTGTGGTCTTTTTAATCCAGAGCAGCTGCTGTAGATGGGAAGAAAGATTATGGATTATATTATTTGATTAGACAACATGAAAACACTTTTCAGCATGGGGACGTCTTTAATGGTTCTGTTAATAGCATTCCCAGCAGAATTTGTTTTGCATGCTCAGGTTTTCTGGAAGAGAACTCAAAGGTAGATTGGTTAACAATGGTCTGTGGAGTCATGAGATATGATCCCTGTAGAATCCTCTTTACAGCTGCCCAGAATCACAAGGACTGGGATCATAAAACTGTGCTAACAGCAACAAAAGCACAAATGTTAAATGTTTATGTAGTATATGATCCATTCCAAAAAGCATGTTGTGTTTTGTTCTGCTTTACCCTCGGTATCATA
Source organism: Callipepla californica brunnescens (assembly GCA_023055505.1). Lineage (NCBI taxonomy): Eukaryota > Metazoa > Chordata > Aves > Galliformes > Odontophoridae > Callipepla > Callipepla californica. The sequence continues at coordinate 149,499 of JALIRH010000126.1, forward strand.
TTCAGTCTCATTTCAAATACTGTAATTTGTTGAAATTGAGCATATAGAGAGCAGCTTTAAAAACTGCACAGATTGTGTTACTCTTCTGTTGGTAATGAGAAAGTATCACTTAAAAATCTAGTGACTACAACAGTTGGTTCAGCTTCACTTGTTCACTTGGAACTGTGTATAATTTTCCATGAAAATTAAAAAAATTTCATATATTAACACAGAATTTTAAATGGATAATTTCTTAACATTTGTTTAGTCAATATTACCAAACGAACACTCGGAGAAGAAAGTCAACAAAGAGATAATCTTGGCAAGAGCCTTGCAGGCTCTGTAGATAGTAATCTCTTAGTCACTGAAGAATGTGTCTACGTGGTACAGCGCAGTTCCATACTGATATATTCCAGCTTTCTTCCAATTTAACTGACTTGAGATTAGAAGTGGTACAGTTGCTGTAGTAAAGCTTTCCACCCACATTTCCAGCAGAGCAAACGTAACCTACCAAGAAGTTCTGCAATGATAGCATGTTCATAAAGATAATGCTTAGAAAGACTAAATGCCGTTAGATGCCTTTGATCCAGATGAAATATTCACCCTTTCTGAATTCTGCCTTTTTTGATTTGAAAAGCACTTGCTTGATAAACTTCAGGGCTTCTTCTGAGTAGAAGAAATGCAAAGATCCAGATTATATTGACTGTAGCAGATTGATTATTGGAGAGGTTCTTCTCTAGCTTCAAGATTAAATAGATTTATCTTACCTGTCAGAGGTGACACTCAGGCCCTATCCCATCCTCTCCTAGTATCCTCTGCTGTCCCTTTGTCAGAAGTCAGACACTAAGGGCATGTACCCCACCAGAGAGCCCAGCATATTTATTTAAGTGAGGCTGCACTTCATTGCATTGCCACCGTGTGAATTTAACTGAGCTGTGTCTGAAGAACCAGGGGACTGACATGAACCAATATGCTTCAGAACAGGCTTTCTGTTTAAGCAGTACACTCATGTTTGTACACAGGTCCCTGTCAGCAGTATCCTATTCTTTACAAAAGGAAGAAGAAAGTTTTTCTTGCTGTTGCTATTGCAAGAACACATTAATTTTAAATCCTCATCCTTGGCTTAGTATAAAAATTGTATTTCTTAATAAAACCTGTCCAGCTGAAATGCATTTAGAAATAAAAATATGAAAATAATTGCTTCAAATCAGTGCTGAACCCAAAGTCCCAAAATGGCTCTTTAAAAGCAGTGTTTATCTAAGTCCTGTCTACATATTGCCAAGATGCAGGAAGTTAGGCTGTCAATAAAACATTCATTTTAAAATTGCTCCAAGCATGAATATCTAAGAGAATCAGACATGACAGGAGAGTTATTTTTGCAGGAGTACTGAAAAAAACAGATGCAGATATGCTTTGTTAGATGAGCATTAGATTTGAATACAGTAGTTGTGTTTTTCTCCATCCTTCCTCGTGCCCTATTCTTATTGACACAATTAACACATATTCATAGAACTTACATTTACCTGTAATTCATCCACTGGCTCATGCCAAGTGGATAAATTAAGAGTATTCTTTCTTCTTTATTCTTAACTATTTTATTAGAACTTTAACAAAAACAAATAAGCAAAGAAATAAAACAAAAGCAAAGAATCAACATCTACAAATTTTGATGAGGAATAATTCTTTTCATACAAAAAATAAAATAAAATAAAATAAAATAAAATAAAATAAAATAAAATAAAATAAAATAAAATACAAGAAGAATTGTGCTGAGAAGAATCCTACTTAGGTTTTTTTTTTTTTTTATCAGTTTCCTAGTTACTATCTAAATGATGTAAGTGGTACATTTTAGAAGTTATTGCCTACATATTGTTCTCAACCTTAATATGAGATGACATGATAAGTTCTATTTGCTTGAAATCATTATTTTTCATATTAAAAACCAATATTCATTTTGATGCACAGTTTTTCATAATGGTAGGCCACAGCAACACTGACATTAGGCTTTGAGATACTGAAAATAAACATGAATTTGAGACTGATGAAAAGAAAGAAGCTAAAAGTAAATGAGAGAATGAAAATACAAGGATGGTTGCAAAAGTGATGCCTCCTGCTTTACTATGTTGACCCACAACATCAGAGGCAGATGTTGTTGGTATGACAGTACAAGCTGAGATGTCCCAACAATATCCCATTGCATGTTGTTGCCGTGTGACAAATGGCAGCAAAGGGGCAGTCTGATAGGACAACATCTGACATGGAAGCAAAGATGCATCATTGAATTCTTCCATGAAGAAAATTGACACTCACTGACGTTCACTGACATTTACTGAATGTTTCTGGAGACCAACCAGTCGATGTGAGCATAGTGAGGAGTGGGCAGTGAGTTTCAGAAGTGCTGACAGTGACACTGGGTCAGCTCCACTGGTACAGATCATTACAAGCATGGCATGATGGCTCTTGTTCATCACTGGTGAAAATGCATAGCTCATGGTGGTGACTATGTTGAAAAATAGTGTTTTGTATCTGAGATTTTTCTCTGTCAAATAGCACTATTGTACTCTTTTTAGCTGTTGTACTTTCCATGAAAATAAATTGGAGGCACTAATATCGCAGAAACTTATGTAATTCCAGCTGGTGTTTGTGTTTTCTACACTTAAGAGAAATATCTAGATAGCTTCTTTCAAAAGAAATGTGATTATATTTCTCTAGGAAATTTTTGTAGTCCTTCTGTGGAGTTATTATCTTCAAAGTATTTGTAATTCTGCCTACAAATACAGGGTCAAATTCTGATAACAACAGAACACTAGTGAAGAAATCAATACTTTTTTTTTTTTTTTTTTTTTTCATTTACTTCTCTACAAAGTTGACTTCTTTCTTACAAAAGACAGAAATAAATCATCCAAGAGTTTAGAGCTTCAGCATAGCTGCTGATGTAGGAGGCAAGAGCCTGCAGTGCATGTTTCAGAAAACATAAATGTTCTTTTCTACTCTTTATCATAAATTGAACAATGTCAAGTCCTGCTTCCTTCATAGGGATGAAATATTGATCTTCTATACAAGGAATAGCTGCAGAGAAGTATTCACCATGGTCTCAACCTCTTTTATAGCAACGAGGTTATTCTGTCTTTATTACGGAAAACTGGTGAGCTTTCATGTGGCCCGAGTTACCATCAGTGAACAAGTTAGAGGGTGATAAATCAATCTAGAAAGCAGAAGGTTAATACCTTCCCTCCAATTGGTCAATCCAATGCTGAGAAATCCAGGAACACTGATCAAAAATGGTGTGGTTCCTCCAGCCAATTCCCCTTCCTCCAAATTCATGTTTATAAGCCTTTCACGTATCTGATAGTCTGTGTCTGGATTCCTCTGCTCACACCACCATTTTCCACCTAGAAAGCTGGCTAGATTAATACTTGTGCAGTAACTTTTGCTGATTGACCAGATGAGAAGAACTCCTGGATGGTGGTTATCAACTTGGCTGTGTGTTCACAATGAGGCCCTAGAGAAAGTCTGAGCTTTGTATGCAAATCCTGTGCATGATCCCTGGAGTTGCCTTGCATCTGAGCTCTGATTAGACTTCATCTCTGCAAAGAAATCTGCCACACATTCATGCAATATTCTGCACATGCTTGAATACCATGTTTTCTGGAAGTACCTGACCCACTTTGTGAACATGGGGACCTGAACTTTTCAGAGCATGATCTGAATAACTTCTGGGCATCACAAAAGAGATTAAGAATAAGCTCTTGCATTTTTTTTTATACTCCCAGAAGTGTATAAGCTCTCTGAGTAATGGGGAGCATATTTGTATAGTAAGCATAAAATTGGTGAGAAATATGAGAAAGTATCTTTTTATTTGTTCAGAGCACTGGGTAACTATTCTCTTTCTATTCCATTTATTTTTAAGCAGCTTCCCTTTTTTTGAGTCAACAGAATCAAGAGTTTTAAACAATTTCATTTAAAAAGCATTGGGAAGAATAAGTTCTCTGCTATGCTAGTAATTGGATATTTTTCAAATTGCTTTCTTCTTAAAACAAATATATAAACCAACAGTAGCAACAACAGTCCAAGAAAGTGAATTACTTTTTATGCCATAAAGGAAAACATTTGAGGATACTTTAAGTCAAGTAAATGAAAGCAGCTTCATTTTATGAAGTTGTATCATGTTTGTATTGTGTTTCTTTAATAAGTAGTACTTTATGAATGCATGTTCCTTCCCTAGGCAGCAATCGGTGTAGAAAAAAATATCATTCAAAACTCTCTGAAACCACTGGGAGGCCTTCCATTCACTTCTTTTTGCTTCAGATCACTGAGTGCATTACCAATTGTAATAAAAGCACTGTATTCTAATAGGTGCAGAGACCTGTGAAACCAAAGGCAATGAAGTCCATTCCCTTTGGCAGTAAATTATTGCTTTATATGCCGTTCACTACTCCTGGCATTTTTGGAGTCTTTGGAGTCTTTTCAAGATTCTTTGGCTTCTGGCAGATAAGTCTCAGAAAAGTAACCTCTCATTTATTGAATGCCAAAAGTTATCAAGTAAAGAAATTCCAAGACTACATCACTTCTATTTTGAAGTAAAGTTAAAATAATGACTTAGTAGAAAAAGAAAAAAAAAATAAAATGCGGGGGAACAAATGAGGAGAAACAACAGTAAAAAAAAGGAATGAATGCTCTTAGAAATTATATTATCCTGTGTTCTTTTGCTGTCTATGGGGATAACTTGCATTTTCATGTAAAAAAAAAACAACAACCAACACCTTTTGGTGCAGCAGTATACTAAGAAACAATAATAAACTGAATGGAAGGAGCTTTTAACAGGTTGTTTTTCTCTAGTTTCAGGATCTGAGGAGGAAATTCAGGAGTAATTAAATGATCATGAGATATGTTAATTGGTTCTTGGCTCATATGAGTGTCTGAGTGCTTGACTTACTGCTTAAACAATTAGGCCAACCTTATTAGTTATTTACTCAATCCTGTTGGATGCCTGATGGTCTTAAAACAGTGCCGTGGTATTTAATATGTCTGCTTTATGTCACATATTTATCATTTCTGATGGGGAAACTACAAACAAATTTCAGCTTTTTAAAAATTTGTTTGAGGATCTTGAGTGGATTTAGCAAGAAGTTCTCAGAGGACAAAGAATCATAGAATGGTTTGGGTCAGAAGGAACCTTTAAGATCATCTAGTTCCAACCCCTCTGCGATAGGCAGGGATACCTCCCACTAAACCAGATTGCTCAAAGCCCCATCCAGCTTGGCCTTGAATGCTTCCAGGGTGGGATCTTCCACAACCTCTCTGGGTAACCTGTTCCAGTGCTTCACCACCTTCACTATGGGAATTTCTATTATCTAGTCTAACAATCAGCTGTCAGTTTTCTTCCCTGCAATAAAATGTTTCTTATTATCTAAGTCCTTTGGAAGTCAGGCTGCTAACCATAGGATAACCATAGTCGGCTAACCATGAGGATCTGCTCTTCAGTCATGTGTCTACATGGAAATCACTTAGTTTGGTCATTTGCAATGTTCTTTTACAACTTTCTGTTCTCTCTCCATTACAGTCTTACTGTGTAATATATATTCTTCCTTCTTTTATGTATATTAAGAGAATCATGAATGCTGCTTTAGCTATCCTTTTTTTCTTTTTATTTTTTTCTGAGCTTGGCAAAACTGGATGAAATTAAATCTTGTATTCAGACAGTATTTTCAATATCCTTTGTTATCCCATACAGTATTTGAATTTGGATGCAAAGTTGCATTCTGTACTATTTAACGAAAGAACTCACATAGGCTGAAGCTCTTTTTCATCAAAACAAATGTTCAAAAATAAAACAACAGCCATACAATAATATGTGTTTGCTTGCTGTGACTTATAGTCCCTAAATACAGTTCTGTGTACTAAAAAAGTCAATCCTACAGACTACTATAAATTCCTGTCAAATTGTTTAAAAAGACCTGCTCACACCCTGTGGCTCAAAAGAAGTGTTTTCTGATACTCTTCTACATTTTCATGTCATTTTTCTTTCTTTTTTCCACTTATATTTTCATATCAATAGTTTCTTTCTCAATATATATTTATTTGTGCTTGAGTGCAAGAGGGAGTGTGAACTGCAAGGGAAGATGTGATACAAGGAGTTGATAGGAGGTGATATACCAGAAAGTGGACATGCTAATCTCAGCCTGATATTAAATCCTTGGGTCTGATGAAAATTCTCTGCTTCTTCCACCCATGTCAGTTTGTAAAGAACATTTTCCCTTCCTTCAGAGCTTGCTTCTTTGAGATGTAGGTAGATACTTGCATGGTCAGTCTGTGAAGTTACAACTTCACTAAGAGAAGTACCTCAATTAAAGCTGTAAGTGTATGAGTGTTGGCACAGATGCATGTGTTGTGATCATGCATTCTTCATGGGAAGAAAATTTTTGTTCCATTCCACAACGATTTCCAATTCTGTGAAACCGGAGACTGGGGACTGCTGCGAGGCTAAGACAAAAACAGCAGCACCTGTGCTTCTTGTGAGAATAGCAGGAGGAAGAAGGATCGAGATGTTACCCAGAGCACCTGGAAAAAAACATAACTCTCTTTCTCTTGGCCACAGAGAAAAGATGTACTGGTCAATCCCTAGGTCTTAAAGTGTTTATACATCATTTCTAGTGAAGTTTGTGTGGCCTTTGATTCTGGGCAAAGCCAACCAAGGAGATACTGACTGGATAAATGTTAATGCATTAAGTTCAGTAACAGATTTTACTCTGTGAAGGTCAAAAATAAAAGACTGAGTAAATCAGTCACTTTTTCCTTTGTATTAATCTTAAATTCATAAATTACTTTCCTGTGTAGTGAAGACGGTGGTATTTACTGTACTACAAAAACAGTAGTCACCAACATGCGTGACAGAAAAAATATGCAATGTGTTAGAATACCTCTGGGACATAGTTTGAGTACTCCTGGCATTTCCTGGGGAGGTTTTATAATGCAGTCATCTGGGAGGGCTAGTGTTGAGCAGTGCCAGTTTCATGCATCAGAGAAGAGCTGGAGTTGCTGCGTGCATCACTCTGCTGGTTGTTTCATAACCTTGGTATGGAGCAGGGGCTCTCCGGCTTTGTTCCTGTACCCTCCAGGACCTTCTAGCAGCTTTTAGCAACTCTCTGAGGAGTGTACAGTGCCGCTCTTTCGCACAGATAAGCACTGCAAGCCTGCTCTGAGGCAGTGACATGCACAACTGTGTCTCATTCATTTCAGATCATCTCAAGCCTTGACTCTATTAGATCATCTAGAAGTACTGCTTATGAAAATCTTCTGTTAGAATTCAATTTGAAATAGTGTTATTGGTCCTCTGGACCCTGTGTACCATCCAGTCTGAATATGACTTCAAACTACATGCTGCTGTATTTTTGCTGGGCCATTGACTTCTTAGTCTCCCAAAGTTTTCTTTGTATTGTAGTATAACTGTAAAAGCTTGAATTAAAGGTCAGCCTTTCATCTGGGAAATGTTTTTATTTGGGAAAAATACATTAGGACACTAGGAAATATTTCTTCTCCAAAAGAGTGGTAAGGCAGTGGCACAGGCTGCCCAGGGAGATGATGGAGTCACTGTCCCTGGGGATGTTCAAGCTATGTAGATGTGGCACTGAGGGACATAGAATGCAGTGGTGAGTATGGACTGATGATTGGACTAGATGACCTTAGAGGTCTTTTCCAACCTCAGTGAGGCTATGATTCTACTTTACTTCATGGATGCAACAAGCCTCTACAGGAGGGGGAATTAAATGACTTAGTATCTTCTTTTTACACCTGTGATGTATGGAGGCTATGACTTTAATTTGCAAGTAGTGAGGTACATATTCTTTGTCATGGTAATACCAGTTTTTGAAATGAAACAATTTTAAACTAGCCACTGGCAACAGAAGTGTATAATTTGTTTTTAAAGCATAGAAATACAGTCTTGCATGCTAGAATACGTCATTATTCACAGATCCTTAGTAGTAAAGTTAAAAACCTTGATGAAGAAGCCTCTTCTCCTTATTTCTTCTTACTAGAAGCCTAGAAGGGTTAATTGGAATGTCTTATCTCAAAGACCAGGGAGTATGAGAGCAGAGCTTTTATCCACAGTGGCTTTACCCAGAGTTAGACATACCTGTTTGTGAGAAGTAGGTAGTGTGTTGTTTTTCCCTATTCTACCAAAGTTAGGAAGAAAAGACAACATATAATGAATGTTTGTCTCTACACGCTTTCATAGAAGTAATAGCACAGGTTATATTATAAATAATTATCAATAAGGACACTATTATAATGAGAACATATCAGTATCTGTCATATGCAGGAGAAAACATTTATGAAAAATGGTTTGCTAAGACATTAAAAAATCATTTAAAGTATTTAATTGATATAGATGATTTCATTTTTTAATCTCTGTTCTGCAGAAGAACATGATCCTTTTTGTGTTTAATGGTAATCAGTTCACTTTAGGGGCTTTTGTACTTAAATTTGATGAAGAGTGCTACATTTCAAATGTATCTGCAGTCATGAGGTATTGATTCATTTATGGGGCATAAGCAACTTAAAAATACCTCTTAATTTTCCATGTCAAAGTTCACTAACAGCGATGGGAGTAACACATACCTAATCTGTGTTGATTGAGTATGCTCTGTGAATCAAAAAGCGGATGAAAGTTTAAGATTGGGAAGGAAAAAAACACAGTTAAGGAACTTAAGAAACCCAAATGTCAGGATTATGATAAAAACTATTAGAGTAGAACAGTGCATTTTGCTGCTTTCCCAAACAGTCAAATTGTTTGGATGCTTTTGAAAGAAGCTTAGTTGTCTGACAGGATTTATTTTACGAGATGTTGACTATTCCACTGTCTCTTGAATCTCCTTGCAGAATCAGAATCAGAATGAAAACGAAATGCTGTCATTGAGAATGACTTGAATTGAAACATTTAGAAACTCAGATATTACTGCTGCTGTTATTTCTTACCAGGGCTCCCCAAAGTCAAAGATGACAGGGTTATGCCTCAAAGAAAACAGCACAGAACAAATTAGATATGCATATATATCTATCCCTGGATACGAAAACAAAGATAACCTTGCTTTCATGTTTCACAAAATAGCAATGTGGTCTTTTTTACATCTTGTTTTCTTTATCTGTCCCATCTAGCAACTGGGAAGAATAATGCATAATTATTCTCTTAATTGGTTACTTATTCTCACTAAATTATTCTGTCTAAAGTTGGTATTTTTGTCATTCACTACTAATGGTGCAGTGTTGACTTACAAGTGAGTAACATTATCTTTTTGATAAAGAAGTTATAATTTTTTACTTTTTACAGTACTCCAATGCTCCATTAGAAAGGGAATAAACATGACATTGTTTGAACTCAAAGTATTATATGCCAAATACCATGTTTAGAGGTGACCTCTTATCTCTTTCTACATCAACTGGAACAGGAGACAGATGTTTTGCAACCAGTCAGAAAGTTTTTGCTAACACATGAGCAAGACACAGCAAGACTGCCTTTGTAAAGGATTTCATGTTGAATTTTTTAAAGGTAAAGAGGTCTCAGTGAGAGCAGCTGTAAGAGTTGATTAGCTTCTTACATTTGTGAGTAAAAGCCTTTCCCAAATTGAAATACACATCTAATTAAAAGATGGGTGATTGCCTGAACGTGAGTAATGCACTTTGTGGAAAGTCATTTGACCGGTTTTGTTCATGATTTCCACAATGATGCATGACTTCTTCCAGATGCATTTCCATCTTAGTTAAGAAAAGGCAGCCTGAAAAGCAGCTTCTGATCACAGAATGCAAACTTCTCTTGTCCAGATCCTTTGTCTGTCATCTCTGAAACAGGCTTTTAAAATATATTCTTGCCAGTGCTGTACATTGGACTCATGATTTTTTTTTTTTTAATTCATAATTCTTTGAGAAGTCATTCTAAAAGACAACTGAAAGTCACCCTGAAGAGAGAATGAAAATGAATTTTCAGTGATAATATCTTTGGCTAAAACCAAATTGAGATATTTTCAGCTTCAAGAAAAAATATCTATCTTCCCTGTTCCTCTTTGTCTATGTCGTATACATTGTATTAGGCTCGTGCAGCAGCAGTGATATGCATTTTAGATGGGGCTGGGCATATTCTCTGTGGAACCGACTCCTGTTTAAAAATATATATATATCCCTTGAAGCTATGCTGAAGGTACTTAAAAGTTTTCCAAGATATTGCTGCTGACTTCCAATGACCATTGCTGGATTTATCCACAGCACATTTTTTTCATTTTGAAACTGCCTTGTTACTTGGAAATCAAAAGCTCACCAATCTCTAAATGTCACATAATGGTGACATGAGCATGAAAATGATGAAAGTGGTTCAGCTGATGTAGTTTAATAAAATAAAATTTGTGATTTGTGACTTTTTCTGCATTTTCATTTTTATTCTAATTCAGAAAACTTTTCTAAAACCTTAAAAATCCCAAGGATGAGAAAACCACATTCATTCAGATCTATCATTTAGTAAGATACTCATAGGCACTTTTCAAGTTTATTTAGTAATATTAATTAATATTAAGGCTTCAGAGGAAAACTGTTCTAATTAAAACTTTACTTCAGCCACAGGAGTAGGCTCATGTACTGACATGTTCTGAGCAATATCACTCTCCCTGTTAGTGAGCTTCTGCCATGCCTGCTGTAGCCGGTATGTGAAACTGCAAGTTACCAGTTGTTTCTCTTTAGATATGTTTTATGGAGTTCTAGAAATCACAGTGTTTTCATTTCCAAGTTCAGAAGGTAAAAAGTGAAAGAACAACCATTTAAGATAACCATTTAGGTGCGTGTTTTTTTGAAATCTGATTGCTGGGTTCTACAGATGCTGTATATTGGTTCAAGGATATTTTAAAGAATGGAGCCCAGCCTTGTTTTGAAAATGATGCTTGGATGTTTATTTCAGCCACACAGATACTTCTACTGTTTAAGATAAATATATTTAGAGACTGTGGATGCTCTGGCTTTACCTTCGAGAGAGTGTTTCTTGCTGTGCATTTCTGTTTTGGTCCACAAAGTCTTCTCAGATCCAATGTCTGTTCTCATTTAAGATGAAAGTGAGCAATCCTGTGGTATCTTTTTTTCTGTTGTTGATTGTTTGTTTGGTACGTCATACAGACTGAGTTTCTTATGTCTCTCACTTGTAAAATGTTTTCTTCAGCTTTCAACCTTGCTTCTTCTTCATTGTGACAACATATAATATTAAATATAGCAACCATAACTACACTACTGTGGAAGCCCTTAATATAGCTTTCCTCCTCCTCCCTGTTCTGTTTATAGGCTGAACAGTCATATTCACCTTTTACTAACAATTTTGCATAACTGATGCTTTGTTGTTATTCCCCTTTTCAGAACCACTTTTGGAGTGAGGCACAGTCACTCCTCTTACACGTGTTTGACCTGTCACTGTGCTTTCTTCAGAAGCATTTCATTTAAAAGTATCCAGTAGTTCTAATTGTACTCTTGTTGTCATTGTTCATAGTTCTACCACTGTTTCATCCATATGACACTTTTCTTTGTGTTTCCTGGATTGGTGTTCATTTTCCTTCAAGTTACCTGTCTTCTAAGTATACTTTGTTCAATTGTAATGATTTTTCTATTCCATCTTTAATACCATAGAGGGTATTTATAAACCAAAGTTGTCTTGTTTAATAGTTGAGGTATTACAAATATAAAAATTGTTAGCTTTTGCATGATTGTAGCATACTTAGTGATAGTAAAAAAGAGAGCATCTGTTATAGCCTGTGTTTGTTTCACATAAAGTAGGCAAAGTTACTGCTTCTTGGAAACCCAATTGATTCTAAATGGTTAATAGTGGAAGGATGCTTACAGAGAACTTGCAAAGAGATATAAGAATGCAAATATGGCCAAAAAACAGGACTCTGAAAGCTTCTATGACTGTGGAATAAGGAGGTATGCTGAGAACTAAATTGAAATCCAAATGGAAATGTGAGATGAAATTGAGTGGTAACATATGAGTACTATAGGAATATATGGTGAAAAATGGCCTATCCATTTTGGACAGTTAAATAGTGCTATAGACTAGAGAAGCTCAGAGAAGCATGATTGTTTAAGTGCTTTAGAACCCCAACCACAGAAATTGTTGGTGGTTTAGTTGTAATGCGTAAAGTGAAATAAAAATTCATAAAAAGTCACAACTCTGTAGCACCAAAAATTAAGAATATGGATTAAGATAGAACACATAAAAGAGAAGTTTATGACTTTAATTAATTATGAGACTTCAGAGTGCCAGTGGCAACATTAACTTCAGAGGAGGAAACATTCTTCATAAGCAAAGCCTGGAATGCAATCATTTATGGCATCAATTAAAGTAAACAACCTTGAAAATAGTAAATATAAAAAGACATCGATTTGATTTTGCATTTGAGAAACTGTAATAATAAAATTGTTCCTTTCCCCACCACGTAAGATAAAAAGTACAGGAAATGAAAAAAAAAATGCTTGTCATACGGAGGAAGGGCAGGCAGAGAGGAGGAAAAAAATCACAAGTTGTTGCTTAAAATCTACTAGTGATCTATATATGTACACTGAAATTATCCATACATAGTTCTGTGCAAATAAAATAGAGAAGTATTTTCAGCTTTGCTTTATGATAGCAGATTGAGGAAATAATAGAACAAACCACAATGGAAAGACATTATGTTCTGGTTGCATTTGCACTTTTAAATTTTCCAGATAAAACCAGTACATTTTTTTCCACTTAGAGTAACCATGACTACTTGATTATACGTGTCTGTATTTCACAACCAATTTTAAATCAGAACAAAAACATTGGACTTGTAAACCCCAAAGTGAGCTTCATCTGTCCAGACTTAGGTAGGTGAAAGTTATTTTAGGCTGTCTTTCTAGTCAACAGAGAGAAAGGGACACCTCCATACCGAGATTCTTCTGGCGCCCAGGCAGGTACACAGGGTAGGTCAGATAAATTGCTTATTTCAAATGTCTCTTTCGGCAAATTGACAAAGGGAGCCAAGGTGACCAGCACGAAAGTCAGATGTCTGAATTTATTCAATGGAAATCCCATTGCAGACACACAGTGTGAAAAATTGTAAAATGTGCATCATCATTTAAAAATATTTGACACATTAAGCCTTTTAAAATTATTATAATTCTTTTTTCCCTAGAGAAGTGGCTAGATATATAAATAGTCTTACCTCTGTCTACTGTTTGAGTATGATTAAGGTCAAATCTGTTGCATTTAGGAAAATAAATAACATTTTTCCCTCATTCTTTTTCACACGCAATGTGGACATGGACTCGGGTGAATGAACTGTGAATGAGGTTTATGATAACCAAACTGTTACTTCCTTGCAGAGTGTTACATATCTGTTAATTTTTAAGACAAATAGATTGCAGGAGGTGATTCTAAGGCCCTACATAGAGCTAGTGGAGCTGACCACAGGGCATAATTCAATCTGCAGTACCATTATTATGGGCACATTCACAAGGACACTAACTCTTGAAGCTGTAAATTTAGAAAAGAAAATTCAATGGATACAAAGTAAAAGTAAATGAAAGAGTAGACACGTAACTTCAGAGTGAATTAAAAAAAGTCAATTATCAGCACAAATTTGAGCAGTGTTGTGCCTTCTATGAGAAAATTCAAGGAAAGGGCTTATATTTGACATTTCTTCAGTGCAAGTATTTCTAGATAACAATGATTAAGCATGTCAAGAATGTATTGTCATCATCTAATCCTTTCAAATTCATCTGTATATAAGTTGGTGTCATTGCATGCTAACTGGAGCTGATACTGATTTCTTATATCATTCGAGTGATATACTACTGGCACTATTCCATTTATGCACAGATCTGCCAGGCACAGGCAGTTTAAATAATGTTTCTTACTCTATGAGTGTTCTGAGTTACATTTATACGTGTTTTAGATGTTTGTGGATTTCACTGTTATTTCATGTATTTGAAGGAAGGAGAGGTAAATGCATGGCACATGTCAATCTCCAGCTCAGGACGTATCTCCTTCTGTGCTGGAGACCAGAGCTTGAGACTACTCCATACTGCCAGAGCTGCTTTCCAGCAGGGATCAGAATGTACTTGCTGTTTTTGTATAAACACATTTAGAGTTCAGTACATGAATAAGGCTACAAGTGTGTTTCAGAATCTAATGTAAAGCATTTAATGGAGTCCTTTGCTTTAGTGCACCCAACAGGCTATTTAGAGAGATTTCATATTCTTACAGTGAACAAAATGCTGAACTTTCCTCGATAAGTTCTTTAGTATTCTCAGATTCATGGATCTCTCTTGTGCATGATGCAAGTGCTCCCTATGTATCTGAGATCTGTTCTATAAAGAGGAAGCTAAATCTATTCCTCTAAACTGACCAGAATCCTCTGGCTAATTTACATTTATTTTGATTAAAGAATATTTCCTTTTTTATACTATTAATTACACCTGTAGATAAAATCTTTTACTGGAAAATTTAGATATCTTTTTTCTTCAGTAGAATCAAAATCAGAACACCCAATTAAAACTTGAAGTGTTACCATTTGGATACATTTATTGCAATTGCTTCTGGAAAGTTGGGAATCACTTCGCATCACACTCCTCTGTCTTAAGTATCCTTTCCTGACATTTCTGATGCTTTATGGTCTCCTATAATGCACTACATCCTCATTCTAAGAGACTGCATCACATGAAATGTAGTCTAAGCTGAGAGAAAGATCCATGGAAATTGCAGGAGAACAAGGAAATGAACCATACTCCAGCAAATATGCAGCAGCATTTCCTCATTGAAGGATTTTGTTTTATTCCAAATTGAAAAGTTGGCATACGTACACTTTTGTATGAGCTGTTATTAGTTCTAGTGCTACGTGATCACTAAAGAGAAGTTGTTGCAGCATTTCAACATAATTCACCTGAACTCCTCCTTATGTGATTTATTATGTCCTTACAATGTTCTGTCTTGGTTATTCTAGACTCTGAACATAATGGGATTCTAAATCAACAGGAGTTTCTGCTGATTAAGGAAAGTGATACTATGAAACTCTAACTAGTTTCT
Source organism: Callipepla californica brunnescens (assembly GCA_023055505.1). Taxonomy (NCBI): domain Eukaryota; kingdom Metazoa; phylum Chordata; class Aves; order Galliformes; family Odontophoridae; genus Callipepla; species Callipepla californica. The sequence goes on from JALIRH010000126.1 coordinate 164,548, forward strand.
GATATAACCCACTATGTGAAAATCTTTGCTTTTTTAGACATGTTTCAGTGGATTATTTTTATTTTTTTATCTCTAAAACTAGCAGTGACCTACAAACCATTGCACCATACTTTTCAGATGCAATTATTTAAATTTTAAGGCATCATTTTTTTCTATGAATTTGGTTTTAAATCAGAATATTTCTAATTTAGACTCTCAAAATGGATTAAAGTGCAAGAATTGCACTGTGATGAGAATAAACCAGGAGTGGAATTGCTTTTTGCAAGTAAGCACATGCTTTGCTAACTGTAGAGAGTGTTCTTCTCTGAGAATTTTATCAAAGATGTTGACTACATCACAAGAAGCCTTTATAGAGGACCTGAGCTATTCCACCTTTGCTACTCATAGTCAGTAATCAGTGGTGGATATAACAGAATATATGAGTGATGCAACTAGAATTTGAATTGTGGACGCCCCATCCCTAGATACACTCAAGGTCAGGCTGCACCTCTGAGCACTTTGATGTGGCTGTAGGCAACCCTGTTCACTGCAGAGGAGTAGGACTAGATGGCCTTTAAGGGTCCTTTCCAACTCAAACCATTCTATGACACGTTAGAATGGAATTTGAGGAAAGAGTCTTGCAAACTTCTTCCTTTAACTGTTATTTATGATGCTTTTAATTTGTAATCTGTGTATTGGTGAATTCACACAAAAACAAAGCCTCACTGAAAAGAAAAACCGTACAAATAAATCCATCCTTGTACTATTTATGGCACTTGTAGGAAGGAACTTGAAATGAACATATTTATACAAATCCTTTCAGTCAGTCACACATCCTTCACCCTCCTACCTCTTTTCCCACACATGTAGGCACTCTTCAGCTGGAGTTGCCAGGATGCTGTGAAAAAAATTCTCTTAGGGCTTCCTTCTGTGACCAGAAATGAAGGTGTGATTGCTTTGGAAAAGGCTCCTCTTCATGGGATATTCATAACTCTTTAACAGACTAGCAGATAGGCAGGGTTTAAACACACAAGAGGCAAGGTAAGGGAGGCACTTCCTTTAGTTCTTTCTGGGAGATGCACAGGAATACATCAAACATGTGCCTCTTGAGACAGTCACCTTATAGTTTGTGTTTGTCTCAGTTAACTTGCTAAGCTTACTTGGCATTTATGGCTCTTTTAGAAGCAAAAAGAAGGTACTGACATGAACTACTCTTTACCCTCTAGCATTGCGCAGGGGTCCAAGTGATACTCTGGACCCATCAACATAGCCAAATGCATCAGCTCTCTGTTGAAGAATTAGTTATGGAGAGATTTTTAGCTTGATTTTCACTTGAAAATACCAATTCATCAAATTCAGGAAAGTTTTCTAGGGTCAGGATGACATTTTGTGATTACAGTGTAACTAGCAGAGTGAAGCAAAAACTTGGTAAATTGGGATCACCGGGTCTCTAAGTGGGGGTAAACCAAACCAACTGAATATAAATGAATCAAATAGATGAGCTGAATTACACCCCATAGATGTCTGATCCTCTTCACTTATTGTGGAAATAACAGGCCAAATGTATAGCTCAAAAAGATGCTGCAGTTATATGAAATTACCCCCTGTCATCATACGTATCTGTAGCTAGTACACCACAGTTTTGCTGGCTATTTTAGTTTATGATCTTCTTCTTCTACAGTGCCTTATCAAAATGTAGACAGATTGCCATTGCATTTTAAAATAGTAGAACAATAACAAAAATATCAAATTCCAAATATTTCCAAAATAGAATTTTTAGTTTCATTCTATCACACCTATATGGATCACACTGAAGGAAATGTGTTTTGAAAAGCAGCATCTCCCAAAAGAATTATAGCAGACAAACAATCATGCACAAACTACAGATAGATCCCGCGCAAAGGGACTGATTCTGCCCACGGATGTGCCGATAGTGAAAGAGAAAGGAAAGACTATTTTACCATATATCTGTTCTGCTTGTATACTGGGATCATACAGTCAGCGGTGCAGATCACAGACCTAGCAACACAGGCAAGAGACCTCTAAATTATAGGTGAAAACTTTCACCACTGAATTCCTATCTCATATGCTTAAGAATGCATGTGTTTTGCAGTGATGACAAGCAACCAGATACAGGAAAAGTGTACTGGCAAATCAACAAAGAGTTCATTTACATTTCTGTAAAGATGTCCTCATTACCACATCAACATATTCTAAATTTCATAGTGATATCTGAAAATCAAATGCAAATGGTTCACGCTATTTAGGGGACCACACACATTGTTATTGGCAATGTCATAGAGAAAAACCTGTTTCCCTCTCTTCTCTTTCTCCTCCTGATCCTATCTCCTACAGTAGGCAGTCACTCTCAAGTCTCAAGTCTGCTCTTGGCTGATACATATTTATTCCTGAATCATGTAGAATGTGGCTTTATACCTGCTCAATGCTTGCTGCGCAACCTTTGTGTCTCAGCCTTCACCTACTCTGGTCAATAACAAGAGAGTACAGAATCACACCTTGCTGCTAATTCCAGAGAACAGCAGAACTCTGCAGTGGCAGTGGACAACACTACTGAGCATGAACCATAGGTTGGGGACTCCTCAACCTCTGACTGTTTCCAGGTACTCTCAGTGCTGACAAAAAATTGAATGATCTAAATCCAAAGGTGGATGATTGTTTCTGCTCCAAGTGTAAACAGATGGGTGTCTTTTTGCTTCCCTCTGCATCTCATTGCTGAATAGTTTTGTTATACCTCAGCTTGATTTCTGAAGATCTCTTGCTTGCAAGCCTGGCTTTTCTCAGGAAGTGGAAAGACATGTGAACACAGGGCAGGAGACCCTTTGACTCAGGGCACTAAGAAATACAGAGTGAATCCTCACACACACAGGCTAACAGCCTGCTTCTCTAGCCCATACTTCTTTCTGTAGAAAGACAAAAAGTTTAGTACAAATGTACCAGAAATCCAGTGTAGCATAAAGCCACTGCAAGATCAGTTTATCCCTTGATGTTTTGTTCTATGATTGGTTTATGCCTCGTTTCTGTTGTTGCCATTTCAGCCTTTGCATGGAATGGAATTGCAGCTTACATAAGTGTTAGTTACCATTGTTATTGTTACATCCTCATGGCCTTGCCCAGATCTACAGGAGTCCTGAACTTCACTAGGAATATGGCTGATGGATTCTTGGAGCTGTTTTAGGTTATTCATCGTGGAAGATAGCTTTAAGGCTCCATACAAGTGAAATAATGCTCAGTTCCCTGGCCATCCTGCTGTTGCAAGAACATCATCAAAAAAAATCTGTTGTTTCTTTTAGCGTGTTGTGATAGTTGGGCAAATGTCATTAAGACACCTTCTCCTTGGATGATATCCCCAGTTTGCTAAATCTGTAGTCCTCTTCAGTGAAGTACGGATTAATCCTCTCCTGTAAGATGCAGCCTCCTGTAGTCTCTGTCTGGGAGGTCCCTGAAAGACATCTCTCAGCATCTTCTGAGTCTGTGGATGGGTCCAAAGTACTTCCTACTGTTTCCTGTGTGCTAGGATGCAATCCTGCCTGAAGGACATGAAGTTATGATGGGGTCCTTTGCTCCCTTGGATTATGCATCCATTTCAGAGCCAGCCAAATATGGCCCAGACAGAGAAGCTGGCTAGTAGATCAAGTGACAGGGTTTTCTGGAGGCACTGAATCATTTCACTGTGCTGTTTGTGTGAGTGTTGTGCAGGTGTGCTCTGCAGTTAGAAACCATGATATCTATGTATTCACAGCCATGGTTTAATTAATCCTCTTACAGAAAGAACCTTCCATGGTATTATGAGAGCAAATATTTTTAGCCTGCATAAGAAGTCAGTCCTGCCCACTCACATGAAATACCTTAGAATACAACTTATCTACTGCAAGTAGCTAAGATGACAACAAAAACCAAGGTTTAGATTATAGTAATTAAAATTTACTGAGAAAATGAGGCTTTGTGTGAACGGACAAGTGTAATAGGTGACATCATCTGTTAGAGAAAAGGAGCAAGTATTTTGTTACACACCTGTCCTCCTTCCTGTCCACAGGGCAAAAGTCCTTCTGCTTTTGATTGTGACTATTATAAAGGTGTGAAAAAAGGCAATTTAGCTGATGCATTCCTAAGTCTGAGACATGATGGAAGCTAATTCCAAGGACTGAGGAAGAAAACAGCATAAGAGAGGCAGGATCTTATGTACTCATTAGGAGCAGCACCACTCACATTTTTTCTGCTTGTCAGAAAGATTTGTGCCTTCTCAGACCCATTAGGACAATGGCATATACAAATTTTTATAAATGCACTAGTCCTAATGAACACTGAAAAGTAAAAGTTACACTTTGTCCCCTCGCAAGGAAATGGCAAAATCAAAATATGCCTGCTTCTTTCTTGGCTCTCTGTTAATGAGTTAAGAATAGAAAAGGCGTAAAAGGACATTGGAGTATTTCTTCCTGACTACAGATAATGACCTTAGCAACACTTCATAGTTTTTCTTATACACTTAGAAACAAAATAAATATTTAGCATGGAGCTTATATTTTGGTTTCTAGAACTCTGTCAACTTTCTGGAAGAAAGAGCTTGAATGCTGCATGTGTCAGTGCAGAAGCTGGGTACACAGTGAGAGTGACAGCCTTTCAGATTGCAAGGGGAGTACTGGGCCGTAGCGGAATCATAGAATCACTGGGGTAGAAAAAGACCCATGAGAACATCATTTCCAGCCGTCACCTAAGACTAACAGTTTCTTCTCTAACCATGTCCCTCAGTGCCACATTTACACATTTCTTGAACATCTATAGGGAATGGACTCCAATGCTTCCTGAGGCAGCCTGTTCCAATGCCTTGCCACTCTGAAGTGTCAACTGGGCTGAAACTCTTTCTAATTGAAAGCTAAAGCTATACTGGGGAAGGCATAGGATGGCTGACTCTTTTGCCATCAGAAGGGTAGAGCAGAAGTGAAAGAGACAAAGATTCAGGAGAAGCACAAGCTCCTGTACCTGAGTGTAACTTTCATTCTTGTGACTTCCTCCCTGCCTTCCCCTTCATGAGCACAGAGAATCAACTGAGAGCTGAACTGGTGAAACTGCCTCTGAGATGTGTACCAGAGTCCCTTATGGGACGGACCTATGGGCTGGAGGGGAAGAGAGTAAAGAGTCACCACAAAGAAAGGGAGAAATGCTTAACAGTCTCCTTTATTGTCACATTTCAGTACATATGGTGTAGACTTTTTGTACTGTCTATGTGAGACAGTTTTTAATTGTTCTGTGTTGAACAACAGTTAAGTATTAAAATACATGAAAAATCCTTCATAAGTGTTGGGAATTCACTAATGGAAATTTAAAAAATATGCATCTCTAGTTAGTACTGAGTGAATAATCAAACATCTGCTACATGTTACTATGGAAGGAGAAGCCAAATAAGAATGGCAAGTGTGTACTCTCAACTGCAGGAGCTGGAAGGAGACAGTGTGTAATGCCATTTGGAGGAATTCCTGCTCACTCTGCATTGCTCCTTGGAAAGTCAGGAGCTATTTTCTGGACTGTTCAGCTTCTGAACAGAGTCTCAGCACAGCAGAGAATCGGCAAATGGACAGAGCCTGGGAAAAGGGCCTGTATGTGGATAGCAGAGAAAAAGGAAACAGAGGTAGTTAAGTGATCAGGGATCGGACAGTGAGAGGCAGGATGCATTCCAGGTTGATTCAGCTTTCTCCCCACTGCAGGTATTAATCAGTTGAGAAGGAGAGAAGGAAGGCTCAATGGATGTATCTCAGCACAGATCAGGCAGTGGGGAACAAATGTTTCTACTGGAATGGCTTTGAAACCAGCAGTCTGCATGCTGGGGGTTGAAGGGTGTTCACAGTAAATCCCTATCAAAATTCACTAATTTTTCTGGTCTTTCTTGTTCAGGAATTGAAGTAATGTATTGTTACTGCTAATTAAGGGCATCTCTTCAGTGTGAGGCAACAACTAAAATAGCTTTCCATGAATGAGGAATATCAGAATTCCTTGGGCTAAATGTTTTCAAATGCAGGGTCTATGCCCAGCTTCTCTGAGGTTGTAAAGAATGGTTCAAGTCCAGAACAAGACAGATTGCAATAGGCAACAGAGGCAATGTCAGACCTAATTAGCACATGGAATGCAGCTGGGTGAGGGCAACTCCTGACCATGGGTAGGCTGTACCTTCCATATGAAATCTGCTTTGTCTGCTGAAAATTCATCCATCTGTCTGAGACCAGCTCTGTGTATTGCAGGACAAATGATACTGTTCAAGTCACTGGGCTCTATATTTTTTGGTTTTCCAAGCTTCAAATTAGAGATGAGGGGGTCAGACACTTCTCACTTCAAACAGGAGGCTTCTTCATTTACTGTTCTCCATGTGTTTCTTACACTGCAGAACTTAAAGCATGCAGTCCCTTGGAGCTGGAGCTTATCTCATGGCAGAAATTGTCATCCTGCCTTGTTACTCAGTAAGTTCTCACGCCTGAAGTGATATTGTGATCCTTTGTTGTAGCTGCCATGAATCATTAACAATCATTAACTCTCTGATAGACAACATACTCCATACATTCCTGTCTGCGTTTCGGCCTCCCCTGTTAATAAAGACTAGACATGTGTCTCAGATACTGAGAACGTTTTCCCACCACATGGTCCGAGATATGTGGATTTGCATGATGGTCCAGAAAGAACCAGAAAGTTGTGGAACTGTATTAAATCCATTCAAACACAGAAGTGCAGCCAAGATGAAAAAAAAAAAAGAACTGTTATTTCACTTGGGATTGTTTATACTAATTGTGGAGCTAGGAGAGGTTTGGTTTGAAAAGAGCATTATTTGGACAAAGGGCTGGGTTCTCTGTGCTGTACCCAGTCATGGTGAGATGTCAAAAGTATTTTTCTGTTGAATGGAAAGATCAGATGAATAACAATGCCGAAAAGAACACAGTGAGTGTAATTGATATTGTTCCTCATCACCCTGTACTCTCACAGTTGGAAGTATTCTCAGCTCACAAGGCTTCTTGAATCTGATCAAGCTTGTGCTCCTTTAACATCAGTGGGCAAGTTTGGTTTGGTCTAATCTGCTTGCAGACAAGAATAGCGTGGAAGTAGGGAACAAGGTATAGTAGATTTTTATAACACTATAAAACAGAAAGGTCAGAAAAAGACTGCCTTATCAAATGTCTACAAATGTGCAAAGTATTTATATACTACTATCCTCTTAAAATATGGTTGACACACACAAATACATAGAAGGGCTGCAGTGTTGGATTTACTCAGAATGGATTGTTCTGTCCAGTCCAGATATACCCATGTGCTAGCTGAGCCATACATGTGCTGGTTGGCAAGCCAGGGAGACAAAGACTTTCTATGCTTCCTGAACAACCATCTTTTGGAAGACAAACAAATCTAGGTCTTTTCTGATTCATTAACTTTGGGGATTTGAATTTTTCCCTTGCCGTCAAATTTCTTGATTTCTTTGAGGTTCTTTGATGAGAACTGGCGAAGAGATATATGCATGGAGCAGCAGGGTGGACGTGTACAGCAATGTAGAAACTTTTCCCTTATTAACCAGGTTAAATAAATAAATAAATTGAAATACAGAATAGCTCTTTACAGGTTTTTTTTGTTTGTTTGTTTGTTTTTTGTGACAAAAACTGGGATTTTAAATTGTTGCAGTGGGTAGTGTTCTACTTTGCCATAATTCCTGTTCAGACATGTTTCATATTTTCACTGCATATTTGGTAGTGTGCTGATTAGGCTGGCCTTGAATAAATTTTAGTCAGTCTGAAAGCTTTTGACATATAAAGGACAGATAGGAGAAAGATGTTGTAGGAATTTTCTTCATTAGCTATCAGTTTTCCTTCAAATATAGAAGTCGGAAATCAAATTAGCTGACAAAATGCTCTGCATGACGGACTTTTCTGAGGAATCTGACCTCCAGTATTGTCAGTTAATTACAATCAAGCAGCTGAGAGTGAGATAACTCTTACCAGATAATATTGAATGTTGTTGGCCAGTCAGTGGTGTCAGTTTAGTCATAACATCAGACTGTGGTAAACTGTATTCCATTTTAAGGAAGTATGTAAATCAAGTGTGCATGTCACCAAATGATGGAGCTGGAAGGCAATCTTCTGTCAGGGTGGTGTTAATGAGAGTGAGCTGAAAACTTGCTTCTAAATGTTAGATTTTATGGAAATGAAGATGAGACATAGCTGTGTGGCCAATTCTGATCTTCTGAAATTTAGCTCGTAGTGATTCTTGCACATATACACCTCCATAGTCTGACTGTCTGCAATTCTCTTAAAACTCACTCCAGGAAGTGGAAATAAACAAGTGCGATAATTAGCAAAATTACAGCAGATTACCGTGTGCACGTGTTGGTGTTGTTTTGCTTCAATTTCAGCATCAGGGTAAAAATGTCATGCTTTAAATAAGGATTCCAGATATACAGACATTTTTCATAGAATTAAAAGCACTGAATCAGGCATGTAAAGAGTAAATAAGCTGCTTTTCTCAAGATATGAGTAATTAATACTGGCCTGTTACTCTTACTTTTGTATGGAAATAATGGTGCTGACATACTCATTCTCTTTTTTTCAGCTCAGCCACATTGAAAACGTGGGTCATGTTAAAATCCTTGCAATAAATGTAGCGAACATCTCACAAAGCCATATGCAAATTATGCAGCAATACCATCACGATTGATCTTATGTTCCAGCATGTCGTTCTGTAAAAAACTAAAGATTTAGAAGGCCTGCTATGAATCTTAATGTGATTACCCTTTTGTTGAAGAAACTGAAAGAATGCTTTTATTTTGCCTGTGAACCTTGATATTTCAAAGGTACTTTAATGTGAATGTTGTAAATTTACCAGACTTTTTAAAAAAAAATAATACTGCAAGGGCACTTTTCATTCTATTGTCCTCATAATAAAATGAGGCTTGCTTCTTTGGAAGAATCCTTCTAAAATGTGAGTTTAATAATGCAGACTGAAAAAATTTAAATGAGGAACTGTATGCTGTACTTTAAGAAAATAAAATGGCTGGTATCACAGATATTTGAGTTTGTCCTGCACTGCCAAAGAATGCAGGGGAAGGAATTTTCCAGACTTCCATCACTATTCCACTAAAAATTACGGATTTGTTTTTCAAACATTGCCAACTGCAAATAATAATGCCTCAGAAAACCACTCTCTGTGACGCTGAGCAGCTGACTTGACCATTTCCAAGTGACACCATTGCTCGCCCATTTACCTGACCAGTTTGTTGCTTCCTGAAAGGGAAAGGCAGAAGGCTGAGGTGGGGCATCCACAGCTATGCCCATACACCTGTATATTTTGGTGCTCAAAGAAAAATTCTGTCCTGTGATGAGAGATAGCACCACAGATCCGTGCTTGGGTTGATGTGTTGATAAAGATGGCTGGTGATTTTCTAGTATTTCCATCACACTGCTCCTGTCACCTCTATCTATAATCACAGTAGAACGATGACATACTTCTCTGATGTGAAAACGAGGAGAATAAAGACAATACAGATGCATTTCAGACATTTTCTAGTCACTAGCCACAAGGGAAAATGCATGTTTTTGAAACATGCCAGTGTGAAATTGTGATATTGTGTAGATGCTTCTGCTTGTTGTGCCTAGCAGACCTATGCTTGTAGGGGATTTTACAGACTAACACATTGTCTTTCCCTTCTACACCTCCGGATGTTGAAGAGTCTAGAGGACTGCAACTTATAAGAACCTTAATTTATTGCCATGTTCTTGGGCTTTTTGACAGAGAAAAGGGTGAACAGAGTGTTCACGGTCAGTAGCTGTGTGTGAAAAGATCACGCACTTTGCCCTCCTGTTTGATTTGCATGGAGGAGGCTGGATGTACACCTTTTCAGCCCGTGTTTCATGATGGCCCTTTCTACCCAGATGGAATGATCTGCGTATCGGAACTTTAGTTTGGATTGCTAACCTGTGCTTCCAGTGCACCGTATCTATGCATTGGATTTTTGGAATGATAAGAAGAACTTTGATGATGGGCATGGGAATTCTACTTTACTTGGTCATGCAAGTTTGGAGATGGCCATACACATCTGGACAGTTCCCATGTCTGAGAGACTAGATGGTTGTCCTCATCCCACTGGGTCTCAGTTCGAGGAGTATAAAGCAAATCAAAGTTTCCCTATAACCCATGAAGTCATAATACATATGTGCAGCATATAGGGTCTTGGAACAGAATCTGCAGTTCTGGTGAAACACACAATTTGATTAGATGCTTTAGCATGTACTCCTGCTGGCCAAATATAGATTAAGGGGGGTTCGAGCTCTTAATAACTCATTTTGGCAGAGTAATTACATGTTTTACAAGGAAATATAATGGTTTGAAATTGCATACATATATACAACTGTCAATTAAAATTCTCAGAATGTCATTACTTATTGAAAACATAACATGATATTGCAGAGAAAACTGCAGTTACATCCACTTCTTAGAAGTCACCTTGCTCTCTCTGTTGAGAATTTCTCTTGTCAGGTGCTTAGTACTCCTGCTTTGTCCTGATTTAACAATGTTTGTTTCTTTGGAGCACATGAATGGTGAAGTCCTACAGTGCAACTGGGCACTGAGTGAAGGTTTCAGTGAATGTTTTTGTGGAGGATGCATATTTGCTGGAGACTTTGTCTTGTTCCCACATGCTGCAGATAAAGGGGCTTTCTAAGGATACTTCATTTAACAAGTTATAATAGCATCGGTCTTTCTCAGATACCAAGGTAACATTATGTTGTTTCACTTGTCTTGGCAGTACCAAAGAATTGATGCACTTATTATGTTGTATTTGTCAGTGTAGGCGATTGTGGTCTGGTATGAAACATTCACTACCCACAAATCATGGGTGTCATGCCATTACCTAAGGGTAGAAATAGAGAGAGGAGATTCTGATACTGCTCATGAATGAAGATGAGCCTAGAAATGCCAGTGATGTTGATCAAAAGTGAACTTCAGTGAGCTATTCACTGGAAAATGTAAGATAAGATAAAGAAACCACAGTAGATTCTCAAAAGTTTCAGTTAAGGCATTTTTCCACACATATATTTTGTATCAGGCTCGTGAAACCAAAGGGAAAATTCTCTGCTGAGCAGGTACAGGAGTTCAGTGGAGAGGTAAAACAAAAAGTTTCTACCAGACAGGAGAAGTTTCTGTCACCATAAGGTCACTGGAAACACAGTAATGACTGAAAACAGCCCTTTTGGAGGGACTGCTTATATTCCACCCAAATTTAAGATAGAAAAAATACAGTTAGACAATGTTCATATTCCTAACGTACTGGTGATGTTCCACTTTTGTGTTATTATTCAAATGATCAAAAAAAGCAAAGATTATGCATTACATAAATGATCATTCCTACAACTTGTATGCTTTGTGTTAGGGGAACCCATTAGTTCATCCTGACTACCATTCTTTTTTCCCTTCCCCACACAAACTTATTCAGTATATAGCAAATAAGGGTTTGGATGCTCCTATTTTGAACAGCTTAACACAGGAATCCGATAGTTGGAGGTAATAATCTGAAGACCAGAATTACTGAAGTGGCATGGAATATTAAAATAAAATTCCCAAAACTGTAAAGCTGTTTTCAACTTTTCAGGTGTTTGTTCTGGATTACTTGGAATAAATATGTTCCCTTACAACAACCTCAGCAATAACAACAATATTAGAAGCAGAGAAAACTATCATTCTAGTAAGCAGAGATTCGTTCACTCATTGTTTGTGATTATAGAAAGCTGGGGCACATGAATAGAATGATGGAGCCACCTATGAAAGAGAAAATCAGAAATTTCCCCAAATAAGCCTTCTGTCCTCTCCCTGAGGCCAGAGAGCCTCAAGAAAAACAGATATGTTACCCAAAGCCTTAGTAACACAAAAGTCTGGGGAGACTGCCCAAGCTGTTTCTGTTGTAGAGCATTTGCTCTCACGTTGGTCTTGTGAAGTGTGATATTTCTGGGTAGATCTAAAATGGGAAGAATGCCTTGAAGTTTCATGACATTGTATTGTCAGCTTTTATCTATCATGTCTTGAATGATTATGTATTTATTACCTTTGTGTCTTTGTTCATGAGGTTTGATAAGTTAAAAAAAGATCATGTATAAATTGACACCCAAAATGAAGCTTTCAGTGGACTTGTGATTCCCCAGGATCACTATCTGAAAGCTCCATAGCTTTCGTACTGCTGCTAGCAAGATACTGTTACACACTAATTGTCTTCAGAGACAAATCCATAGCAGTGTGAAAGATCCACAAAAAAAAAGAAAAAAAAAAGATGTACCATAAATGACTATGATAGTAGCAATATCTGCTGGGGAGCAGTTTAATTTCAGCTGCTGCATGAGGAATAAGCCAGGGGACAAAGGCCACCTACAGAACTGACTGTGTCATGCTCTCTTCAAACAGACAGTTCTGCAGGCTGGGGTGATGGCAATGGCATGCAACAATGACAGTCCCAGCTGAGGTGAGGTAATGAACAAAGGCTGGGATTCTCCTGGGAGGAAAGAACTGAAGGCAAGGAAGAGATCCCAATTCTTCCAAGGTTCACACAAGAAGCCCAGATGATCTGTCTGGACAACTGGAAGCAGAGCTGGCTGCGACTAACTGTAACACAAGCTGAGGGTCCAGACTTGGCTGAGCACAGCCTACCTATAATATAGCCTTAACTAAGGGACACACTGGATCCCGCAAAGTATTCTGGGCTCATGGGTAGAGGAAGCCTGTCTGGGCATCCAAGTGAGGGTGGTCAGGGCTACCAAGACTTGTTGGAGCCTCCATGGTCTTGACAGTCTTTGGTTTCCCTACCACATCTGCTAGTGCTCTTGTTTAACAAGAAGCTTTGCATAACACTGGAAATAATAACCCAACATTCAGATATAACCAACCCTTATTTGAACTTTTCTTCAGTAAACATTAATTCTGGAAAAATAAAGGCCAAGGATCAAGAGTAAACAAACAGCACCCACAGCCTTTTCCTCAATGTCACTAAGGTTTGTCACAATTTGATTCTGTGATGTCACTAACTGATTAAAAAAGCCTTTCTAGTGAGCTCTGAGACTTAAAAAAAATTCTGAGGTAATTCACTGAAAGTATCAATGTTACAATTAAACTGAGAAGAATTATCATTCAAATGAGAAATATGAGTCATGTATGACCATGGAATCATGGCATACTGTGCATATCATGGCCCAAACTGCTGAATAATACTTGACATTTAACTTCCCATATCTTTCTCTCTCCCCCTTTCTCGTGTTTTTCGTTCAAATCATTGTGAATTTGGTGTTTCAGTGTCCAGAATGAATCATTAGAGCAGAAAAATATCTATGTATTTTTGCTTTATGTTTCAAAATACACCACAGCTACCAGTGAACTATATGACAATGAATGCAACATCTGAGGAAGTATTGTATTTCAAAATGTTGCATTGAGTGTATGTGTGGGAGGTAGCTTTGAAATTCAGATTGCTCTGGTAGAACAAAATGTCTGAGTAATTCATGCTATTTCATTTTATTTTTTGCCTTTCTTTCTTATCACTGTTTTTATATTGCAGGGCAATTAGCATGAAGGGACTGAATTACAACTTGGTGTGCAAAATTGATAAGGTTCTACCTGTGGAACCATTTAAATGAATTGTGCAAAGAGGGCTGAAATACGGTGCTATTAAAACAGGAAGAGATTGTGTAGGCCTTACGTTCAAAGTTAATAACAAATCCTGTCAAATTAAAGCACACTCAAGCCTTGCAAATAGCTCTTCCTCCAGAAAAATATTCCAGCCTTTAGTTTCAGCAAATATTTGCCACTTAAGCGAAATTATTTTGGTTAAGATTTGTTTAAGTGAAAATTAGAGTAGTAAGGATAATTTCAAAAGGGAATATCAATTGAATAAATGGCATTAACATATGCAGCTGCATTCTGGTGCACACAACTGTATTAAACATTCTTGCAATGGAAAGCCATAGGCCTGGAACAGCTTGGCTTTCTAAGATGATAACATTTTAGTGAGAAAATAACTTTAATAATCCATTTGAACACCCTATTCATGCACAAATTATTAGATTAGGCTGTCCTAGTTATTTGGTTGTTGCAAGGCTTTTGCAGGAATCACACCCAAGCTACAGGAAAACACTGATTAAAAAATCCCCAGGCCTAAACACAGTATAATTACCATATGGAACTCAGTGATTGAACAGTAATATTTAAAATAAATTACAGTGTTGACGGTTTTTTCTTAACTATGTTTTGATCACATTTGTCTCTGTCAAGCCATGACATTTACTAGACTAACTAGATTAAAACAAGAGAATTATTCACACAATTAGGACATTGCATTGGGAAAGAGGATGGAATCAGTCAAGGAACCTTGTGTTTTTGCAGTTTCTAGGTTAAAGTCCAAATTAGCTTACTTACATTCTTCAGCACTATATTCCTAGCTTACCATCCCACCCCAGAATCCTGAATGTGTTTTTTCAGATTTATTTGGCCAGTGGTTATCCTATATCTTTGTGCCCTCTTCAGTGGACAGAAATTGATACCTCTAGAGAGAAAATTAATTCCTACAGCCAATGAACAGCTCATGTAGATGGGTTGAAGTCTGCCCAGGGTCTACCTGTCTGTGCGATGGTGAGCAGAATCCTACCTCCGTCATTCATTGCTGGGGACGGTTCTTCTGGCCATAAATAATACTACCATAATTTCAAAATGGATAAAAGAATAACTTACTAACATGATAAGGCACTTCTTTATGGACATTAAATGTCAACAAACCATATCTAACTGATGTCTCCCTTTTTTCTTTTCCTCACTACAATATCTGTGAATCTTGCTTTCCTTTCTGTGTCAAATTGGAGCTTTAAATCCTTTTGTCTTCCCAACCCAGTTCAAGGGCTGATGTTGATACCATGGGAAGTGGAAGAGGTATATCAGTATACTCTCAGGCTTGGGAAGGTATGGAAGATGTATTCTTTTCTTTGATTAGTGCTTGTACCACAGATCTTCCTTTGGAAATGTTGGCTACACTTTAAAATTCCTGCAGTTGTCAAGGCCCTATGTAAAACATTTGAAATTGTCAGTGTGTGTTAGGTGGACTCTGAATAAATGACCAGTGCACTCTCCCAGTATGCTCTTCTAAATAACGTTTGGACCCAGGTTGGAGTTAGATGCCTCTTTGTGCACACCAGGAGCTATCTGGGCATGAGCAAAACTCAGCTGCCCAGAAGATTTTGAAATCAAGTAAAGAGGGACCGACTGAATTTAGGTTATCTCCAAAGTTAAACAGCAGCTCAGCAGAAGGAAATTATTTGAACTTGTTATTGGATGTAAGAGCACAAATCTTTTAAGTATTTATGATAAAAGGGATATTGGACAGAGTGGAAAGATGAACACTCATCATTAGATAATCTTTATTACTTTGTACAGTCATCAGAAAAAAGTAAAAACTTAGGGGAACTGGGTTGTTAAGAAAGGTAGAGAGGTGAATGCTGAGTCAGTTGAAAGAAAGAACATTGGAGGAGAAGGAAAGCAGCTTCACAGGCAATCAGACATAATGCAGTCATGAAAATTCACATGCCCTGTGAAAAAGGAGACATTTTCCACAAGAATGAGATTATGAGCTTTTATTGTAGCAACAGAAAATCAGTGTTAATGTATCTGCTGCATTGCAATGCCAGTGCCAACAGGAACACTGGCCTGAAGCCTTTCTAAAGACATGTTGAGGATTTCTCTAAAACTAACAGCCCCCAGGAAAGAATGTAAACAGCTCTCCAAGAGCTCAGCAGATGCTCTGTGGAGGCCACCCTGTGCAGAAGAAGCTGCTGGTAAACATGCTAAGGAGTTATGAAAATATTCGTAAAGGATAAGAAGCCTTTGGCTAAGGATACTGTGTGCATATCTCCCAGTGGTGAAAGCATGTTAGTATCAGTTGGGTGGGAACATTTGGTGGGATGTGCATGAGAGGGATACTGAAAACATGCTAGCTGGAGAACTAGACCTTGTTGCTTTTTCCAAGTTCTTCTGCAGTTTCTTGGCAGTAAGCACATGCAGATTCATCAAAAATAGGAGGCTTTAGAGGCTTTTTTCTTTAGCTCATCTTCCACTTTCACACCTCTTATTCTAACATTTGTGCCTATGGCATGTGGAATTATGGCTAAAAATCTGTACTGCCCTTCACCCCTTCTGCCCCCACTGAGGCTTTGCTTCACAAGAAACATGTTAAAGAAGTAGCCTTTATGTTTTAGTTTCCATACTTTTAAGTGATTTTGTGTAGGAGTTTTCTGCACTTAAGTTTCCTGATGTGCAATCAATCAAAGCTGCTGGAATAACATGAGGTTGAAGGTACCCTTCAGGCAGCAAATGTATTGCAAACTTGACAAATATGTTTACAAAATAAACATTGTATTAGAAACTGAAGCAATATCTCTCTTGCAGCTGCAAATGCCAGGAAAAGAAAGCCTGATTAACTCTGATTCTAGCATACACTAAAAAAAGAAACAATTATTTTTTAACTTCTATTCACTGCTTCTTATGCCCAAAACATACAGCCTTCAACAATCAAGAAGGAGGGGACATTATTAACCTACGGTTTTTCTCTATCATTCTCTCATTCTCTTCCTGACGTGCTCAACTGTGATTCAAATAAACATCTTTGGAAAAATCCAATTTGCAGTGATGGTAAAGCCAAGTCATTCCTGGAATGTGCCTGTGTATTTAGACAGTTCTGTGGGGTGGCTAGAGGGTAGATTCCTCTCAAAGGCAAGTGAGAAGGGTAATCTGGACTCCAAGGCATGGACTCTATGCCAAAATATTTGTATTTTGTTCACATCTCTACCACTGACTCCTACAGAGGCAATATGGCTCTGTATGCACACTTTAATTTTCCTATGATGTTTAAAGGCACTTCATTAAGATCTTCCAGGGTAAATAAGCAGAAAAATACTGAGAATATCTTTCCAGTCTTTGACTCTTGTTATATACAGTCCACTCTCTGCAGACATGTACTGCTCCACAAAGAACACTTGTCTGATTTCTCTGTTTGTTTGTTTGTTTTCTTTTTCATTTCAAACTTAATGGTAAGTGTGTAAATGCCAATTCATGTGAGAAATATTTACCAGGGTTCACTAGCTAGGCAAATACTTCTTCACAGTTCTAATTACTAATGATAGGGCAAGTGTTACTGAAATTTCTGTCATGTATTAATAAGTTATCAGATATAAAGGCAGCTCTTAAATATAAAATGAAGTGTGTCCCTTTGTCTTTCTAGCCATGTGTCACTTTGCTCAGAAACTTGTTAGTGAGGTCAGCGTTTAAGAGAGAAGGACTTTCCAGAAGATACAGTTACTAATGTTGAGTGCAAACATTGCATAACAGCAGAGCAGCACAATCTGGGCTTTTATATAGGTCTATTCTTTTGACCTCATAGTGTTAATTTTGCTGAGTCATAGAATAGAAATTGAGCCTGTAATAACCACACAGATATAAAGGATGTGGGTGTGTGCTCCTGATGTAGTCACTTATCCTAGTAGCAGGAAAAGACTCATGATACAGTAATCTGTAGCACTGTAGTGCTGGAAAGAAGCTGTCTTATCTACTATCTTAAACTTATCAAAAAGACAAATGCTTGCAAAATAATTTAAAGAGTCATAGAATCATAGAATGGCATGTGTTGAAAGTGGCCCTAAAGCCCACCCAGTTCCAACCCCCTACAGTGGGCAGGGCTGCCTCTCACTAGATCAGGCTGCTCAGGGCCCCATCCAGCCTTAACGAAGATATTTGTTCATTCCCAGTTGTGCAATTTATGCAGATATCAACTTATTACAATCTCCTGAAAGAGTTATAATTTGACCCTCGCCTTCATGACTTTAAATTATGACCAATGTGTTTTATAAACTTCCTTACAGCATTCAAAAAAAAAAAAAAAAGAAAAAAAAAGAGACAAAGAGACAGAAATTCAGTTAACATGACTCAGTTCAAAGCTTTGTTCATCTCTACTTTGTTATAGAACTGACGGGAAAAGTTATATAGGTTGTTATTTATATATAGGTTGTTGTCTTCCCTTGCGTGGGCTGGCTCAGCTTTGCAGCTTCTTTTAAGTTATACCAAGCCACATGACTCATCCAAGCAGGTCAGAATTGCCCCCAAATTAGAAAAGCTGTTTCTTTTCTCTCTTGCCTTTGACATGTGCTCTGCTTGACCTGGAAAACTTTGGCTTGTGCAATGCCCATGTTAGATGGCCCCATTGTCAGAAGGGGGAGCGGAAAATGTACTCTGCAGCATCCAGATCTGTGACTTCTGCAAAAGGAACAATCCCTGTGAGAGCCCCCTGAGCTGCCTGGAAATTCCTTTATGGGGGCATTGCAGGGGCAGCAGCAAATTATGCTCTTGGTGAACAAGCTGGTTTTTGCTTCTTGCTCTGAAGCCCTGGGAGTGCAGAGAGAAGTACCAGAGGAAACGCCCTCTAACTCAGTGGCTGACACATGAAAGGCTGGGCAGTCTGCTGAAAGGCACTGAGCATCTTTGTTTTGTGAAATAGTGCCTGTGTCAAGACACTGAATCAGCCCAAGCATTGGGGTGAATATACCTGTATCTTATGGTCATAACGAGGTGTCCTGAGAAATTTTTTCTGTACATCAGAATTCCTCATGCTTCCTTAACCATCTTTCTAGAATAGATTAAGATAACTTTTGTTTTTCCTTTTCTTTTTCCTTTTCTTTTTCCTTTTCTTTTTTCTTTTTCTTTTCCTTTTCTTTTTTC